>CM043024.1:2356117-2931714 GCA_023690525.1 Holotrichia oblita | reverse complement strand
CGCTTCCATCTAGGCCTGGAAACGCTAACGGAAAATCGTACCTTGCCTGTGAAAATAGCATGCGAAGTTAGGAAAAAAAACACAAGCCTGCCTGAGCCGTTTGTTGACTGTGTTTCGCAGGATAATATGATGATGTTGAGAGGTACTATTTATTATACGATAGTAGTGGTAGTAGTTGAGGACAATCGTAGTCTGTACTGCAATCGTCAATCAATACCGCATCCTGCTGTACAATTTAAGTACCGAGATAAGAAGTTGATTTACCAAACGAACCGTATGGTCTTTTCTATTTCTTAACAGACATAAGTTGTTTACGCGAATGTTGTAATGTAATGTGCAGGTACAATATGCTAGATATAGACTACTTAGACAATCTGACGCATCATTATAGCGTCGGATGTAACCCTTAACGTTACCGTAGGTTTCAGTTGTTCGTAGGTAATGATTTTGCTACTGCATGCTCCCTAACTTTCTTGCTGCCTTTTTCATTATCTACGGACAGCTAGCATGGTGTAGTATTGCAGATAACATCCTCGCACCTAAAGGTGGGTGCTTATAGCGTTACGCTTTCTTCTTATTTGCAATCCGTTAAGCTTACCATGCTTAGACAGCAGTTAACACATCTATTAGATATGAATATGAATTTACAGCGTTGCTTGCTGCCGCCAGCGGCGCCGAATGTCGTGCTGGTCTTCCAGACTTGCACAACTCGACGAACCCTATGAGAAGGGATGGTGGATGGATGGATGGTTGGTTGCGATAACTTAGAGGGTTGAACTCTGCCTTCCTACTGCGTACTACGTTGGTAATAGGTACTGCCGCGACCGTATATATGTAGAATGGAAATGCACGGAAACGAATGGTAGCAGGTACGAGCGAACTAGCCGGGCATTTGTAGAATTCTTAAACTCTCCTTTTAAACTGTTACAGATTGTACTGATGGTCCTCTGGAGCGTCGGCGTCGTACCGAAGAGATTTCGGTCCTATCTCCCATAATGGCGGAGATATCGCGAGGAAAAACCTTTTTTGTTAATTAGAAAATTGTTTGGACGTGCCCTAAACTGTTTCTAACACATGGCCCGTTCATTTTCGTCAATAATAAGACGGCTAACGCGGCTGTAGAGGCGCGCCTAACCGCCTGATTAGTTTACGGAGATCAGCTAGCTATTGCCGATCTGTCTGGATATTTTGTCAATTAGAAAATTGTTTGGACGTCCCCTAAACTGTCTCTAACACATGGCCCGTTCATTTCCGTCAATGATAAGACGGCTGCTAAACGCGGACGTTAGGTGCGCGCGTAACCGCCTGCATAGTTCACGGAGTTCAGCTAGCTATTGCGGCTGAGGCCCTGTCTGGAAGCTTTGTTAGCGAGAGAATTGTTTAGACTTCTCCTAAACCATTATTTCTAAGCCAGGTGCCGATCATTTTCGTCACTGATAAGACGGCTAAGGCTAAGGCCGTTACGCAGCAGCCTAACCGTCGGAGTAGTTTTGCAGATCAGCTGGCCGTTGATGATGACCACCTATGCTCTATCACCTTGTATACATACTATATATACTCAATAAAGACTTCGAATTATATGTATATATCGCGTTTGATTTACATATTAGCGGGTAAATACAGCTATAAATAAATATAGAAATGCGATGGTTGGCCTCCCCGTCGTTACGCAACTTAAAACACGGTCGTGTATATTGGGTTGCCGACTGGTGATATATTCAGGCGCTATATATTGACGCCATTTCATTTCGCATAGGACAACTTTGACGTCGGTTTTTGTGGGTGTAAACGGCGCTAAACCGCGCGTCTGTTTCTTTATCCAATAGCAAATTTTCTCAGCTTTCAGAATATATATAGGTTGCTTTAGAAATATTTCTCCTTGTGACCGAAAATTTGAGAAAACCAAAACTGTGCAAGATTCGATGCCAACCTTGGAGCGTTGCAGCGTTTGAGTTTTCCTCATTTTTCGAGGTGAAGTAGCCACCTTTGTAAATACAACCTATATATATTCTGAAAGCTGAGAAAATTTGCTACTAGGCGAGGAAACAGC
The DNA here is from genome assembly GCA_023690525.1 of Holotrichia oblita. Classification (NCBI taxonomy): domain Eukaryota; kingdom Metazoa; phylum Arthropoda; class Insecta; order Coleoptera; family Scarabaeidae; genus Holotrichia; species Holotrichia oblita. The sequence goes on along the minus strand of CM043024.1, from coordinate 2,929,664 downwards.
CGCGGAGTTTAGCGCCGTTTACATCCACAAAAACCGAGGTCAAAGTTGTCTTATGCGAAATTGGAGCGTTAGTTCTAGGTGCTATTTTTATATTTTTTGGCAAAACAAAGCCCATTAGCTCAAATCTGACACGTTTTTCATATTTAGCGTGATAGCTTACATATATATTCAAAATTTGAACGAAATCGAAGAGGTCGAGATTTTCTTCAAAATCGCAAGGGGTTAGCCTTGCGTTTTTGAAGAAAATCTCGACCTCTTCGATTTCGTTCAAATTTTGAATATATATGTAAGTGATCGTGCTAAATATGAAAAACGTGTCCGATTTGAGCTAAAGGGCTTTGTTTTGCCAAAAAATATAAAAATAGCACCTAGAACTAACGCTCCAATTTCGCATAGGACAACTTTGACCTCGGTTTTTGTAGGTGTAAACGGCGCCAAATCTCGCGGCTGTTTCTTTATCCAATAGCAAATTTTCTCAGCTTTCAGAATATATATAGGTTGCTTTAGAAATATTTCTCCTTGTGACCGAAAATTTGAGAAAACCAAAACTGTGCAAGATTCGATGCCAACCTTGGAGCGTTGCAGCGTTTGAGTTTTCCTCATTTTTCGAGGTGAAGTAGCCACCTTTGTAAATACAACCTATATATATTCTGAAAGCTGAGAAAATTTGCTACTAGGCGAGGAAACAGCCGCGGAGTTTAGCGCCGTTTACATCCACAAAAACCGAGGTCAAAGTTGTCTTATGCGAAATTGGAGCGTTAGTTCTAGGTGCTATTTTTATATTTTTTGGCAAAACAAAGCCCATTAGCTCAAATCTGACACGTTTTTCATATTTAGCGTGATAGCTTACATATATATTCAAAATTTGAACGAAATCGAAGAGGTCGAGATTTTCTTCAAAATCGCAAGGGGTTAGCCTTGCGTTTTTGAAGAAAATCTCGACCTCTTCGATTTCGTTCAAATTTTGAATATATATGTAAGTGATCGTGCTAAATATGAAAAACGTGTCAGATTTGAGCTAAAGGGCTTTGTTTTGCCAAAAAATATAAAAATAGCACCTAGAACTAACGCTCCAATTTCGCATAGGACAACTTTGACCTCGGTTTTTGTAGGTGTAAACGGCGCCAAATCTCGCGTCTGTTTCTTTATCCAATAGCAAATTTTCTCAGCTTTCAGAATATATATAGGTTGCTTTAGAAATATTTCTCCTTGTGACCGAAAATTTGAGAAAACCAAAACTGTGCAAGATTCGATGCCAACCTTGGAGCGTTGCAGCGTTTGAGTTTTCCTCATTTTTCGAGGTGAAGTAGCCACCTTTGTAAATACAACCTATATATATTCTGAAAGCTGAGAAAATTTGCTACTAGGCGAGGAAACAGCCGCGGAGTTTAGCGCCGTTTACATCCACAAAAACCGAGGTCAAAGTTGTCTTATGCGAAATTGGAGCGTTAGTTCTAGGTGCTATTTTTATATTTTTTGGCAAAACAAAGCCCATTAGCTCAAATCTGACACGTTTTTCATATTTAGCGTGATAGCTTACATATATATTCAAAATTTGAACGAAATCGAAGAGGTCGAGATTTTCTTCAAAATCGCAAGGGGTTAGCCTTGCGTTTTTGAAGAAAATCTCGACCTCTTCGATTTCGTTCAAATTTTGAATATATATGTAAGTGATCGTGCTAAATATGAAAAACGTGTCCGATTTGAGCTAAAGGGCTTTGTTTTGCCAAAAAATATAAAAATAGCACCTAGAACTAACGCTCCAATTTCGCATAGGACAACTTTGACCTCGGTTTTTGTAGGTGTAAACGGCGCTAAACTCTCGCGTCTGTTTCTTTATCCAATAGCAAATTTTCTCAGCTTTCAGAATATATATAGGTTGCTTTAGAAATATTTCTCCTTGTGACCGAAAATTTGAGAAAACCAAAACTGTGCAAGATTCGATGCCAACCTTGGAGCGTTGCAGCGTTTGAGTTTTCCTCATTTTTCGAGGTGAAGTAGCCACCTTTGTAAATACAACCTATATATATTCTGAAAGCTGAGAAAATTTGCTACTAGGCGAGGAAACAGCCGCGGAGTTTAGCGCCGTTTACATCCACAAAAACCGAGGTCAAAGTTGTCTTATGCGAAATTGGAGCGTTAGTTCTAGGTGCTATTTTTATATTTTTTGGCAAAACAAAGCCCATTAGCTCAAATCTGACACGTTTTTCATATTTAGCGTGATAGCTTACATATATATTCAAAATTTGAACGAAATCGAAGAGGTCGAGATTTTCTTCAAAATCGCAAGGGGTTAGCCTTGCGTTTTTGAAGAAAATCTCGACCTCTTCGATTTCGTTCAAATTTTGAATATATATGTAAGTGATCGTGCTAAATATGAAAAACGTGTCCGATTTGAGCTAAAGGGCTTTGTTTTGCCAAAAAATATAAAAATAGCACCTAGAACTAACGCTCCAATTTCGCATAGGACAACTTTGACCTCGGTTTTTGTAGGTGTAAACGGCGCTAAACTCCGCGGCTGTTTCTTCGCCTATAGCAAATTTTCTCAGCTTTCAGAATATATATAGGTTGCTTTAGAAATATTTCTCCTTGTGACCGAAAATTTGAGAAAACCAAACTGTGCAAGATTCGATGCCAACCTTGGAGCGTTGCAGCGTTTGAGTTTTCTCATTTTTCGAGGTGAAGTAGCCACCTTTGTAAATACAACCTATATATATTCTGAAAGCTGAGAAAATTTGCTACTGGATAGGAAACAGCCGCGGAGTTTAGCGCCGTTTACATCCACAAAAACCGAGGTCAAAGTTGTCCTATGCGAAATTGGAGCGTTAGTTCTATAAAGGTTGGAAAATATACATATTAATTGTGAGTATTTGACGTTTTCAAATGAAAAAGCGAAGATTCAATTTTTTCTTTTAAACAAATTCCGCACGGAAAACTGCTATAATTCTTAATCGTACGCGTTGTATAGCGAAATAAAATTGAATTTTTATTTGAATAAAATTAGTACGCCTAGTCGCCGGCTGGGGTCAGCACGAGCGGATTTTGGGATGAGGGTACGTTCACCTATGGCTGTTTATGTCGGTCTGGTGTCGCCGAATCTGATGACCTTGACCGATCGCTTACAATGCTAAAATCGCTTTAAATCGGAGTAGAATCGCCGTAACCCGGCCATTATCATCGACAGGACATGCCTGCGCTACTATCTGGCACGGAACAGCACGCCGGAAGTGTTAATACGTCCAATTTACCTGGACACCAGGCGCGATGCCGGACGAAATTTCGCGTCCTTTTTCGACGAGCGAAGTGACACTACCCTGGTCCGTCCGGCGGAGCGCAGAGCTCTTCCCTGCTCCCGGTTCGTATATTGGCTATGCTATAACGCTTTCGAGGTTATGTACGCAATGAATCTCTCACGTAGGTATACTTTTATTCGTATTTTCTTAATTAGTTGTTGATTTTCAGAGGGGCCGGGGGTATCAGTATGGCCGGTGGATAGCCCCGCTTCCATCTAGGCCTGGAAACGCTAACGGAAAATCGTACCTTGCCTGTGAAAATAGCATGCGAAGTTAGGGAAAAAAACACAAGCCTGCCTGAGCCGTTTGTTGACTGTGTTTCGCAGGATAATATGATGATGTTGAGAGGTACTATTTATTATACGATAGTAGTGGTAGTAGTTGAGGACAATACGTAGTCTGTACTGCAATCGTCAATCAATACCGCATCCTGCTGTACAATTTAAGTACCGAGATAAGAAGTTGATTTACCAAACGAACCGTATGGTCTTTTCTATTTCTTAACAGACATAAGTTGTTTACGCGAATGTTGTAATGTAATGTGCAGGTACAATATGCTAGATATAGACTACTTAGACAATCTGACGCATCATTATAGCGTCGGATGTAACCCTTAACGTTACCGTAGGTTTCAGTTGTTCGTAGGTAATGATTTTGCTACTGCATGCTCCCTAACTTTCTTGCTGCCTTTTTCATTATCTACGGACAGCTAGCAGGGTGTAGTATTGCAGATAACATCCTCGCACCTAAAGGTGGGTGCTTATAGCGTTACGCTTTCTTCTTATTTGCAATCCGTTAAGCTTACCATGCTTAGACAGCAGTTAACACATCTATTAGATATGAATATGAATTTACAGCGTTGCTTGCTGCCGCCAGCGGCGCCGAATGTCGTGCTGGTCTTCCAGACTTGCACAACTCGACGAACCCTATGAGAAGGGATGGTGGATGGATGGATGGTTGGTTGCGATAACTTAGAGGGTTGAACTCTGCCTTCCTACTGCGTACTACGTTGGTAATAGGTACTGCCGCGACCGTATATATGTAGAATGGAAATGCACGGAAACGAATGGTAGCAGGTACGAGCGAACTAGCCGGGCATTTGTAGAATTCTTAAACTCTCCTTTTAAACTGTTACAGATTGTACTGATGGTCCTCTGGAGCGTCGGCGTCGTACCGAAGAGATTTCGGTCCTATCTCCCATAATGGCGGAGATATCGCGAGGAAAAACCTTTTTTGTTAATTAGAAAATTGTTTGGACGTGCCCTAAACTGTTTCTAACACATGGCCCGTTCATTTTCGTCAATAATAAGACGGCTAACGCGGCTGTAGAGGCGCGCCTAACCGCCTGATTAGTTTACGGAGATCAGCTAGCTATTGCCGATCTGTCTGGATATTTTGTCAATTAGAAAATTGTTTGGACGTCCCCTAAACTGTCTCTAACACATGGCCCGTTCATTTCCGTCAATGATAAGACGGCTGCTAAACGCGGACGTTAGGTGCGCGCGTAACCGCCTGCATAGTTCACGGAGTTCAGCTAGCTATTGCGGCTGAGGCCCTGTCTGGAAGCTTTGTTAGCGAGAGAATTGTTTAGACTTCTCCTAAACCATTATTTCTAAGCCAGGTGCCGATCATTTTCGTCACTGATAAGACGGCTAAGGCTAAGGCCGTTACGCAGCAGCCTAACCGTCGGAGTAGTTTTGCAGATCAGCTGGCCGTTGATGATGACCACCTATGCTCTATCACCTTGTATACATACTATATATACTCAATAAAGACTTCGAATTATATGTATATATCGCGTTTGATTTACATATTAGCGGGTAAATACAGCTATAAATAAATATAGAAATGCGATGGTTGGCCTCCCCGTCGTTACGCAACTTAAAACACGGTCGTGTATATTGGGTTGCCGACTGGTGATATATTCAGGCGCTATATATTGACGCCATTTCATTTCGCATAGGACAACTTTGACGTCGGTTTTTGTGGGTGTAAACGGCGCTAAACCGCGCGTCTGTTTCTTTATCCAATAGCAAATTTTCTCAGCTTTCAGAATATATATAGGTTGCTTTAGAAATATTTCTCCTTGTGACCGAAAATTTGAGAAAACCAAAACTGTGCAAGATTCGATGCCAACCTTGGAGCGTTGCAGCGTTTGAGTTTTCCTCATTTTTCGAGGTGAAGTAGCCACCTTTGTAAATACAACCTATATATATTCTGAAAGCTGAGAAAATTTGCTACTAGGCGAGGAAACAGCCGCGGAGTTTAGCGCCGTTTACATCCACAAAAACCGAGGTCAAAGTTGTCTTATGCGAAATTGGAGCGTTAGTTCTAGGTGCTATTTTTATATTTTTTGGCAAAACAAAGCCCATTAGCTCAAATCTGACACGTTTTTCATATTTAGCGTGATAGCTTACATATATATTCAAAATTTGAACGAAATCGAAGAGGTCGAGATTTTCTTCAAAATCGCAAGGGGTTAGCCTTGCGTTTTTGAAGAAAATCTCGACCTCTTCGATTTCGTTCAAATTTTGAATATATATGTAAGTGATCGTGCTAAATATGAAAAACGTGTCCGATTTGAGCTAAAGGGCTTTGTTTTGCCAAAAAATATAAAAATAGCACCTAGAACTAACGCTCCAATTTCGCATAGGACAACTTTGACCTCGGTTTTTGTAGGTGTAAACGGCGCTAAACTCGCGTCTGTTTCTTTATCTAATAGCAAATTTTCTCAGCTTTCAGAATATATATAGGTTGCTTTAGAAATATTTCTCCTTGTGACCGAAAATTTGAGAAAACCAAAACTGTGCAAGATTCGATGCCAACCTTGGAGCGTTGCAGCGTTTGAGTTTTCCTCATTTTTCGAGGTGAAGTAGCCACCTTTGTAAATACAACCTATATATATTCTGAAAGCTGAGAAAATTTGCTACTAGGCGAGGAAACAGCCGCGGAGTTTAGCGCCGTTTACATCCACAAAAACCGAGGTCAAAGTTGTCTTATGCGAAATTGGAGCGTTAGTTCTAGGTGCTATTTTTATATTTTTTGGCAAAACAAAGCCCATTAGCTCAAATCTGACACGTTTTTCATATTTAGCGTGATAGCTTACATATATATTCAAAATTTGAACGAAATCGAAGAGGTCGAGATTTTCTTCAAAATCGCAAGGGTTAGCCTTGCGTTTTTGAAGAAAATCTCGACCTCTTCGATTTCGTTCAAATTTTGAATATATATGTAAGTGATCGTGCTAAATATGAAAAACGTGTCCGATTTGAGCTAAAGGGCTTTGTTTTGCCAAAAAATATAAAAATAGCACCTAGAACTAACGCTCCAATTTCGCATAGGACAACTTTGACCTCGGTTTTTGTAGGTGTAAACGGCGCAAATCTCGCGTCTGTTTCTTTATCCAATGGCAAATTTTCTCAGCTTTCAGAATATATATAGGTTGCTTTAGAAATATTTCTCCTTGTGACCGAAAATTTGAGAAAACCAAAACTGTGCAAGATTCGATGCCAACCTTGGAGCGTTGCAGCGTTTGAGTTTTCCTCATTTTTCGAGGTGAAGTAGCCACCTTTGTAAATACAACCTATATATATTCTGAAAGCTGAGAAAATTTGCTACTAGGCGAGGAAACAGCCGCGGAGTTTAGCGCCGTTTACATCCACAAAAACCGAGGTCAAAGTTGTCTTATGCGAAATTGGAGCGTTAGTTCTAGGTGCTATTTTTATATTTTTTGGCAAAACAAAGCCCATTAGCTCAAATCTGACACGTTTTTCATATTTAGCGTGATAGCTTACATATATATTCAAAATTTGAACGAAATCGAAGAGGTCGAGATTTTCTTCAAAATCGCAAGGGGTTAGCCTTGCGTTTTTGAAGAAAATCTCGACCTCTTCGATTTCGTTCAAATTTTGAATATATATGTAAGTGATCGTGCTAAATATGAAAAACGTGTCCGATTTGAGCTAAAGGGCTTTGTTTTGCCAAAAAATATAAAAATAGCACCTAGAACTAACGCTCCAATTTCGCATAGGACAACTTTGACCTCGGTTTTTGTAGGTGTAAACGGCGCCAAATCCGCGTCTGTTTCTTTATCCAATAGCAAATTTTCTCAGCTTTCAGAATATATATAGGTTGCTTTAGAAATATTTCTCCTTGTGACCGAAAATTTGAGAAAACCAAAACTGTGCAAGATTCGATGCCAACCTTGGAGCGTTGCAGCGTTTGAGTTTTCCTCATTTTTCGAGGTGAAGTAGCCACCTTTGTAAATACAACCTATATATATTCTGAAAGCTGAGAAAATTTGCTAGCGGCGAGGAAACAGCCGCGGAGTTTAGCGCCGTTTACATCCACAAAAACCGAGGTCAAAGTTGTCTTATGCGAAATTGGTGGAGCGTTAGTTCTAGGTGCTATTTTTATATTTTTTGGCAAAACAAAGCCCATTAGCTCAAATCTGACACGTTTTTCATATTTAGCGTGATAGCTTACATATATATTCAAAATTTGAACGAAATCGAAGAGGTCGAGATTTTCTTCAAAATCGCAAGGGGTTAGCCTTGCGTTTTTGAAGAAAATCTCGACCTCTTCGATTTCGTTCAAATTTTGAATATATATGTAAGTGATCGTGCTAAATATGAAAAACGTGTCTCCCATATTTGAGCTAAAGGGCTTTGTTTTGCCAAAAAATATAAAAATAGCACCTAGAACTAACGCTCCAATTTCGCATAGGACAACTTTGACCTCGGTTTTTGTAGGTGTAAACGGCGCTAAACTCGCGTCTGTTTCTTTATCCGGAGATAGCAAATTTTCTCAGCTTTCAGAATATATATAGGTTGCTTTAGAAATATTTCTCCTTGTGACCGAAAATTTGAGAAAACCAAAACTGTGCAAGATTCGATGCCAACCTTGGAGCGTTGCAGCGTTTGAGTTTTCCTCATTTTTCGAGGTGAAGTAGCCACCTTTGTAAATACAACCTATATATATTCTGAAAGCTGAGAAAATTTGCTACTAGGCGAGGAAACAGCCGCGGAGTTTAGCGCCGTTTACATCCACAAAAACCGAGGTCAAAGTTGTCTTATGCGAAATTGGAGCGTTAGTTCTAGGTGCTATTTTTATATTTTTTGGCAAAACAAAGCCCATTAGCTCAAATCTGACACGTTTTTCATATTTAGCGTGATAGCTTACATATATATTCAAAATTTGAACGAAATCGAAGAGGTCGAGATTTTCTTCAAAATCGCAAGGGGTTAATACTTGCGTTTTTGAAGAAAATCTCGAAATCTTCGATTTCGTTCAAATTTTGAATATATATGTAAGTTATCGTGCTAAATATGAAAAACGTGTCCGATTTGAGCTAAAGGGCTTTGTTTTGCCAAAAAATATAAAAATAGCACCTAGAACTAACTGCCTATCCAATTTCGCATAGGACAACTTTGACGTCGGTTTTTGTAGGTGTAAACGGCGCTAAACTCTCGCGTCTGTTTCTTTATCCAATAGCAAATTTTCTCAGCTTTCAGAATATATATAGGTTGCTTTAGAAATATTTCTCCTTGTGACCGAAAATTTGAGAAAACCAAAACTGTGCAAGATTCGATGCCAACCTTGGAGCGTTGCAGCGTTTGAGTTTTCCTCATTTTTCGAGGTGAAGTAGCCACCTTTGTAAATACAACCTATATATATTCTGAAAGCTGAGAAAATTTGCTACTAGGCGAGGAAACAGCCGCGGAGTTTAGCGCCGTTTACATCCACAAAAACCGAGGTCAAAGTTGTCTTATGCGAAATTGGAGCGTTAGTTCTAGGTGCTATTTTTATATTTTTTGGCAAAACAAAGCCCATTAGCTCAAATCTGACACGTTTTTCATATTTAGCGTGATAGCTTACATATATATTCAAAATTTGAACGAAATCGAAGAGGTCGAGATTTTCTTCAAAATCGCAAGGGGTTAGCCTTGCGTTTTTGAAGAAAATCTCGACCTCTTCGATTTCGTTCAAATTTTGAATATATATGTAAGTGATCGTGCTAAATATGAAAAACGTGTCCGATTTGAGCTAAAGGGCTTTGTTTTGCCAAAAAATATAAAAATAGCACCTAGAACTAACGCTCCAATTTCGCATAGGACAACTTTGACCTCGGTTTTTGTAGGTGTAAACGGCGCTAAATCTCGCGTCTGTTTCTTTATCCAATAGCAAATTTTCTCAGCTTTCAGAATATATATAGGTTGCTTTAGAAATATTTCTCCTTGTGACCGAAAATTTGAGAAAACCAAAACTGTGCAAGATTCGATGCCAACCTTGGAGCGTTGCAGCGTTTGAGTTTTCCTCATTTTTCGAGGTGAAGTAGCCACCTTTGTAAATACAACCTATATATATTCTGAAAGCTGAGAAAATTTGCTACTAGGCGAGGAAACAGCCGCGGAGTTTAGCGCCGTTTACATCCACAAAAACCGAGGTCAAAGTTGTCTTATGCGAAATTGGAGCGTTAGTTCTAGGTGCTATTTTTATATTTTTTGGCAAAACAAAGCCCATTAGCTCAAATCTGACACGTTTTTCATATTTAGCGTGATAGCTTACATATATATTCAAAATTTGAACGAAATCGAAGAGGTCGAGATTTTCTTCAAAATCGCAAGGGGTTAGCCTTGCGTTTTTGAAGAAAATCTCGACCTCTTCGATTTCGTTCAAATTTTGAATATATATGTAAGTGATCGTGCTAAATATGAAAAACGTGTCCGATTTGAGCTAAAGGGCTTTGTTTTGCCAAAAAATATAAAAATAGCACCTAGAACTAACGCTCCAATTTCGCATAGGACAACTTTGACCTCGGTTTTTGTAGGTGTAAACGGCGCCAAATCTCGCGTCTGTTTCTTTATCCAATAGCAAATTTTCTCAGCTTTCAGAATATATATAGGTTGCTTTAGAAATATTTCTCCTTGTGACCGAAAATTTGAGAAAACCAAAACTGTGCAAGATTCGATGCCAACCTTGGAGCGTTGCAGCGTTTGAGTTTTCCTCATTTTTCGAGGTGAAGTAGCCACCTTTGTAAATACAACCTATATATATTCTGAAAGCTGAGAAAATTTGCTACTAGGCGAGGAAACAGCCGCGGAGTTTAGCGCCGTTTACATCCACAAAAACCGAGGTCAAAGTTGTCTTATGCGAAATTGGAGCGTTAGTTCTAGGTGCTATTTTTATATTTTTTGGCAAAACAAAGCCCATTAGCTCAAATCTGACACGTTTTTCATATTTAGCGTGATAGCTTACATATATATTCAAAATTTGAACGAAATCGAAGAGGTCGAGATTTTCTTCAAAATCGCAAGGGGTTAGCCTTGCGTTTTTGAAGAAAATCTCGACCTCTTCGATTTCGTTCAAATTTTGAATATATATGTAAGTGATCGTGCTAAATATGAAAAACGTGTCCGATTTGAGCTAAAGGGCTTTGTTTTGCCAAAAAATATAAAAATAGCACCTAGAACTAACGCTCCAATTTCGCATAGGACAACTTTGACCTCGGTTTTTGTAGGTGTAAACGGCGCCAAATCTCGCGTCTGTTTCTTTATCCAATAGCAAATTTTCTCAGCTTTCAGAATATATATAGGTTGCTTTAGAAATATTTCTCCTTGTGACCGAAAATTTGAGAAAACCAAAACTGTGCAAGATTCGATGCCAACCTTGGAGCGTTGCAGCGTTTGAGTTTTCCTCATTTTTCGAGGTGAAGTAGCCACCTTTGTAAATACAACCTATATATATTCTGAAAGCTGAGAAAATTTGCTACTAGGCGAGGAAACAGGCGCGGAGTTTAGCGCCGTTTACATCCACAAAAACCGAGGTCAAAGTTGTCCTATGCGAAATTGGAGCGTTAGTTCTATAAAGGTTGGAAAATATACATATTAATTGTGAGTATTTGACGTTTTCAAATGAAAAAGCGAAGATTCAATTTTCTTTTAAACAAATTCCGCACGGAAAACTGCTATAATTCTTAATCGTACGCGTTGTATAGCGAAATAAAATTGAATTTTTATTTGAATAAAATTAGTACGCCTAGTCGCCGGCTGGGGTCAGCACGAGCGGATTTTGGGATGAGGGTACGTTCACCTATGGCTGTTTATGTCGGTCTGGTGTCGCCGAATCTGATGACCTTGACCGATCGCTTACAATGCTAAAATCGCTTTAAATCGGAGTAGAATCGCCGTAACCCGGCCATTATCATCGACAGGACATGCCTGCGCTACTATCTGGCACGGAACAGCACGCCGGAAGTGTTAATACGTCCAATTTACCTGGACACCAGGCGCGATGCCGGACGAAATTTCGCGTCCTTTTTCGACGAGCGAAGTGACACTACCCTGGTCCGTCCGGCGGAGCGCAGAGCTCTTCCCTGCTCCCGGTTCGTATATTGGCTATGCTATAACGCTTTCGAGGTTATGTACGCAATGAATCTCTCACGTAGGTATACTTTTATTCGTATTTTCTTAATTAGTTGTTGATTTTCAGAGGGGCCGGGGGTATCAGTATGGCCGGTGGATAGCCCCGCTTCCATCTAGGCCTGGAAACGCTAACGGAAAATCGTACCTTGCCTGTGAAAATAGCATGCGAAGTTAGGGAAAAAAACACAAGCCTGCCTGAGCCGTTTGTTGACTGTGTTTCGCAGGATAATATGATGATGTTGAGAGGTACTATTTATTATACGATAGTAGTGGTAGTAGTTGAGGACAATACGTAGTCTGTACTGCAATCGTCAATCAATACCGCATCCTGCTGTACAATTTAAGTACCGAGATAAGAAGTTGATTTACCAAACGAACCGTATGGTCTTTTCTATTTCTTAACAGACATAAGTTGTTTACGCGAATGTTGTAATGTAATGTGCAGGTACAATATGCTAGATATAGACTACTTAGACAATCTGACGCATCATTATAGCGTCGGATGTAACCCTTAACGTTACCGTAGGTTTCAGTTGTTCGTAGGTAATGATTTTGCTACTGCATGCTCCCTAACTTTCTTGCTGCCTTTTTCATTATCTACGGACAGCTAGCATGGTGTAGTACTGCAGATAACATCCTCGCACCTAAAGGTGGGTGCTTATAGCGTTACGCTTTCTTCTTATTTGCAATCCGTTAAGCTTACCATGCTTAGACAGCAGTTAACACATCTATTAGATATGAATATGAATTTACAGCGTTGCTTGCTGCCGCCAGCGGCGCCGAATGTCGTGCTGGTCTTCCAGACTTGCACAACTCGACGAACCCTATGAGAAGGGATGGTGGATGGATGGATGGTTGGTTGCGATAACTTAGAGGGTTGAACTCTGCCTTCCTACTGCGTACTACGTTGGTAATAGGTACTGCCGCGACCGTATATATGTAGAATGGAAATGCACGGAAACGAATGGTAGCAGGTACGAGCGAACTAGCCGGGCATTTGTAGAATTCTTAAACTCTCCTTTTAAACTGTTACAGATTGTACTGATGGTCCTCTGGAGCGTCGGCGTCGTACCGAAGAGATTTCGGTCCTATCTCCCATAATGGCGGAGATATCGCGAGGAAAAACCTTTTTTGTTAATTAGAAAATTGTTTGGACGTGCCCTAAACTGTTTCTAACACATGGCCCGTTCATTTTCGTCAATAATAAGACGGCTAACGCGGCTGTAGAGGCGCGCCTAACCGCCTGATTAGTTTACGGAGATCAGCTAGCTATTGCCGATCTGTCTGGATATTTTGTCAATTAGAAAATTGTTTGGACGTCCCCTAAACTGTCTCTAACACATGGCCCGTTCATTTCCGTCAATGATAAGACGGCTGCTAAACGCGGACGTTAGGTGCGCGCGTAACCGCCTGCATAGTTCACGGAGTTCAGCTAGCTATTGCGGCTGAGGCCCTGTCTGGAAGCTTTGTTAGCGAGAGAATTGTTTAGACTTCTCCTAAACCATTATTTCTAAGCCAGGTGCCGATCATTTTCGTCACTGATAAGACGGCTAAGGCTAAGGCCGTTACGCAGCAGCCTAACCGTCGGAGTAGTTTTGCAGATCAGCTGGCCGTTGATGATGACCACCTATGCTCTATCACCTTGTATACATACTATATATACTCAATAAAGACTTCGAATTATATGTATATATCGCGTTTGATTTACATATTAGCGGGTAAATACAGCTATAAATAAATATAGAAATGCGATGGTTGGCCTCCCCGTCGTTACGCAACTTAAAACACGGTCGTGTATATTGGGTTGCCGACTGGTGATATATTCAGGCGCTATATATTGACGCCATTTCATTTCGCATAGGACAACTTTGACGTCGGTTTTTGTGGGTGTAAACGGCGCTAAACCGCGCGTCTGTTTCTTTATCCAATAGCAAATTTTCTCAGCTTTCAGAATATATATAGGTTGCTTTAGAAATATTTCTCCTTGTGACCGAAAATTTGAGAAAACCAAAACTGTGCAAGATTCGATGCCAACCTTGGAGCGTTGCAGCGTTTGAGTTTTCCTCATTTTTCGAGGTGAAGTAGCCACCTTTGTAAATACAACCTATATATATTCTGAAAGCTGAGAAAATTTGCTACTAGGCGAGGAAACAGCCGCGGAGTTTAGCGCCGTTTACATCCACAAAAACCGAGGTCAAAGTTGTCTTATGCGAAATTGGAGCGTTAGTTCTAGGTGCTATTTTTATATTTTTTGGCAAAACAAAGCCCATTAGCTCAAATCTGACACGTTTTTCATATTTAGCGTGATAGCTTACATATATATTCAAAATTTGAACGAAATCGAAGAGGTCGAGATTTTCTTCAAAATCGCAAGGGGTTAGCCTTGCGTTTTTGAAGAAAATCTCGACCTCTTCGATTTCGTTCAAATTTTGAATATATATGTAAGTGATCGTGCTAAATATGAAAAACGTGTCCGATTTGAGCTAAAGGGCTTTGTTTTGCCAAAAAATATAAAAATAGCACCTAGAACTAACGCTCCAATTTCGCATAGGACAACTTTGACCTCGGTTTTTGTAGGTGTAAACGGCGCCAAATCTCGCGTCTGTTTCTTTATCCAATGGCAAATTTTCTCAGCTTTCAGAATATATATAGGTTGCTTTAGAAATATTTCTCCTTGTGACCGAAAATTTGAGAAAACCAAAACTGTGCAAGATTCGATGCCAACCTTGGAGCGTTGCAGCGTTTGAGTTTTCCTCATTTTTCGAGGTGAAGTAGCCACCTTTGTAAATACAACCTATATATATTCTGAAAGCTGAGAAAATTTGCTACTAGGCGAGGAAACAGCCGCGGAGTTTAGCGCCGTTTACATCCACAAAAACCGAGGTCAAAGTTGTCTTATGCGAAATTGGAGCGTTAGTTCTAGGTGCTATTTTTATATTTTTTGGCAAAACAAAGCCCATTAGCTCAAATCTGACACGTTTTTCATATTTAGCGTGATAGCTTACATATATATTCAAAATTTGAACGAAATCGAAGAGGTCGAGATTTTCTTCAAAATCGCAAGGGGTTAGCCTTGCGTTTTTGAAGAAAATCTCGACCTCTTCGATTTCGTTCAAATTTTGAATATATATGTAAGTGATCGTGCTAAATATGAAAAACGTGTCCGATTTGAGCTAAAGGGCTTTGTTTTGCCAAAAAATATAAAAATAGCACCTAGAACTAACGCTCCAATTTCGCATAGGACAACTTTGACCTCGGTTTTTGTAGGTGTAAACGGCGCCAAATCTCGCGTCTGTTTCTTTATCCAATAGCAAATTTTCTCAGCTTTCAGAATATATATAGGTTGCTTTAGAAATATTTCTCCTTGTGACCGAAAATTTGAGAAAACCAAAACTGTGCAAGATTCGATGCCAACCTTGGAGCGTTGCAGCGTTTGAGTTTTCCTCATTTTTCGAGGTGAAGTAGCCACCTTTGTAAATACAACCTATATATATTCTGAAAGCTGAGAAAATTTGCTACTAGGCGAGGAAACAGCCGCGGAGTTTAGCGCCGTTTACATCCACAAAAACCGAGGTCAAAGTTGTCTTATGCGAAATTGGAGCGTTAGTTCTAGGTGCTATTTTTATATTTTTTGGCAAAACAAAGCCCATTAGCTCAAATCTGACACGTTTTTCATATTTAGCGTGATAGCTTACATATATATTCAAAATTTGAACGAAATCGAAGAGGTCGAGATTTTCTTCAAAATCGCAAGGGGTTAGCCTTGCGTTTTTTGAAGAAAATCTCGACCTCTTCGATTTCGTTCAAATTTTGAATATATATGTAAGTGATCGTGCTAAATATGAAAAACGTGTCCGATTTGAGCTAAAGGGCTTTGTTTTGCCAAAAAATATAAAAATAGCACCTAGAACTAACGCTCCAATTTCGCATAGGACAACTTTGACCTCGGTTTTTGTAGGTGTAAACGGCGCCAAATCTCGCGTCTGTTTCTTTATCCAATGGCAAATTTTCTCAGCTTTCAGAATATATATAGGTTGCTTTAGAAATATTTCTCCTTGTGACCGAAAATTTGAGAAAACCAAAACTGTGCAAGATTCGATGCCAACCTTGGAGCGTTGCAGCGTTTGAGTTTTCCTCATTTTTCGAGGTGAAGTAGCCACCTTTGTAAATACAACCTATATATATTCTGAAAGCTGAGAAAATTTGCTACTAGGCGAGGAAACAGCCGCGGAGTTTAGCGCCGTTTACATCCACAAAAACCGAGGTCAAAGTTGTCTTATGCGAAATTGGAGCGTTAGTTCTAGGTGCTATTTTTATATTTTTTGGCAAAACAAAGCCCATTAGCTCAAATCTGACACGTTTTTCATATTTAGCGTGATAGCTTACATATATATTCAAAATTTGAACGAAATCGAAGAGGTCGAGATTTTCTTCAAAATCGCAAGGGGTTAGCCTTGCGTTTTTGAAGAAAATCTCGACCTCTTCGATTTCGTTGTACCAAATTTTGAATATATATGTAAGTGATCGTGCTAAATATGAAAAACGTGTCCGATTTGAGCTAAAGGGCTTTGTTTTGCCAAAAAATATAAAAATAGCACCTAGAACTAACGCTCCAATTTCGCATAGGACAACTTTGACCTCGGTTTTTGTAGGTGTAAACGGCGCCAAATCTCGCGTCTGTTTCTTTATCCAATGGCAAATTTTCTCAGCTTTCAGAATATATATAGGTTGCTTTAGAAATATTTCTCCTTGTGACCGAAAATTTGAGAAAACCAAAACTGTGCAAGATTCGATGCCAACCTTGGAGCGTTGCAGCGTTTGAGTTTTCCTCATTTTTCGAGGTGAAGTAGCCACCTTTGTAAATACAACCTATATATATTCTGAAAGCTGAGAAAATTTGCTACTAGGCGAGGAAACAGCCGCGGAGTTTAGCGCCGTTTACATCCACAAAAACCGAGGTCAAAGTTGTCTTATGCGAAATTGGAGCGTTAGTTCTAGGTGCTATTTTTATATTTTTTGGCAAAACAAAGCCCATTAGCTCAAATCTGACACGTTTTTCATATTTAGCGTGATAGCTTACATATATATTCAAAATTTGAACGAAATCGAAGAGGTCGAGATTTTCTTCAAAATCGCAAGGGGTTAGCCTTGCGTTTTTGAAGAAAATCTCGACCTCTTCGATTTCGTTCAAATTTTGAATATATATGTCTGATCGTGCTAAATATGAAAAACGTGTCCGATTTGAGCTAAAGGGCTTTGTTTTGCCAAAAAATATAAAAATAGACACCTAGAACTAACGCTCCAATTTCGCATAGGACAACTTTGACCTCGGTTTTTGTAGGTGTAAACGGCGCCAAATCTCGCGTCTGTTTCTTTATCCAATGGCAAATTTTCTCAGCTTTCAGAATATATATAGGTTGCTTTAGAAATATTTCTCCTTGTGACCGAAAATTTGAGAAAACCAAAACTGTGCAAGATTCGATGCCAACCTTGGAGCGTTGCAGCGTTTGAGTTTTCCTCATTTTTCGAGGTGAAGTAGCCACCTTTGTAAATACAACCTATATATATTCTGAAAGCTGAGAAAATTTGCTACTAGGCGAGGAAACAGCCGCGGAGTTTAGCGCCGTTTACATCCACAAAAACCGAGGTCAAAGTTGTCTTATGCGAAATTGGAGCGTTAGTTCTAGGTGCTATTTTTATATTTTTTGGCAAAACAAAGCCCATTAGCTCAAATCTGACACGTTTTTCATATTTAGCGTGATAGCTTACTATATATATTCAATTTGAACGAAATCGAAGAGGTCGAGATTTTCTTCAAAATCGCAAGGGGTTAGCCTTGCGTTTTTGAAGAAAATCTCGACCTCTTCGATTTCGTTCAAATTTTGAATATATATGTAAGTGATCGTGCTAAATATGAAAAACGTGTCCGATTTGAGCTAAAGGGCTTTGTTTTGCCAAAAAATATAAAAATAGCACCTAGAACTAACGCTCCAATCCCGTTCATTTCGCATAGGACAACTTTGACCTCGGTTTTTGTAGGTGTAAACGGCGCCAAACTCGCGTCTGTTTCTTTATCCAAATAGCAAATTTTCTCAGCTTTCAGAATATATATAGGTTGCTTTAGAAATATTTCTCCTTGTGACCGAAAATTTGAGAAAACCAAAACTGTGCAAGATTCGATGCCAACCTTGGAGCGTTGCAGCGTTTGAGTTTTCCTCATTTTTCGAGGTGAAGTAGCCACCTTTGTAAATACAACCTATATATATTCTGAAAGCTGAGAAAATTTGCTACTAGGCGAGGAAACAGCCGCGGAGTTTAGCGCCGTTTACATCCACAAAAACCGAGGTCAAAGTTGTCTTATGCGAAATTGGAGCGTTAGTTCTAGGTGCTATTTTTATATTTTTTGGCAAAACAAAGCCCATTAGCTCAAATCTGACACGTTTTTCATATTTAGCGTGATAGCTTACATATATATTCAAAATTTGAACGAAATCGAAGAGGTCGAGATTTTCTTCAAAATCGCAAGGGGTTAGCCTTGCGTTTTTGAAGAAAATCTCGACCTCTTCGATTTCGTTCAAATTTTGAATATATATGTAAGTGATCGTGCTAAATATGAAAAACGTGTCCGATTTGAGCTAAAGGGCTTTGTTTTGCCAAAAAATATAAAAATAGCACCTAGAACTAACGCTCCAATTTCGCATAGGACAACTTTGACCTCGGTTTTTGTAGGTGTAAACGGCGCCAAATCTCGCGTCTGTTTCTTTATCCAATGGCAAATTTTCTCAGCTTTCAGAATATATATAGGTTGCTTTAGAAATATTTCTCCTTGTGACCGAAAATTTGAGAAAACCAAAACTGTGCAAGATTCGATGCCAACCTTGGAGCGTTGCAGCGTTTGAGTTTTCCTCATTTTTCGAGGTGAAGTAGCCACCTTTGTAAATACAACCTATATATATTCTGAAAGCTGAGAAAATTTGCTACTAGGCGAGGAAACAGCCGCGGAGTTTAGCGCCGTTTACATCCACAAAAACCGAGGTCAAAGTTGTCTTATGCGAAATTGGAGCGTTAGTTCTAGGTGCTATTTTTATATTTTTTGGCAAAACAAAGCCCATTAGCTCAAATCTGACACGTTTTTCATATTTAGCGTGATAGCTTACATATATATTCAAAATTTGAACGAAATCGAAGAGGTCGAGATTTTCTTCAAAATCGCAAGGGTTAGCCTTGCGTTTTTGAAGAAAATCTCGACCTCTTCGATTTCGTTCAAATTTTGAATATATATGTAAGTGATCGTGCTAAATATGAAAAACGTGTCCGATTTGAGCTAAAGGGCTTTGTTTTGCCAAAAAATATAAAAATAGCACCTAGAACTAACGCTCCAATTTCGCATAGGACAACTTTGACCTCGGTTTTTGTAGGTGTAAACGGCGCCAAATCTCGCGTCTGTTTCTTTATCCAATGGCAAATTTTCTCAGCTTTCAGAATATATATAGGTTGCTTTAGAAATATTTCTCCTTGTGACCGAAAATTTGAGAAAACCAAAACTGTGCAAGATTCGATGCCAACCTTGGAGCGTTGCAGCGTTTGAGTTTTCCTCATTTTTCGAGGTGAAGTAGCCACCTTTGTAAATACAACCTATATATATTCTGAAAGCTGAGAAAATTTGCTACTAGGCGAGGAAACAGCCGCGGAGTTTAGCGCCGTTTACATCCACAAAAACCGAGGTCAAAGTTGTCTTATGCGAAATTGGAGCGTTAGTTCTAGGTGCTATTTTTATATTTTTTGGCAAAACAAAGCCCATTAGCTCAAATCTGACACGTTTTTCATATTTAGCGTGATAGCTTACATATATATTCAAAATTTGAACGAAATCGAAGAGGTCGAGATTTTCTTCAAAATCGCAAGGGGTTAGCCTTGCGTTTTTGAAGAAAATCTCGACCTCTTCGATTTCGTTCAAATTTTGAATATATATGTAAGTGATCGTGCTAAATATGAAAAACGTGTCCGATTTGAGCTAAAGGGCTTTGTTTTGCCAAAAAATATAAAAATAGCACCTAGAACTAACGCTCCAATTTCGCATAGGACAACTTTGACCTCGGTTTTTGTAGGTGTAAACGGCGCCAAATCTCGCGTCTGTTTCTTTATCCAATGGCAAATTTTCTCAGCTTTCAGAATATATATAGGTTGCTTTAGAAATATTTCTCCTTGTGACCGAAAATTTGAGAAAACCAAAACTGTGCAAGATTCGATGCCAACCTTGGAGCGTTGCAGCGTTTGAGTTTTCCTCATTTTTCGAGGTGAAGTAGCCACCTTTGTAAATACAACCTATATATATTCTGAAAGCTGAGAAAATTTGCTACTAGGCGAGGAAACAGCCGCGGAGTTTAGCGCCGTTTACATCCACAAAAACCGAGGTCAAAGTTGTCCTATGCGAAATTGGAGCGTTAGTTCTATAAAGGTTGGAAAATATACATATTAATTGTGAGTATTTGACGTTTTCAAATGAAAAAGCGAAGATTCAATTTTCTTTTAAACAAATTCCGCACGGAAAACTGCTATAATTCTTAATCGTACGCGTTGTATAGCGAAATAAAATTGAATTTTTATTTGAATAAAATTAGTACGCCTAGTCGCCGGCTGGGGTCAGCACGAGCGGATTTTGGGATGAGGGTACGTTCACCTATGGCTGTTTATGTCGGTCTGGTGTCGCCGAATCTGATGACCTTGACCGATCGCTTACAATGCTAAAATCGCTTTAAATCGGAGTAGAATCGCCGTAACCCGGCCATTATCATCGACAGGACATGCCTGCGCTACTATCTGGCACGGAACAGCACGCCGGAAGTGTTAATACGTCCAATTTACCTGGACACCAGGCGCGATGCCGGACGAAATTTCGCGTCCTTTTTCGACGAGCGAAGTGACACTACCCTGGTCCGTCCGGCGGAGCGCAGAGCTCTTCCCTGCTCCCGGTTCGTATATTGGCTATGCTATAACGCTTTCGAGGTTATGTACGCAATGAATCTCTCACGTAGGTATACTTTTATTCGTATTTTCTTAATTAGTTGTTGATTTTCAGAGGGGCCGGGGTATCAGTATGGCCGGTGGATAGCCCCGCTTCCATCTAGGCCTGGAAACGCTAACGGAAAATCGTACCTTGCCTGTGAAAATAGCATGCGAAGTTAGGGAAAAAAACACAAGCCTGCCTGAGCCGTTTGTTGACTGTGTTTCGCAGGATAATATGATGATGTTGAGAGGTACTATTTATTATACGATAGTAGTGGTAGTAGTTGAGGACAATACGTAGTCTGTACTGCAATCGTCAATCAATACCGCATCCTGCTGTACAATTTAAGTACCGAGATAAGAAGTTGATTTACCAAACGAACCGTATGGTCTTTTCTATTTCTTAACAGACATAAGTTGTTTACGCGAATGTTGTAATGTAATGTGCAGGTACAATATGCTAGATATAGACTACTTAGACAATCTGACGCATCATTATAGCGTCGGATGTAACCCTTAACGTTACCGTAGGTTTCAGTTGTTCGTAGGTAATGATTTTGCTACTGCATGCTCCCTAACTTTCTTGCTGCCTTTTTCATTATCTACGGACAGCTAGCAGGGTGTAGTATTGCAGATAACATCCTCGCACCTAAAGGTGGGTGCTTATAGCGTTACGCTTTCTTCTTATTTGCAATCCGTTAAGCTTACCATGCTTAGAC
This sequence comes from Holotrichia oblita, assembly GCA_023690525.1. Classification (NCBI taxonomy): domain Eukaryota; kingdom Metazoa; phylum Arthropoda; class Insecta; order Coleoptera; family Scarabaeidae; genus Holotrichia; species Holotrichia oblita. The sequence goes on along the minus strand of CM043024.1, from coordinate 2,908,223 downwards.
AGCAGTTAACACATCTATTAGATATGAATATGAATTTACAGCGTTGCTTGCTGCCGCCAGCGGCGCCGAATGTCGTGCTGGTCTTCCAGACTTGCACAACTCGACGAACCCTATGAGAAGGGATGGTGGATGGATGGATGGTTGGTTGCGATAACTTAGAGGGTTGAACTCTGCCTTCCTACTGCGTACTACGTTGGTAATAGGTACTGCCGCGACCGTATATATGTAGAATGGAAATGCACGGAAACGAATGGTAGCAGGTACGAGCGAACTAGCCGGGCATTTGTAGAATTCTTAAACTCTCCTTTTAAACTGTTACAGATTGTACTGATGGTCCTCTGGAGCGTCGGCGTCGTACCGAAGAGATTTCGGTCCTATCTCCCATAATGGCGGAGATATCGCGAGGAAAAACCTTTTTTGTTAATTAGAAAATTGTTTGGACGTGCCCTAAACTGTTTCTAACACATGGCCCGTTCATTTTCGTCAATAATGAAGTGGCAAATTGAAATTTTGTTTCTCGCTGTGCGCACCGTCGATTAACTTGTAGTCTGGCACCTTTCGTCTTGGTCCATCTGTTAATTTTATTGTTTATAAGTTGTTTACATACCCCTTAAACAATTTCTATCCTCTGCTACTGTTATCATTAATAATAATAAGGTGGCAAATTTAAATTTTGTTTCTCGCTGTGCGCACGGTCGATTAACTTGTAGTCTGGCACCTTTAGTCTTGGTCCGCCTGTTAATTTTATTGTTTGTAAATTGTTTACATACCCCTTAAAAAGTTTGTAACCCATGCCACTGTTGTCATTATTAATAATGAAGTGGCAAATTGAAATTTTGTTTCTCGCTCTGCGCACGGTCGATTAACTTGTAGTCTGGCACCTTTAGTCTTGGTTCGCCTGTTAATTTTATAGTTTATAAATTGTTTACATACCCCTTAAACAATTTGTAACCCCTGCCACTATTATCATTATTAATAATAAGTTGGCAAATTTAAATTTTGTTTCTCGCTGTGCGCACCGTCGATTAACTTGTAGTCTGGCACCTTTCGTCTTGGTCCGCCTGTTAATTTTCTTGTTTATAAATTGTTTACATACCCCTTAAACAATTTGTAACCCATGCCACTGTTGTCATTATTAATAATGAAGTGGCAAATTGAAATTTTGTTTCTCGCTGTGCGCACCGTCGATTAACTTGTAGTCTGGCACCTTTCGTCTTGGTCCATCTGTTAATTTTATTGTTTATAAGTTGTTTACATACCCCTTAAACAATTTCTATCCTCTGCTACTGTTATCATTATTAATAATAAGGTGGCAAATTTAAATTTTGTTTCTCGCTGTGCGCACGGTCGATTAACTTGTAGTCTGGCACCTTTCGTCTTGGTCCGCCTGTTAATTTTATTGTTTGTAAATTGTTTACATACCCCTTAAAAAGTTTGTAACCCATGCCACTGTTGTCATTATTAATAATGAAGTGGCAAATTGAAATTTTGTTTCTCGCTCTGCGCACGGTCGATTAACTTGTAGTCTGGCACCTTTAGTCTTGGTTCGCCTGTTAATTTTATAGTTTATAAATTGTTTACATACCCCTTAAACAATTTGTAACCCCTGCCACTATTATCATTATTAATAATAAGTTGGCAAATTTAAATTTTGTTTCTCGCTGTGCGCACCGTCGATTAACTTGTAGTCTGGCACCTTTAGTCTTGGTCCGCCTGTTAATTTTATTGTTTGTAAATTGTTTACATACCCCTTAAAAAGTTTGTAACCCATGCCACTGTTGTCATTATTAATAATGAAGTGGCAAATTGAAATTTTGTTTCTCGCTCTGCGCACGGTCGATTAACTTGTAGTCTGGCACCTTTCGTCTTGGTCCGCCTGTTAATTTTCTTGTTTATAAATTGTTTACATACCCCTTAAACAATTTGTAACCCCTGCCACTATTATCATTATTAATAATAAGGTGGCAAATTTAGATTTTATTTCTCGCTATGCGCACAGTCGACTAACCAGTAATCTGCCTCCTTTAGTCTTGATCTGCTTGTTAATTTTATTGTCTTAAATTGTTTACGTGCCCCTTAAACAATTTGTAACTCCCGCCACTGTTGTAATTATTAATAATAAAGTGGGAAATTTAGATTTTGTTTCTCGATATGCGCACCGTCGACTAACTTGTAGTCTGAGGCCTTTGGTCTTAGTTTCCCTGTCATTATTAGTAATAATAATTGCCAGGTTATTATTGATAATTAGATAAAGTTTCTGCCATGTGTCCATACACAGTCGACTAAGAAATTGTAGACTGATTTTATTAGCGATATCTTAGAAAGTATTCTGTCGAAGTTGTTTACATGTCTTTTAAACTAATGTCTTGTTTCTCTTTCAGATTATAAGGCCTGGCTGAACTTTAAGATTGGCTGAATGGGCCACCAATAGGCGAGCAGAAGAAGAACGAAAGTTAAAGAAGCAAAGTATTCCTGTGTATATATTGTCTATGGAAATTGCTAAATATACAATGTTGTATTTTATATATATATGTTTGTTTAGTAATACTGTCTGAATATGTACATATATTTCGTAACACCCTGTATGTGGGATAAAAATTACGTTTAACCACTTATCTTTGAATTCCAACTATTGCCATTTGTAGTGCAATAATATCGAATAAATTTAAAATTAGTTTATTCCAGAACACTACAATTACGTTTTAGTAAAGACTGCTGACATGCACTGTATATGTACATACATTCTTTAATACCCTGTATATGATATACTGATCTGTGCCTGAAAGTTACTTAAAATATGCTAAGATTGTTATAAAGAGCTCAAATTGTAGTTTACATGTCCATATATTATGTAACACCCCGTATAGTAAACGAAACCATTACTCTACAAGTCCCCTCGATTATTAAAAAAATGTTGAAATTGTTATAAGTATAAAAAAATCCCATTTTATATGTACCAAAGTCATTATGTAGCACTCTGTATGTAACATGAAAATCCAAATGTAAATGCTATCATCATTGTCACAAATATATTTAATCATAACATGTTCCTATAAATAGTATTTGGCAATAATAGTCGCATATTATATGTACATATATTTTTTAACACCCTGTATATGTAAAAAAATCGCTCTAAGAGTTAACCTCGATTACTAAAAAATGTTAAAATTGGAATAACTATCAGAAATCCTATTTTTTATGTATCATCATTATGTAACACTCTGTATGTAACATCAAAATAAATTCGGTGTAAGCTATCATCATTGTCATAAACATGTTTAAATTCCTATAATTTCAAATTCGTTTTCTATAAGTTCATGTATTATGTAACACACTGTATAGGAAACCAAAAATTTGCTCTGTAAGTTACCTTCACTTAAAAAAAATCGTAAAGTTTATTATAAATGTAATAAATCCTATTTTATATATACCATCATTATGTAACACTCTGTATATAAGATGAAAATCAATGTATAAGCTATCCTCACTGTCATAAACATGTTGAAATTGCTATAAATAGCCAAATTCGTTTTTTATATGTTCATGTATTATGTATCACACTGTATAGAAAAATCGCTCTACAAGTTATATTCATTTACTAAAAAATGTTAAAATTGCAATAACTGTAAGAAATCCTATTTTGTATGTATCATCATTATGTAACATGAAAATAGATGTATCACTGTCATAAACATGTTTAAATTCTTTTAAGAGGCCAAACTCGCATTTTATATGTACATATATTTTATAACACCCTGTATAGAAAATAATAAAATTATGTTTAAGTTTACCCCCGCCCTTCGAAATTGCTATGTAGTGTAAGATTATATTTGATATATGGATATCGTTGGTAACACCCTGTATGTACTTATTTTTTGCAATAAATCCAATTAAAATATGTAACTGCCTTGTATTTGTCTATCCCCCGTTCATCCCCTCCACAAAGGAAAAGAACATTAAAAGGTAAGTAAAATAATATACCTCCTAACACTGCATTCAAACAGTTTAAATTTCCCGCCAAACAATGCGCCTAATACCTCCTCATATACCTCCTAATACATCCCTCAGATCGTTTAAAATGCCCGCCAACACCGCTCCTAATACTTCGTATATACCTCCTAATACATGCGAAATTTTGCGCCTAATACTTCCTAATATTTTGAAATTCCCGCCAAATCAATGCGCCTGATACCTCCTCATATACCTCCTCGCACTCCTGCGATCCTGATACAAATTCGTAAAATTCCATTTGATACCTCCTAATACACCGTTCATGCACTTTAAAATGCGCGCCAAGCCATCTCCTAATGCTTCCTATATGTCGCCTGATACACGTTAATACACCTCCTAATTCGCGCTAAAAGTTTGCGCCTAATATCTCCTAAGATACCTCCTCGCACTCCTGCGATCCTGGTACAAAATCAGAAATTTTCATTTTATACCTCCTAATACATCGGCCATATCGTTTAAAATCCGCGCCAACACGTCTCCTAATACACCGTATATACCTCTTAATACATGCCAATACATCGCCCGTTTCGCGCCAACACTTTGCGCCTAATAAATCCTGGTATCAGAAATTTTCATTTTATACCTCCTAATACATCGGCCATATCGTTTAAAATCCGCGCCAACACGTCTCCTAATACACCGTATATACCTCTTAATACATGCCAATACATCGCCCGTTTCGCGCCAACACTTTGCGCCTAATACCTCCTGATATACCTCCTCGCACTCCTGCGATCCTGATACAAATCAGAAATTTTCATTTTATACCTCCTAATACATCGGTCATATCATTTAAAATCCACGCCAACACGTCTCCTAATACACCGTATATACCTCTTACCGTTTTGAAATTCGCGCCAAATCAAAGCGCCTGATACCTCCTACACATATACCTCCTCGCACTCCTGCGATCCTGGTACAAAATCTGAAATTTTCATTTTATACCTCCTAATACTAGTCGGTGCACAGTAAAATTTGTGAAATGAAATTTTACAGATTTTGTATCAGGATCACAGCAATGCAAGGAGGTATTAGGCGCAAAGTGTTGGCGCGAAACGGGCGATGTATTGGCATGTATTAAGAGGTATATACGGTGTATTAGGAGACGTGTTGGCGCGGATTTTAAACGATATGACCGATGTATTAGGAGGTATAAAATGAAATTTTACGAATTTGTATCAGGATCGCAGGAGTGCGAGGAGGTATATTAGGAGGTATTAGGCGCAAGCTTTTGGCGCGAATTTTAAAATGTTAGGAGGTATTCGGCGCAAAATTTGGCATGTATTAGGAGGTGTATCGGAAGTATTAGGGGAGGTGTTGACGCGCATTTTAAACGATATGAAGAATGTATTAGGAGGTATATGAGGAGGTACTAGGCGCATTGTTTAGCGCGATATTTGAAGTGTTTGAATGCGGTTTTGGGAGATATGAAAGCGATGTAGTAAGACATGCCAGGAGCTATATTAACACAATGGTGGGAGGTGCTTTGGCGCGAATTTAGAGATGTTTTAATTTATTATTGGGACTGTTGATGCGTGCTAGGAGGTATATTCCAGACATATGAGGATGTATCGGGCGTAATTTTTTTAGCTCTTATTTATACTTACCTTTAATTGGTCTTTCTACTTTGTACACTCTCAGGGGTAGGGATGATTAAATAAAAGTGTTTATATATTTTATTTCTATTTATTGAGAAAAGTAAGAACATACAAGGTGTTGTCAAAATATGAAATATGAGTCAACTAAAAGGTAATTTTCTTATTTTCTATACAGAGTGTTACGAAATATATGTATATATAATATGCGAAATTGGTACTTCTAGGAATTTAAACATGTTTATGACAATGATGATAGCTTATACCTAATTTATTTTGATGTTACATACAGAGTGTTAGATAATGATGATACATATAAAATAGGATTTGCAACAGTTATTACAATTTTAACATTTTTTAGTAAGTGAAGGTAACTTGTAATTATTTTTCGGTTTCCTATACAGTGTGTTACATAATACATGAACATATAAAAAATCAATTTGGCTATTTATAGCAATTTAAACATGTTTATGACAGTGAAGATAGCTTATACATTGATTTTCATCTTATATACAGAGTGTTACATAATGATGGTACATATAAAATAGGATTTATTACATTTATAATAAACTTTACGATTTTTTTAGTAAGTGAAGGTAACTTGCAGAGCATATCTTTGGTTTCCTATACAGTGTGTTACATAACACATGAACATATAAAAAACGAATTTGGATGCTTATAGGAATTTAAACTTGTTTATGACAATGATGATAGCTTATACCTAATTTATTTTGATGTTACATACAGAGTGTTACATAATGATGATACATATAAAATAGGATTCCCTAGTTACTCCAATTTTAACATTTTTCAATAAGCGAGAGTAACTTAGAGCATTATTTCATATACAGGGTGTTACAAAATATATGTACATATAGGTAATATGCGAATTTGGCTATTTATAAGAATTTAAACATGTGTATCACAGTGATGAGAGTTTATACATTGCATTCCATGTTACATACAGTATATTACATAGTGATGATGCATATAAAAGTTATTACAATTTTAACATTTTTTAGTAAATGAGGGTGACTTGTAGAGCAATGTCTTGGTTTCCTCTACGGGTTGTTACATAATGAATGGACATGTAAACTACAATTTGAGCTCCTTATAACAATCTTTGCATATTTTAAGTAACTTTCAGACACAGGTCAGTATATCATATACAGGGCACTCAAGAATGTATGTATGTATACAGTGCATTTCATCAGTCTTTACGAAAACTTAATGGTAGTGTTCTGGAATAAACTAGTTTTGAATTTATTCGATACTATTGCCCTTCAAGTGGCAATATATGGAATTACAAAGATAAGTGGTTGAACGTAATATTAATCCGACAGACAGGGTGTTACGAAATATATGTACATATACATACAGTGTTACTAAAAATATAAATAAAATACAACATTGAATATTTAGCAATTTCCATACACAATATATGCACAGCTTCTTTAACTTTCGTCCTTCTTCTGCTCGCCTATTGGTGGCCTATTCAGCTAGCAGCATTCAGACAGCAGTTATATTCTGAAAAAGAAACAAAACATTAGTTTAAACGATATGTAAACAACTTAAAAAATACTTTCTCGACTAACACACTCTTAGTGCCCATAAGCAGCAACTCAATCTAACTAGCAATAATACCCTGGCAATTATTACTACTAATAATAACAGAGACATGGGTTCAAAATAGTTTACGAGGCATGTAAACAAATTATAATCAATAAAACTAATAGGCGAACTAAGACCAAAAGCGCCACACTACAAGATAGTCGACGGTGCGCATAGCGAGAAGCAAAATCTAAATTTTGCCACCTTATGACTAATAATCAAAACACTGGCATGGGTTACAAATTGTTTAAGGAACATGTAAACAATTTATAATCAATAAAACTAACAGGTGAACCACGACCAAAGGCGCCAGACTACAAGTTAGTCGACGGTGCCCATAGCGAGAAACAAAATCTAAATTTGTCACCTTATTATTAATAATGAAGACAGTGTCATGGGTTACAAATTGTCTAAGGGACATATAAACAATTTATAATCAATAAAACTCACAGACGAAACACAACCAAACACGCCAGACTACAAGTTAGTCGACGGTGCGCATAGCCAGAAACAAAATCTAAATTTGCCACATTATTATTAATAATGAAAGCAGTGGTATGGGTCAGAAATTGTTTAAAAGATATGTAAACAATTAATCATCAATAAAACTAATGAGCGAACAATGACCAAAAGTGCCCGAGTACAAGTTAGTCGACGGTGCTCATAGCGAGAAACAAAATCGATATTTGCCACCTCAATATTAATAATGAAAACAGTGGTGTGGCTTTAATATTAATAATGCAAACAGTTGCATGGGTGACAAATTGTCTCTGGGACATCTAAACAATTTATAATTAACAAAACCAACAAGCGAACAACGACCAAAAGCGCCACACTACAAGATAGTCGACGGTGCGCATAGCGAGAAACAAAATCGAAATTTGCCACCTTATCATTAATAATCAAAACAGTGGCGTGGGTTACAAATTGTCTAAGGGGCATATAACCAATTTATAATCAATAATACTAACAGGCGAACCACGACCAAAGACGCCAGACTACAAGTTAGTCGACGGTGCCCATAGCGAGAAACCAAATCGAAATTTGCCACCTTATTATTAATAATGAAAACAGTGCCGTGGCTTACAAATTGTCTAAGGGAAATGTAAACAATTTATAATCAATAAAACTAACAGACGAAACACGACCAAACACACCAGACTACAAGTTGGTCGACGGTGCCCATAGCGAGAGACAAAATCGATATTTGCCACCTCAATATTAATAATGAAAACAGTGCCCTGGCTTACAAATTGTCTAAGGGACATGTAAACAATTTATAATCAATAAAACTAACAGACGAAACACGACCAAACACGCCAGACTACAAGTTAATCGACGGTGCGCATAGCCAGAAACAAAATCTAAATTTTCCACATTATTATTAATAATGAAAGCAGTGGTATGGGTTAGAAATTGTTTAAAAGATATGTAAACAATTAATCATCAATAAAACTAACGAGCGAACAACGACCAAAGGTGCCCGAGTACAAGTTAGTCGACGGTGGGCATAGCGAGAAACAAAATCTAAATTTGCCACCTTATTATTAATAATCAAAACAGTGGCGTGGGTTACAAATTGTCTAAGGGGCATATAACCAATTTATAATCAATAATACTAACAGGCGAACCACGACCAAAGACGCCAGACTACAAGTTAGTCGACGGTGCCCATAGCGAGAAACCAAATCGAAATTTGCCACCTTATTATTAATAATGAAAACATTGCCCTGGCTTACAAATTGTTTAAGGGACATGTAAACAATTTATAATCAATAAAACTAACAGACGAAACACGACCAAACACGCCAGACTACAAGTTAGTCGACGGTGCGCATAGCCAGAAACTAAATCTAAATTTGTCACCTTATTATTAATAATGAAAACAGTGGCAGGAGTTACAAATTGTTTAAGGGACTTGTAAACAATAAATAATCAATAATACTAACAGGCGAACCACGACCAAAGGCGCCAGAGTACAAGTTGGTCGACGGTGCCCATAGCGAGAAACCAAATCGAAATTTGCCACCTTATTATTAATAATGAAAATAGTGGCGTAGGTTACAAATTGTCTAAGGGTCATATAAACAATTTATAATCAATAAAACTAACAGAAGAAACACGACCAAACACGCCAGACTACAAGCTAGTCGACGGTGCGCATAGCGAGAAACAAAATCGAAGTTTGCCACCTTATTATTAATAATCAAAACAGTGGCGTGGGTTACAAATTGTCTAAGGGGCATATAAACAATTTATAATCAATAATACTAACAGGCGAAACACGACCAAACACGCCAGACTACAAGTTAATCGACGGTGCGCATAGCCAGAAACAAAATCTAAATTTTCCACATTATTATTAATAATGAAAGCAGTGGTATGGGTTAGAAATTGTTTAAAAGATATGTAAACAATTAATCATCAATAAAACTAACGAGCGAACAACGACCAAAGGTGCCCGAGTACAAGTTAGTCGACGGTGGGCATAGCGAGAAACAAAATCTAAATTTGCCACCTTATTATTAATAATGAAAACAGTGGCAGGGGTTACAAATTGTTTACAAGATATGTAAACAATTAATCTCCAATAATACTATCAGGCAAACCACGACCAAAGGCGCCAGAGTACAAGTTGGTCGACGGTGCGCATAGCCAGAAACAAAATCTAAATTTGTCACATTATTATTAATAGTGAAAGCAGTGGTATGGGCCAGAAATTGTTTAAAAGATATGTAAACAATTAATCATCAATAAAACTAACAGGCGAACAACGACCAAAGGCGCCAGAGTACAAGTTGGTCGACGGTGCCCATAGCGAGAAACAAAATCGATATTAGCCACCTCAATATTAATAATGAAAACAGTGCCGTGGCTTACAAATTGTCTAAGGGAAATGTAAACAATTTATAATCAATAAAACTAACAGACGAAACACGACCAAACACACCAGACTACAAGTTGGTCGACGGTGCCCATAGCGAGAGACAAAATCGATATTTGCCACCTCAATATTAATAATGAAAACAGTGCCCTGGCTTACAAATTGTCTAAGGGACATGTAAACAATTTATAATCAATAAAACTAACAGACGAAACACGACCAAACACGCCATACTACAAGTTAGTCGACGGTGCGCATAGCCAGAAACAAAATCTAAATTTGCCACATTATTATTAATAATGAAAGCAGTGGTATGGGTTAGAAATTGTTTAAAAGATATGTAAACAATTAATCATCAATAAAACTAACGAGCGAACAACGACCAAAGGTGCCCGAGTACAAGTTGGTCGACGGTGCCCATAGCGAGAAACAAAATCTAAATTTGCCACCTTATTATTAATAATGAAAACAGTGGCAGGGGTTACAAATTGTTTAAAAGATATGTAAACAATTAATCTCCAATAATACTAACAGGCGAACCACGACCAAAGGCGCCAGAGTACAAGTTGGTCGACGGTGCGCATAGCCAGAAACAAAATCTAAATTTGCCACATTATTATTAATAGTGAAAGCAGTGGTATGGGTCAGAAATTGTTTAAAAGATATGTAAACAATTAATCATCAATAAAACTAACAGGCGAACAACGACCAAAGGCGCCAGAGTACAAGTTGGTCGACGGTGCCCATAGCGAGAAACAAAATCGATATTTGCCGCCTCAATATTAATAATGAAAACAGTGCCGTGGCTTACAAATTGTCTAAGGGACATGTAAACAATTTATAATCAATAAAACTTACAGACGAAACACGACCAAACACGCCAGACTACAAGTTAGTCGACGGTGCGCATAGCCAGAAACAAAATCTAAATTTGTCACCTTATTATTAATAATGAAAACAGTGGCATGGGTTAGAAATTGTCTAAAGGACATGCAAACAATTTATGATCAATAAAACTTACAGGCAAACCACCACCAAAGGCGCCAGACTACAAGTTAGTCGACGGTGTGCATAGCGAGAAACCAAGTCTAAATTTGTCACCTTATTATTAATAGTAAAAGCAGTGGCGTGGGTTACAAATTGTATAAGGGACATGTAAACAATTCATAATCAACAAAACTAACAGGCGAAACATGCCAGACTACAAGTTAGTCGACGGTGTGCATAGCCAGAAAAAATCGATATTTGCCACCTTAATATTAATAATGAAAACAGTGGCACGGGTCAGAAATTGTTTAAAGGATATGTAAACAATTAATCATCAATAAAACTAACAAGCGAACAACGACCAAAGGCGCCAGATTACAAGTTAGTCAACGGTGGCCATAGCGAGAAACCAAATCTAAATTTGTCACCTTACTATTAATAATGAAAACAGTGGCGTGGGTTACAAATTGTCTAAGGCACATATAAACAATTTATAATCTACGAAACTAACAGACGAAACACGACCAAACATGCCAGACTGCAAGTTAGTCGACGGTGCGAATAGCGAGATAAAAAATCTAAATTTGCCACCCTATTATAATTAATTATTTAAAAGGCCAACCACTACCAAAGACGCCAGACTGCCAGTTAGTCGACTGTGTACATATCGTAATACTAGATCTAAATTATCCATGTCATTACTAGTAGTAATGTATTAGAAATACTTCAACTGACATGTAAACCAATTTTATGAATAAATTTACCTCAATTATCAAGTATGATTTATCCTAACGGCGCCCATAATTGTTCATCCTAAAACCACTTCCTTTCGTCTAGGTTGTTGACACTGACCGCATAGCCAGGGCAGATTTGTCGACGATCAAAGTTGGATATCATCCATTCCTTGGTAATAACGATCCACTGTTCCAATGGATGTTCCTGAATCAACGATTGTGAATTCCAGCGCTCGTTACACCATAGAACGCTAAAAACATGTAATAAAAATGGATTACTATTTCAGATAATGAACTGAAATCTTTAATCATGCCATTACAGAGACTAGCAAACAGTATTAATAAATATTTAAATATCTCATGTAAAAGGTAGAACAAAAGTAGTAGTAAATAAAAATACTTACCTTTCAGTGCTGATTCCGATACATGTTTCTTTAGAATTTTGTGCGTTCATCCTCGATAACACCATCTCCATTCAGTTTTATATTGTACAGCCGTTCTCTTTGTCTTCGGAAGATTTTCTTAATTTTCACCTCCATTTTGCAGATTCCTTATGAAGGGATAAATGGTGAACTCTGTTGACATATATAAACAAATTAATTAGATTCACATCTAAACAATTGATTATCAATTGAAGATTCGACATGCTAAAAAGGTATCGATGTATGTTAAAATCCAATTCATGGGATTGTAAAATAAAACTCAGATAAACTAAACAATCTCAGCAAGGGCGGGTCGTCTGCTAAAGTATATTTACTTACTTAAACTGGTTAGCACATTGAATGTATTCGTATTGTCATTACAAATTGAATTGGTTACTTACAAAAAAAATGCAAAAGAATTTTTATTAAATATATGCAATTACTCACCTGAATTTTATGTGAAATTACATCATTTCGGTTCAAAAACAGTTGGCTTCAGTTGAGGATTCTATTTCAAACATTTAGCGGGTGAAACACTGCCGAGAAATTGGAAAATTTCACCTTCGAACATTGCAAAATGGCGGTGGAAAGGCCGGTTCACCATCGTATTACAGTTAGCGCTCCGTGATAAAAGTAAATCCTGTTAGAGAAATAGAAATCACTACAAACTTAATTTAATGCAGGAATACAATTATTTTAAATTACAAACGAGTATTTTATGTAAATTTATCGGCGTATTAATAAAGCTAATGTAAGAGAGGTTAGATTTTACTGTGAAATAGGTGCGTTCAACCAATACAGTTGTTGATTTTTAAACATATTATTTTAATTAAATTAAAGTTGTCGACAGGTTGAAATGTATCTATTATATTAGATATGTTGAATTGTTAATTAAATTATTTATTATTAACCCTTATTTTACATCGGAATTTACCAAAATGTTAGTTGGGGTGAACACGGCTGTATCTCGTCGATAATGTAGGAAAGACGATTGGAGGTGCGAATGTGGTTGCCTATTGGGAGTGGATGTTAGGCGTAACGTAAGGTGGTGAGCTCAGCGTGTAGATTAAGTTGCCTATATTGGGGAGTCTAAAAGAATTAGGACAAAAGCAAGATATAATTTATTCAGAAACGATTACCTTTTCAATACAACGTAAGGTTTCGAAAAATAATATTAGATATTGTTTACTATTAATTGTTTATTGACTTTCAAATTGCATTAAAATATAATCATTTTCGTTTAAACTTAAAAAAAAAGTAAGTGCCTTGTGCCGTGCATTACGATTTTATTTCATAAAGATACATAAATAATGCGGAAATATATACATATGTATAGACATCATGATGTATATACATATATTATTATAAAACGAAGAGTTTCCTTTAGAGAAAAATAACACAATTAATTGCAAAGCACACAAGGCAATTTTTTGAGTAATTTATTTCTTGCGGGAAAAATACCTAACACATAAAATGTACAAAAAGATTATCTTAAACAAACGATAATAAATCTAATTATAAACACACGAAACATAATTGTTATTACTGGTCTGTTTTGACTGTTTATATTTAAATGAAATGAAGAGAAAAGATACATCAATAAAAATCATGTATAATAGTATAAAAACAAATAAAATTATATATTTTACAATAAATATATGTATATGTATGTATATATAAAAAAATAGATATCTTGTGTTGGGCATTTTTGTACAAGAATAATAAGAATACTAAAAGAACGGGTTGAGTATACAGATTACTAATAGCAGTATGCTACGAATAATTAAGCTATACAATTTGGACGCCACAACAGTAACATTTTTGTCATTTTTGTTTTCTTTTTTAGATGCACTGCACTATAAACATGTCCCTTATTTTGTATTTATATATATATAGATTTCCTTGCTTTTAAACCCAGTTTTATCAAACCCCCATTTAAATAAGTTCACTTTTGAGTTTTATTCACATCTACACTTTTTTCATTTTCATGTTATATATAAATAAATGGCAATATTTTCCATACTACAACAAGTCAATAAGACTTGAATCCAAAATATATTACAAAATTTGTACGTATATAAAAACTGCAATATTTATTATAAAGCTATTCAAATGATGTGTTGAACATATTCAAATCCTCGAACGATGCTGCCCCACTCTGGTCGAGCATTTGAAGCATATCAGACAGTTCGTGTGGATTGTGCGGCTGGTGTGGCGGTACTGAACTACTCGAACCCGGCCCACCGGGATCAGAAGCTTGGCTCGTACTTTGCCAAGTCCATTGGTAAGGTGTTGGTGCCGCTGTCGACCTTGCCCCGCCGCTCAATTGAGTGTAAGTCGGCCCTGGCGACCGTGGACTCGGCTGACTGAATTGGTAACTTTCCGCCGGTTGGACTTGACGTAAACTCCACGGAGCTGCGGCCGGTGTTGGGCTAGTCGTGCTACCTTTCGATAAACGTCCTAAAACTGCACTACTGCTCGCACTAGCTTGCGATGGCGAACCGTATGCTGTTATAGGCGAAGCTGTCGGTTCATAACTACTATACACATTTTGACTACTGCTAGGTCGTGGAACTTGTTGGGGTGCTGAAAAATATTTAAATTAAATCGTTACTATAATTCGCATTACAGCGATTTATTTAAAAAATAAAAGTTTAATCAGCAATCCTCCGCAATCTCTCGGAATACTTAAATACCAATAGATACATACTTTGGATATGTGTAGCTGGTAACATATGCGTATACAATCCGGGATCCCTGCGTTGTAAACTGTAATCAAGGCCAGGTTGTTGATAAGTCACTTGCTCAGGAGTCTCCGCTGGTGGTTGTTCTCCGGTAGTGTGAAGCGATTTCGCTGTGGTATTCGTGCACACGATATACTCCACATCGTCCGTATAAGGATTCAAGAAGGCGTACGCAGACGTGCGAAGCCATACCCATTCACGATTTTTGGCTCGGAAACGGTACATCACGGACAATACTTGCCCTTTTAATTTTAAAACTGAAAAGGGATACACACACACACAATATAATACCAATCATTGCTGGCAAGGCATGCTTACCTTGTTCGAAACTATCTTTCATGTGGGTTTGATCTTCTTGGTGAAAAAATCGAAACAACTCTTCCCCAGAAGCTCCGTAGGTGCGTAGCCTAGTAGTCCTATTACCCTTTGGTCCACGAAACTAAATTTACCATCCATAGAATGCCGCGAGATAAACTCTGCCGTACTATTCGAACCGGACATCTCGCTGGTATTAGGGGTTGAGGTCACTTGTAATCTTCCTATAGCTACTAAGCAACAATGTGAAGAATGCACTTCATCATCCGGCTGTCGCTCCATTTGAACACCTGTGAACATATCTGATAGTTTTCTACTTAGAAATGGTCGAAAATTTCCTTCAAAACAATACATTTGCAACTAATGCAATTACTGTAATGAACAAACTCTCGTTCTTAGAGACTAACCAGATGGTGGCCAATTCTTAATGTAACCGGTACAATGAACAACGGCGTAATTTTGCCCATCACGACTAGGACCTAAGCTATTTCGTTGTTTCAGCCTATTCAGGTGACCGATGCTCTCACTCCCAAGGCTCCCAACTTTCATACGGCAAATGAATCCTCGCCTCGAACCCATACACAACCTTATCGACGCTGAAACGTGTAAAATGTCATTAGAAGAAGGTGATTGTCGCGATATTACCGCTTCGTACATTGGTGGCCTTCCTTCTTGACGGTTCCCGTCTTCAAATCGAGGATGCGACCCGTGTTTTGAGGTTCCTGCGTCGATAACTGCTCCCGGACCTTCTCCACGTCCTCAGGATGGATGTTGTCGTAGATGCAAGAGCCGTACCATTCGCTTTGCGGGTAATTCAGAACTGGTGCTACAGAATCGGATACGTAAATCACGCGGCCTGTATCACAACTAACGACGAACAGGAAGCCATCGGCCGCTTCTAATATCAAATGTTTCAGCTCCTGGTCGGTTAGAAACGACGGTTTGTATGTGCCGTCGGTGCTGGTATTGCCTGTACCTATAATAAAAAGGAACTTGTAAAGGGTGAAGGTTCTTTTCAGCTTTCAATGTTGACTCTGTTACATGTTTACTTAAAAAAAAAATTAATATTGCTTAATACATTCTTATCTTTAACGTTATTTCTTTTGTATTTTACTTTTGAAACTAGTAGCGAAGCACGTATAGAGATAAGGTGTTTATCAGAGTTACGTTTTTCTACATTTTGTTATCAATTTAACTGGATATAATATGAATTTATTGTCACGGTAGACATTTATTTACACAGAAATGCAATTAAAAGTATTATATGAGATCGTATATAAGTCGAACGGTTTTAGAATATTAACAGTCTATTTTCGAACCAAACCGAGTAAATGTTAATTTAAACTCATTTCATCGTGTTCTAACTGTAAAGTTTTCGCATGTCACCCGAAACAGAATCGACTGTATCCCATGATACACCTGTATAAATATATTATTGAATAATTACTTCATGCTGAAGCGGATGATTTCGCCCAATTTCGGCAACAAACTTGAATTATAATGAACCGTTTAGTGTTCATTACTTTTAACAGTTATTCATACAAATTTCTTCCTCCTTTCCTTTACAATTATTCTAGTCGAGCCTGGTTTTAAATATGAAAATACCCGTTTAACATATTTATTAGTAACCTAGTACAGAAGTACGCAGATTGAAGCACAGCTCCAAAACATTTTACTATTTTTTTGGTACAAACATCAATTTAAATATTGAAGTAAACGAAATATTTCTTTGAGTCACTCGATAGGGTATTCCGGGAAAGTAACATGTGGTTTAGAAACAGTCATTTTCAACAGAATAAAACGTTACATTACTATGATAGTATTTGTAATGGTCTTATATGAATAAATTAAAACTTGTTAATATTCAATAAAACGTCTACAGTGTCGGACATTATTATTATATGTACATTATAATTGTTATTCATCCCTTGTCTTCACTGGAGAAAAGTTATTCAAAATGGCCGATTATGGTGTTGCCATGAGTCGAGTTCTTTTTTACATAGGAATATACTTACAAATGTAACATTTACTCGTATTAGGAAAATGTCTTTTTTTGCGGTAAATCTACAACTAAACCGTTTTAGAAATAATTTTAGTTTGTAAAGTTAGAGAGGGGGAGAAAAAGAGATATTTTCGAAAATGTTAATTAGGTTGTTTCAGGAATTTTGTGTTACCGGATGCACAAAACCTATTCTGCATAAAAATAAGGTGCATTAACATCGAGTAAGCTACAGTCTTCAAGAAGTACAGTTGCTTACGTTATATATTCTGAGCGTGTTGACGATTTGAATTTCATGTGTAAGATATACCGGGAGCATGTACTTACTCATGTACCTTGTACATACATGTATAAGTCTAATATATCTTATTACTTAAATGCATTACTTCGCTAAAAAAAAACGAATAATGAAGAACCATCAGTTTCGAAAGGAGATTATCATTTAAAACGCTACAGTCGATTTTTTTTTGTCGAGATTTTTAATCAACTATCTAAAAAAAAGAGATGAATAAAATTATACCAAAGAATAATGACGAAGAAAACATCCACACACCCCAGAAACATATCCCACTACGCAGATCTTTTTCTTTTCCTTCTAACAAACGGAGATCATTGTAATTGCACCGAAAATGCCCGAAATTGTTTGTGAGCTAAGTTTTATTAGAAGTCTCGGCTTCTCTTCTTGTTTCTTCCACATTTTCCTCTCCTCTTCACCTCAATTCAATACCTGCATAAGAGGACTGCACGAGTGATCATCACGAGGGATCATCTAATCGGTCGACCCCAAAGTATCGTCCGTTCCGGACTTATGAATGGTCGGTCGCTGGTACCTCTTTCTAACTTGCCAGCTATTTCATTGCCTCTGATTCCAGAGTGGCTTGGCACCCACCTCAGCATAGTGCTGTGATGTTCCGCTAGTTTTTCGAGGCTGCTTCGTATGGCAGTCAACCACCACCTCGGAATCAAACCTTACAGCCTGTAGTGCTTTAAAAGTAGAAAAAGTCAAAAATACTCTCTACACAATTCTAAATGGCAATTATTTGGGCGTGGAAGATGGATCGATGGCCTGGCCATCTCTTCAAATTCCAATTCCCGTGTCATTTGGCGTTTTGGAAGTATCAACAAACAACGCAGAGGGCGGCGGTGATGTCCGTTAACCCATTTGGTCCCACTGTACCTGATCCAGGTTATTCAGAAAAAATTTCATTGTCATTTTTTCAATAGTTTTTCTGGAGTTGACTTTCGCCATCTAACGTAATCGAAGTAGGTGAATACTAGTGCTATTTTTCCACTGATTTAACAAGTCCCTGCTTTATTATCTAACAATAATATCTGTCATATGTCTAACAGTTTTGGTTTGCATAATCACTAATCTCATAAATACTGTCATTATTAGTCAAATTTCTGCATGACTGGAAAGATTATAAAACTGCCGACGCCACTATAGTTTCTGTTTTCATTTATCGCTTGAAATAACGTACAGGTAAGTGTTTAGAATGAAATTTCAGCATTATAATACATTCTGTCTAGGTACAGTGGGACTTGCAAGTACTAAAAGTAAATTTTCTATTACAGTGATACGGTGTTATAAATATGGAGAAAGCTGAAGTGTTTGGTACATTGAGTACAAAAATGTTTTATGGGAAACGGTTTCAACAGTTAGAGACAGCTTTAGAAGAGGTAGAAAATGCAACAACTTTGGACAATGTTGATATTGTAATTATCGCGCCAGATCCAGATACTCTCACAGATGTGACGAGGACGATTTGCACCCCACGATGTTTCCTAAAGATGTTCCTGGGGAAGTGGAAATAAATGTTGCCAATGAAGAAAGTGAAGAGGATGAGGAGGAGGAGGAAGAAGAAGAAGTGCAGAGGCCAAGAAAGAAATCTAAAAAAACAACACCTGAGCTACCCACCTGGATAACTGATCTACCTAAAAATAACATGAAAATAACTTATGGTTATAAAGACCGCTTGAAAAATGTAAAATCTGATTTGATTGGATTGAATGAAGTTGAAATTTTTGAGAAACTATTTGATGAAGAAGTTGTAAATCATATTGTAAAACAAAAATTTATATGCCCAGCAGCAGAATAACCACATTTCTGTGTCCAATGCCGATATAAAACTTTTTATTGGTATACTCTTGTTTTCGGGGTACCATCAATTGCCCAGAGAAAAGTTATATTGGTGCCTTGATGAAGATACAAGAACACCTATTGTTGCGGATAAGATGTCCAAAAATAGGTATCAGGAACTGAAAAAGTATATTCATTTGTCTGACAATTCAATGCTTGATAAGGCAGATAAAATGTACAAAGTTAGAAGTTTTACAAATCTTTTGAACACGAAGTTTCAACAATGGGGAATTTTTCACGAGAAACTTTCAATAGATGAGTCTATGGTAAAGTATTTCGGGCATCATTCCTCGAAACAATTTATACGAGGTAAACCAGTGCGTTTTGGTTATAAAAACTGGCTTATGTGTAGTGCAGATGGTTATTGTTATAATTTCGATACCTATTGTGGCGCAAAAAATTATGATTCAAAAATAGAGAATTCATTGCCGCTTGGATCAAAAGTAGTACTAGAACTGCTGAAAGTAGTTGAAGTTCCAACTGACCATATATTATTTTTTGACAACTACTTTACCAGCTATGATTTACTAAAAACACTGAAATCAGAAGGGTTTCGAGCAACTGGTACAATAAGAGACAATAGGATAAAAAAATGTCTTCTGACACCAGCCAAAGCTTTGGCTAAAGCTGAAAGAGGTTATTATGAATACAAGTTTGATAAAATACATGACCTATTATTTATTCGCTGAAAGGACAATAGTGTGGTTACAATGGCTACTAATTACGACAGTGCACAGCCTATCAATAAAATAAAAAGGTGGTCGTTTATAAAAAAACAAAGAATTGACGTCCCTCAACCAAAAGCATTCCGCGAATATAATATTGGTATGGGTGGAGTTGATCTGCATGATCAATTTGTGAACGCATACAAAATAGGAATTCGAGGAAAGAAGTGGTTGTGGCCCCTGCTAACGCAAATGATAAATATGGCTACTGTAAACGCTTGGGGGCTTCACAAATTGGTATCGGAACAGCCAGTGGATTTGCTAACATATGAGAGAACTGTGACACGCCACTATCTTAGATGTACAGAAAAGAGTACATTTACAACAACTCTTCCAAAACCCAATGTACCCCGCAGCATCGCGCACGATAGAATAGGACATTATCCTCAACGGATCGCCAGTCCACTAAGATGTCGTCAATGCCACCAGAGGATACGATGGATATGCCAGAAATGCAATATAGCTTTGTGTGTAGAACGTAGTTATTTTAAAGGTTTTCATGAAAAGTGATAACTAATCGTCCCGCTGTACCTAAGCAGGTACACCCGTCAATTTGAACTTAAAAACTTTTTTTGAAAATTTTGTTACGTTGTACTTCTTATTTTATACCTATTCAATTAATATTTTCAAACAAAATACAATTTTTCTCTGTTTTCATTGCCATGGGACCTAATGGGTTAAGTGCGTTTGTCGCATAGACTAGAGAATAACTTTACTTCATAGATAAAAGATTGTAGTACAAAGCTTGGGTACCATCAAACGCAACAAAATATTTCCACCATTTTTCCCTAATTTCTGAGCAAGCTATATGATTGACAACACTGTGTAGCCTCTAATGCAGATGATACTGAAGTTAGGATTTTATTTAATATGAAATCTGGAGCACATTTTTAAATATCTCGTCACGATTTTGTTAATTGCACGTCAATTAACTTAAAATTAACATATCCACTTTCTACTAAATACCTCGTTTAATACAAACTAGATCGTTAAAGGCATTTTAATACCATGTCAATTATTGGACAGTATTGACATTAGCCTGAGGCAATCGTTATTACCAATTGTCGTTAGTTGTTGAGAAAACGATGTCGCCCCTGCTGAGCGAAATATTTTGAATTTCTAAACGTTTTTACGAAAAAGACGTGTTATCCGTGAAACCCTGTCCAAAACCGTAATCTATTACCGCATAAAATAGAACAAATCATTAACGATTTTAATCCAACACGTGTACGTACAACGGGTTTAGTTGTTATCTTCCTCTTATACACGGTAATGTAAAATATATTCTTCGTCAGAATGAGTTATCGGATATGAAGAAGTAATCATTTAGGTTAATATAAAAGTGTGATCTGTCAAAGTTGCGCGACAGGGTACCTGAATGCTCGGCAATATTCTGATCGTCCGCTTGTCGTTCACAGCACGCCTTAAAGGCCACGTAAAAGTTAATATTAAAACGGTCGATTTTTTTTTTTCAACAATAATGAGCGATACAGTCCTGCTCAAAAACTTATTAAATTAAACTCCTAAAGTAAACGATGTGTCACATGCATAGAACAAACAAACACACGTGTTTTAACATTTTTGTTTTGTTTCTATTAAAACGGCATTAATCTTGGCGTTTCTTCGTGAAACCCGATGCCCCATGACCATAACTAACACGATAATATCTTTTGCCTTCCAAGGGAACAGTTGCCTGCTACCAGATAATATAAAAAAAAAAATAAGAAAAGAAAGGCCACCGTACAGAACAAGCATGTACACCGAAAAATAAAACAATGCACTACTACTGCTTAAGTTGGATGATACAACAATTTTGAATTATTGTCTATATTCGTCCGGAGACAATGCACTATAAACAGCTTTAATGTTTGCATTATATTGCCCGGCATAAAAGAAATACACCAAATCGTGATCGAAAAAACACAACTGCAAGACAAGGACAGATCGGGTTTTACAAATATTACCCCACGATTTTCTTTACAAAAAGCCCCGTATGTTTGTATATCTTATATTAACTGCGGTACGTGTACATAACTTAAATACAGTTAGTCGCTAAATTCTTCTAACATTTCTATACGTCGCGTCGGGAATATTAGAAATGATGTTTGCTAATTTTAAATTTCCGCGAACACCAGCAACGTTTTTAATTACATAGTTACATTCGCCGCTGTTAAAACTGTATTTATACAAAAGTTTTATTCACCATTACTATCGTAAAACAAAAATAAAGTGTGTAATTTATATACAACACCGGAGCTTTTACTATGATAAGAGGAACGTTGCAGAAAAAATACTGCTCCTGCTACTATAACTACTGCTATTTTCGTTGCTTTGCACACAACACAGATATATGTGTGTCGGTAAATATGTAAAATGTACGCTATATGAGGTTTATATGCCAAGCATATACTGTACTGGTTTGATATTTTTTTATATACAGGGTGCCCACCTAGTACGCGGAAGTCCAATATCTTGGTTGATTTTTTTTGTTAATGTGTGGTGGGTGCTTAGTTGCAGTGACTCCGTAAGCTGTATTACTTGTCTGGCTATCACTGCAACTCTTGCGGTGTAGTTTAGTGTGTGTAAATTGTGTTTAAATGGCTTTGTGACAGCATCATATCGCCTTTTATAATGCCGCGCTGTTAATCACTTTGCTCCCAACAGCGAATGGCAAGTCGATCCGAGATTAAACTCTCTGAAAAAATGTCACCGTCCCTCCAGAGAATCGAACTCCGGCACCTATCGTCCTCTCACAACAATAGTCAGCCGCCTAACCACTGCGGCCATCGACCCGTTAATAATAATAAGAGAGATAATTCAAACTTTATTTATTTCACGTGTCTAGTTTTCTCAAGATCTACAAAATTAAAATAATGCCGATTATACAGGGTGTTCCATTTCCTCCGCACAGACAGCAGCTTTGTTTTTCTTAGATACAAACTTATACTTTTTATAATTTATTTTGCATCTACATGAAAAATAAAAGGGGCTTACTATGTTTTTCTAAAATTTTTGTCAATTATAATATCGCAAATTTTACGGTTACGAAAAGAAAAGCTATTTTTAGACCAAATGTTAGACAATAATGGTTCTTCAAAAATATAAGGGGTGCCCAAAAAATGTTGTCAAATTTGACGAAGCAAAATATGAAAAATTTCCGTTAATTCAAATGGAACACCCTGTATATCAATATAACGCAGAATTTAAATATTCTACAACTTTATTATAAAACGCAGTGTTATAGTAAAAAGTGAGTAAATTTATGCATTACTTCAAATTTATCAACCAAGATATTGGACGTCATTCATTCATATTCGACTTTTTTCAATTATTTGCAAGTTTTTGCGTCCCAATCTAGAATCTTTTAACTAACAGGTAGTTTTCAGGGAGGAGAGGGTCTAGTCGTAATTTGATACGTCATGTCTCCACCACAGCTGGAGATCTGTCAGGATCCAGCTCCCCAAGATAGTCACTCAAAATTAGAATGTTCAAATCTCGATCATACGCAAGACACCGGTTTTGCAAGGTATTTAATCTTTGAGGTTGAGATTTGGAGTCTCTGGATCATGCTAATTAACCACAAGTTAGTATCGGTCTAAGGAAGGTGGTGAAAATGAAAAGCTTGAGCTTCAAACTCCTCGTTACTAAGGAATCTAACTGTGGTGTCAGATCTCTGACGTGGAATGACTAAAAGAGGCCCTGGAAATTGGGGGGTGGACTTCTCTTCCTAGAACACAGTGAAAGTCACACCTTTCGAGATATTGATAACCAATCCGACTAGATACGTGACCAATCGACCATATCGTCGAATGCCAACCTCGGCTCAGTTCACACAGGATTTATAATTCACGGCTCCAGCCTAGTAGAAAAGACTTATCAAAAGTGGAAGAGAGAGAATTAGAATTTTTTGATGCAATAATGATGTCGTTTTGTTGGTAAAAGCAAGCACAAGAGAGGAGGGATATTGACCGACATCGTACGTGTAACAACTTGAATTAAATTCATATAATATCTGAATGATCCAAGTTTAATTAAAACAACGACATGAACAGAATGTAGAAAATTAAACTCGAAAATCCTACCTAGATATGATCAGGAACTAAAAACACCCAGGCGACTAAATCTACGTCTAAACGCAATCGAATTTAAATAAAATAACAATAATCTGGGATAAACTAGGATTAAATTTAAACGTTAAAATTTTCAATAAATAATATAAGAAATCGACTTACCCCTAAGTGCTTTCATATGCGCCACAGCCATCCGAAGTATGGTCAGTTTATCGGGTTTCCTGGCTAGGGCACTGCAAGTCGGAACCATATCCGATAATTCGGTAATGTAAGCCGTCATCTTGTTCCGCCTCCGCCGTTCAATTTCGCAATGGTTCTCCCTACAGTAATTTCCAAACAAAGCCATCGGTCATTACAACTTTGTCACTAGTTAACATGTCTTTTTCTAAATACATAAAATGGTAAAACGCAAAGCGCGGGGTGAAGCGGGTTTTTAAACTGTGTTTGATCCCGTTTATTATCTCTGAGGAAGTCCGATAATTACAGGAAAAGTTACAGCCATATTGCGGTAATAATAATTATCTGTATTATATCTATTGGACCATCTGTAATTTGGGTAAGTTCAGCGTTGCCCTCGCGGATCTTTAGGGAATTACAAATTACTTCGATGTCGTTTAGGATTTATAACATTATTTTGAGATAAAGGTTCTTATTTAACGCTAATTTGTTAAAATATATTCCTTACAAAATTAAATTAGAGTCTAATATCGTTTTTTTCTCTCTCTTTTCCTAAAAGAAGATTCGTAGGGATCTTGATTATATTTCCTACGGGGAATAGCGCGGAACCCCTGCAATTATACAGAATTCCCTGTGGATTTTTTCTGCAGTTCGAAAGCTAAGGAACCTTATTCTTAATTAGTTTACAATTCTGTTTTAGATGACGCAGCTCTTACTCTAAAATTATCTCGATTTACAGATCTAATAATAATAATAATAAAATCACCTTAACGTATTTTTTAAGGGCGAAATTAAACGCGAAGTTTGTGCATGTATACATCAAGCTGGACAGCGAGAATATCGATTGAGTTCAAGTTTGTTTTATAGTGTCCGGATAATTTACTTTTCAAGCTTGTCGTAAAACCTTCTACAGAGACACTATAGCAATCTTGCCTGATCGGCCAGAAGGACAACGCTCTTGACGTCCTATGCTTGACATAAAGTTGAATGAATGATCCTTATTCCGTTAAAGGATATGTCTCCAGGACACCTCTAACATAAACTCCTGACAAAATAAGATCCATGATCTACTGTTGTAATCTAAAGCAGCCATCAGTCTTCCCTCGAACATGCCGGGTCTTTTTCTTAGATCATTTATATGCTATTAAGGAGGAGAATATACGAATACGAATAATAAATCAGGCATTAAGTGAATTTAAATCTGAATGCAACAACGTTGTTCGTTAGTAATGTATATGTATATCTTCATACAACTAGGTATATACACAGTGTTCCAATTTAACGCTGTAATAACACAAATCTGCGATGATAAAATTGTTTAAAAAATTTTGAGTGATTCCATCACCCTTTGTTTACCCACAAAACATCAACATAAAATTTCAATTTCAATATTTTTAGTTAAATAAGTTATTTTACGAAAGTAACCAGCCTAAATTTAGGTTGGCAACATGAGACAGCCTGTCTTTTGTTAAAAAAACTGAACAGTAAAACTGGTAGAATCCGGTTCATACTAGATATGTTGTTTTTTTTCTTTTCAGTGCCTCTTCCTCTGTTCCTGCTGATTTTTACTTTTGCTCTTACTGTGTGCAAGGTTTTAATTTGAAAATAAACAGGAGATTTCGTATCCAAACATTCCTTCAGCTATGCGCCCTGTTCGTCATGGGCCTGATTTACCTGTACCTTGCCCTCCAGCTACATTTGAGAACGTTGTTTCAAGGCGGTGATGACGATGACGATGGTACTTATGCGCCCACCTACAACGAACCAAAACTTTTAACGCAATCGGAACTAAGCGATTTGGTTAGAGACTTAGGCCTTCTAAAGAATTCAGCCGAGGTATTAGGGTCGAGGTTGAAAGAAAAACATTTGTTGGCGCATGAAACATCCTTCTCTTGGTACAGATTGATTGATTTGGTCACTGGTGTATTACTCGGTACCAAGTGAATTTCCTTATGTAAACAGGTTAGTCCCTTTTACTAGGTTTAGTAGCCTGTGTGGTAGGTCTTTTTCCGGTAGATCTGTCAGTTGGTTAATTGGCCCCAGCAGTGGCAGTCTCCGTCGTTCCAACGCAACGCATTCGAATAAGACATGGTAGGCTGTCTCCTCCTCCTCATTGCATAGTCTACATATAGGTTCGTCCTTAAGGATGCCAATCTTATGTAGATATTTCCTTAGACAGCCGTGTCTTGTTATCAGGCTCGTGACTGCCAACTGCCGTGATGGCTGCCTCATCATTCGTTTGCTATGCCTTTCAACGCTCTTCCAGTGTGCCTGGTGTGTTTTTATAATCCACTCAGCCACTGCACTGCGTATCGCAGTTCTGGATATCCCCAGACCCGGTTCAGGTCCGGTGAATTTTGTTGCAGAACCTTTTCTTGCTAGCTTGTTTGCTATTTCGTTACCTGGTACACCCTTATGCCCCGGCACCCACACCAAAGTTACCTTGTTGTGTTTGGCCAGGGTTCTTAGGTTTTCCAGGCACTTCCAAGCTAGGCTCGAGATTATCTGATAAGGTGCTAGTGTTTTTAGGGCCGCTTGGCTATCCGACAGAATATGAATCAGCTGACCCCTTGGTTGTCTCTCTGATGCCCTTACAGCACATGTGTCTATTGCTAGTATTTATGATTTAGGGTTTCACTATATATACCTGCTCCAGAACCTGTGCTCTTGATCCATCTGCATACCAGATTTGGGTTTGGCCCCCTGCTTTCTGTTTCCTCTCCACTTATCCCAGTCTAGCACAACTTGGTACAGAAGTCGAGAAAAAGAATTTGAGCCCTTTTTTGTCTCGAGAGGGTGATGTTGTTTTTTTGTACTAATGTTCCTGGGTTAATGGAGACATTCAATATAAAATACGACTTTTTATTGATTCTTCCAAAAGAAGCCTGAAAGCTGTTCTTCTTCACAATACCAATAAATATGCATCTGTACCAGGAGGACATTCAGTTCATTTGAAAGAATGTTAAGAGAACCTCGAATTGGTACTTAACAAGGTTAAGTATTCTGATCATAAGTGGACTATTTGTGGGGATTTGAAAGTGATCTCTATGTTACTAGGCCAACAGAGTGGCTACACAAAGTTCCTCTGCTTACTCTGTGAATGGGATAGCCGTGACCGTAAACAATAATATATTAATAAAGAATGGCCAGTCAGAAGAAGTTTGGTTCCTGAAGTTAAGAACGTCTGTGAGCAGTTTCCCGGTCTCTCTGAGGCAAAACTTATAGAAGAGGTATTTGGGTATTTATTGGTCCTGAAACTTATGAAGGATGAAAACTTCGAGTTGAAATTGGAAGACCAGAAAAATCGAAAGATCATAATCAAAGGGACCTGTTTTTGTAGCACTAAACCGAGTTTTACTGAAATACATCGAATTCGTTTGTTTTATCTTGAATCTATAACACGTTAATTAAATTTAAATAGATGTTTATTAAAGCATATTTAATATCTGTTTAGTTAGCGGTGCATACGTTTCATTCAAATTATTATTCAGGAAGTGTTCCTCAAATTAAATAAAAAGTACTTACATATTAATACTGAATAAAACATCAACGTGTAATTTTAAATCTTATATGCATTCATAATTAATAAGTCATCATACTCGGCGATTGCATTTGTTGTGGAATTACTGTAAAAAAAGAGGAAGGATGCATCAACATCAAAACTTTTACCATTAATAATGTTGATTCGCAGCTTTAAATTGAGTTTACTCGCATTCATAAATATTAATACGTAATCCGTACAATTTTATAGTAAAATATTGCAGCGCAATTACTGAAAGCTGATATTAATTAAAACGATATTGGAAAACTAATACCATTCGCGACATAATTAGCTCAGCATCACGTGCCTCGTCCACACAATATTAGTTCTAAACGTAGAAGAATGGTATTCTCATATTTAATAGAAATAAAATCGTATCCTTCCAAAAATAATATCGGTAATAGAAACGTAACAGTTTGGGGACAAAAATCAAATGGATTGTTTCAATACTGTCGGCTTATATAGAGTGAAATGTTAAAAACATCGACGAAATGGATGCCATCTTGATTTTTTTTTAACTAGAACGTTGCAATTTTTCTTCAGCGTTTAGGTATGGACGAGGAGGAAGACGAAACAACGCAGTGGAATAGTTGCGATCATAAATTGGATCCTTGAAGAACTCCAGAATTATATAGAAACTTCATTAATAATGAATAGAACATCCTTCCGATGAATAAATCCGAAAGAGATCGCATCTCTTTGATTACGAATACGAAGTTGAGGGCTCAGAAATAGCGAGAGTGTCACGGTATACGTGTATTACAGACGTATAGCTAGGTTATTATTATTATTAAAGTATTATTATTATTATTAAAGTAAAACCTAGATGATTGTAATGTTGGCGAGACGCAGGTGCTGGTAACTTATAATAATAGAAACGATGGTTGGTATGCTGTTGTTTTGACAGCAGTGCTGCAACATAGAATTGGACCGTAACATGATTGTGGTAAATAATCAATAATTGACGGTACGCTAAATAATAATGATTATCTTGGTTACTGGACGTGGGACCGACGGAACAACCGTCGAACTAATGGCCGTAATAGAGATTACAGAGGCACATAATAGCCCAGCAATTGGTCGGGCAACGCAAACCCGATATCTTCCCTCTTTCTGGCACTGAAACCGAGCGCTACATATTCTTCGTTTCAGTGTCTCTAGCTTCGCATTTTCTTATTATGATCGGCCGGCAACAATTTTACTCTCGTTATTCTCTCTTTTCTTTTTCAATTATCCTCCTTTTTTCCCTATTATTTTCGACACAAATTGACAATTACGTTATGTCTGATTCACTAGATATTTAGAACTATATTTAACAAAGAAAAATAAAAAGCAAGTGCATCTTTTTTTTTGTTCCGTAATTCATTCAAATCGGTAATTCACGACTGTACATCGCAGGTATGTTAATAGTATGTTTCATGCAAATTTTATAGCCGAGAATAGACAATGAGGAAGGATCTAAAATATAACAGAACCTGCATTGTATAGATAAAGCGTGTAACAATTTAAAATTTTCCACCACGGTATTCATACATACACTAACATATACAAGTTTAAACTCACAAACCTTTTAAATATTAGGACCAATTTCTATGACCACTTAACCTAGAAGATCCCGGATTTTTTAAAATACCGTTCCCGGAAATTTCCGGGTAACCAAAAAAAATCCGGGAAAATCCGGGAGATGGTGATTTAGAAACTTGGAACATTATAGTGGCTAGAACTGAAAATTTTGAACCTGTTAAGCTTTTATATTTGACAATACTTCTATTAGAAGTCATCTATGTGTACTTGCTGCGAAACTATTTATGCAAGTTAGAAAATCCATAATGCTTGAATCCCTATTTTCCTACTGTTTTTCGGCGGATGTCCTAAGATTATAATGTCATTACACCGACTCCCATAAGTATTTCCGCGCTCATTTTATCACAAGTAATTTATAGAAAAAATAAAACGTTTCAAAATTGAAAGTTGGTCGTGCAGAAATCAAACCACGTGGTGGAAATAACTGGGCCACGGTCTCGATACAATTCTATAAAGCGTTAAGCTCGTATATAGCGTAAGTGCGCCGGGACGTCGGGATAACGGCTCGATTTTACCATTTAGCTAATTCGAATTGTAACCGAAAATAAAATAAGAGAATAGGGGAAAAAAAAGCAGCGGATAATGAGACCGATGGAGGGCATGCAATGGTACAGATCTGATTTACAGTGGACTGGCAGTATGGCGGAGGTCGCAGATGAAACTTATATTAAAAGGGAGCATCAGCCTCGTGTTCTCAAGTAATCGTGACCAGCCGCGGGGAGTCGAGCCGTCAGGCAGCAGTTCCCACGCTGCTGAGGTGCCCCGCTTCATTCCCCTCGCATGCCCCCTCAATCCAACTCTATGGTGATCCTCTCATTTCCTTGTGTCGCAATCCACGTTGTTGGTGCTGACCGAGTAGAGGTGCGCTATACTACACTAATAAAGGTTACATACCTACCTTCTATTTGAACTCGATACTGAAAGTAAAATGGGAGAGACTTTTTCTCTTTCATCTTTTTTATGTTTCTCCGCTGTCCCCACCCTAAACTATTTTTCGGTTATTTTTTTTTAATATAATTATTATTTTAAACACCCCGTTCCACAACAACAGATATTGTACTATTTTTGATGAAATTACGGCGTATTACGGGAACTCCGAGCCATTATATTTGCGCGAAAACCGACCACACACTTCAACGAATTCGGATTAAAGCGGAGGTGTAACGACGACTTTCCGAAGCTCCGGGAAATTGTTAAAGACGATCGATTCGTTATTCGAAAGTTGTTAAATCGTCTATTCGGATCAAACACCGCTTAAAAATATTACAGAAGCTTTAATAGGAATTGATAGATACCTTGCAAACCTTTCTTTATCCTGGATACTATCGTCTTCCATCCTTGTGTATTTACTACCACTTGGGTCGTCTTCATCTGACCTTTAACAAAAACAAATACTATATTACTATAAATATACTGATGTTATGACGTTCTTTATATATATTTATATGTCGAAGGGAAATATTTCATTCTTTCTCCCCAAATTAATCAAATTATATAACAACAATAATGACAAATTAAAGAAAATTTGCTAACATTGTATTGACGTCATCATGACATGATAGCGCCACTTTTAACAGACATACAGTAGAACTCGGATATAACGGCCATGGGATATAACGAACGCTCGGTTATAACGAACAAATCCTAAAGTCCCGCCAAAACTTCCTATTATTCTCATGTTTTTTTGATCGTCTAAAACGAACCCGGATATAACGAACACTCTGTTCTAACGGCGCAATTTTTCGTCCCGTGCGACGAAATAACTCGGCTATAACGAACAGTCGCGGAAACCACGTTCACCGAACTTTATCGAACAAAAAATGACATGTCTCAACAAGCAATAGTAACACAAACGGTTATGTTGTTACTGTGTTTTCATGCAAAGTGCCTTCTCGCAAATCTCTTTCATTATCCACAATTTTGGAAATTATTCGCAAATTACATTAATTAGACGGATACATTTTTCACATCTTTCAATTAATTTATTTATACCCTCATAAAAAAATGATTTCTCTTTATCTGCAAAATACGCCGAAACTGCTTCCTTGACTTCATCATCGGCAGTAAATTTTTTACCCCGCAGCTCTTTTTTCATTTTCGGAAACAGGTAATAATCACTCGGGGCCAGGTCTGGGCTGTAGGGTGGGTGATTCACAATTTCGAAGCCCACCTTATGCAGGGCAGCTAACGCAACGCGGCTCTTGTGGACGGGCGCGTTGTCGTGCAAAAGCAGCACACTTTTCGTCAATTTTCCCCGTCTTTTCTCTTTAATGGCTTCTTTTAGTCGCTCTAATATTGAAGCGTAATATTCTCCGGTTATAGAAACACCTTTATCTTTATAATCAATCAACAATATTCCTTCCGAGTCCTAAAATACCGTTGCCATGAGTTTCCCAGGTGATTGTTACACTTTAAATTTCTTGGGAGGTGCTGTGCCCTTTTTATGCGACTGCATGGAGTCTTGTTTGGACTCAGGTTCATAATGATGAACCCAAGTTTCGTCTCCAGTAACAATTCGACTCAATACACCATCCTTGTCTTCATTACAGAGGTCCAAAAATGCACGCGAACACTCTACGCGCTGTTGTTTTTGCGGCGATAAATTTTCAAGGCACCCATCTTGCGCTGACCTTAGACATGCCGAGATGATCGTGGTCCTATTTTGCAAAAAAAAGCGAACCAATTGGCTCAATTACGGAGTGAGGTAGCAACCATTTCTGCGAGTTGTTTCTTCTTTGTCGAGCATCTTCGAGTACAATTTTTTCAACTTAATGGATAAGTGCTGGCGTGGTCACCCCAAAATTGCTCCGTATACCGGCGCCTCGGGTCATCTTTAGAAAGATTCCCTTCCTTGTTTAAATAAACTATTCGCCACTTGTTGACACCATTTTTTTTGTTTCACAAAGTTCGCCGTAAATCAATGACATCTCATTCATTATGGTCGCGACTTTTTCTCTTCTACTATCTTGGGATCGAGGAACTTTATAACGGCACGATATTCGATTTTTTTGGATAATTTCACTGGATTCACTCTTGATTATGTTCCTTGGTTGACGATAGCTCAAAGACTAACTGTCTAATAACAATGAAATTTGTACTTTAAAAATGATTCAGTCTAATGATCGAAACGTCAAAATGAAAATTTCCTTGCTTGATGCCATTTTAATGTTAGAGAGCCTGGGAAAACGTGTCTGAAAAACGATTTCGAATCTTTCAGTCAGTTTTTACGTGAAGAGTCCTAGAAGCAATGAAGACAATCAACCAATTGGCTCAAAATTATCATTTATGATTTTGAAGTGAACGTCAAACGAAGAAAATTTTGAAGAGCTCACGAAGTCGAATGGTTTGATGATTCTGAAACCGAAGACATTAATTCTAAACGAAAGTGGTGAAGAAATCGAACCCGAAACGAACGTTGAAAATTGGCTCAATTACAGAAAAGTCTTGAAGCATTGCAAACCGAACACGCTTTGTGTTGTCATTGCCTTTTAATTGCTGACAAGGCTATTTTCTAGCCTGTTCGATATTGTTGAAAAAAATTATTTAAAAAACTGTTGAAAAAAGGAATCAATCTAGAAATTGTTTTTTCTATATATAAAATGTATTTTCTTGTTTATTTTGGATACATACTACATTTTACATTTATATTCTACTATCATTACTGGGATTCAAAGCAATTTTTCAAATGATTTTTAAAACTTTGGTGGTTCGTTATTGAGTTCTACTGTATTTGTCCGTAATAACAGAAGAGGACAAGATCCAGATCCTTCTATGATATTTGAAGAATTATTTCTCAAAATTCGAGTTAAGGCTTGGGATCGTTTAGAATTTATTGAATCAAAGAAAAACTCCAAAACAACTAATTCAGTCGTAATGATCGTAGACTGGTTCTAAATGAAAATTTCCTATTTGATGAATTCCTGTTAATCAGATGACCTAATCAAGAAAAATTGTTGCCAAAATACAAAAAATCAAGTTGCAAAGCTTTCAGTCATTATCGAAGACATCTTAAAAATGTCCCCGAAGAATCCGGGAGGGTTAGGATGTCAGCCGTTGTGTTTTCATACGAGGCAAAACCAAAATCAAAATAAAGTCACAAAAATTTTGAACTCTTTCATCATGGGATTTCTTACGAATATCGTCGGTCAGAAATTGAAGATTAATCACCAACCAAACTGAAAAAATAATAAAGATTTCGTTTTTGAAGTCGAAGAAATCTTCGAAACGAAAAATTTGATTAAATTTCCTGTCGCTGTATTGACTACAGAAAGACTAGTTCGAATAAACAAGATTCTGAAAATTAAAATAATAAACGATTTTGGGGACAATTCTAAACGTTAAAATGATATTAGAAATCGAACCATTTTTTAAACGAACCATATCTTTGAGTATTGAAATAAGTGAAAAAATTATTTAAATTTAAATTCAATCTAAAATTGTTACAACTAAAGATTTTTTTATGATAAAATATGTATTTTCTTGTTTATTTTTCCAAACTAGAACTTGAAACTTTAAATTTAAACCCAGATACAAATACGAAATTATTTATTAAATAACTTAACGTTAAAATAAAAAATTTTTGAATACATGTTTTTGAAAAAATTTCTTAAAATTTTAAACTTTAACGTATAAAAGCATTTTTTGTTTATTTTTATACATACAGTACTATGAAATATATATTTTATATAATTTCCAAATTTTTGAACTGTTTTTCCGTCGGTAACGTATTCAAGAGCATTTGATCGAACCGATTTTTAGTAAAATTTCCAGAATTATTTCTCGTTAATAATCCGATCCATTGAAGCTTTCGATAGAATTGTTGTAGAATCCCTTGTAAAACAAATCTGATAGTGATAAGATCACAGTATACCGTAAATCTTGATAGGATGCGTTGAGACTTTTCCAGTAAAGTCCTTAGAAAGAGCATCTTAGGCATAAGCACTAATAAGCTAGGGATAAAATGATTAATTAAACCAAAGTTTCCAGAATCAAAGACTAAAATTGTATGCGAACCCCTACTTTTTCCAATTTTTGACAAGATACAAATGTCCTAAAGAAATTCTGATGTCTCATTTTTGACTCATCGAAGAAAACTGGGATACCGATTAATTTAAGTCTATCGAATTTTTTACAGACCCTAAATTTCAAATTTTTGCTAGAAAATATGTTCTAAAAAATTCTGGCAAAAAGGCGAAATGTTAATAAGCTTTCAAAGTCAATTAGAAATTCTGCAAAACTCATCGAAACGTCAGAGTGCGCCATAAAAGTCACCAAAAAAGCGATGATTAATCACGCAGAATATAATCCGGGAGTTAACTTATTTTCCAAATTCCCCAGAATTCGAATTATGTCCCGTTGTAAACTTTCAAAGTTTCGTATCCTGAAAGGAACTAATAAGTTAGGGATAAATGATTAATTAAACCAGCTTAGTTAAAAAATCAAAAATTTTTTTAATGATGCGAACCCCTACTTTTTCCAAATTTTTGGATCTAGATACAATCTATGTTCTACTAAGAGGTTCTGATAAAAATTTCATTGGCACAAGCACTTCGCTAGGGATAAATGATTAATTAAACCGCAGTAAAAACGTTTCCTGCAAAAAATGTATTGACTCAGAACGAGACTAGTTCGAAAAACAAGAATAGATAAATTAAAATAATAAACGATTAAAATTTTTTCCTTGGGGACAAACTGTATTAAGCTAGGATGTCCTTAATTAAACCGTTAAAATGGGTTTATTAGCAAGATAATGAGCCGAAGCATATCTTTGCAATTTCATTTAGATACAATCTATGTCCTACTAAGAGCTTCTGATAAAAATTTCATCCTGGCACAAGCACTAATAAGCTAGGGATAAATGATTAATTAAACCGCAGTCATAAAAAATCAAAAATTTTTTTATGTATGAGGACCCCTACTTTTTCCAAATTTTTGGACCTAGATACAATCTATGTTCTACTAAGAGCTTCTGATAAAAATTTCATCCTGGCACAAGCACTAATAAGCTAGGAATAAATGATTAATTAAACCTTAGTTTGAAAAAATCAAACTATTTTTTTAACTTGAAACCCCTAAATTTTCCAAACATTTGGACTTTATACAATACTATGTACTAATTGATAAAAATTTAAGATAACATTAACGTTAAGATAAATGATTAATTAAACCGTAGTCTTCAAAAAACTTTTTTTATGTAAGTTTTGCTTTTTCCAAATTTTTGGACTAGATACACTTTAATACCCTAGTTAATGTTCTAGAACCGGGGATTTCATCCTGGCACAAGCATAATAAGAAACATAAATGATTAATTAAACCTTAGTATATAATTCGGTCGATCATTTTTTAAAAATGTATTTTTCCAAATTTTTGATTATTAAAATCGATGTTCTACTAAGAGCTTCTGATTGTAATTTCATGTTGGCACAAGCACTAATAAGTAGTAAATGATTAATTAAACCACAGTCATCAAAAAATCCAAGATCCATTTTGCTGTATGAGTTAACCTCTACTTTTTACAAATTTTGTAACCTAAATCTCTATGTCCTACTAAGAGCTTCTGATAAAAACTTCATTAGTAAAGCACTAAATCGAAAATGATTAATTAAACCGCTGGCCCTTCAAAAAATAAAATATTTTTTACCTATGAGGACCCCTATTTTTCCAAATTGTTGGATATAGAAAAGCGATACCTATAAAGCGATAAAAATTTCATTTTGGCATTGCATCATAAATAGGGATAAATGATTAATTAAACTTAATTTCAAAAAATCAAAATCAATTTTACCATCACAGACCATTTTTCCAAATTTTTGGAGCCTAGATACAATCTATGTCCTACTAAGAGCTTCAATAAAAATTTCATCGGCAAAGCACTAATAAGCTAGCGATAAATGATTCATTAAACCTTATTTCAAAAAATCCGTATTCTTTTTATGTATGCGAAATTAAATTTTCCAAATTTTTGGACCTAATATAATCTATGTCCTACTAAGAGGAATCTGATAAAAATTTCATCCTGGCACAAGCACTAATAAGCTAGGGATAAATGATTAATTAAACAAATTCAAAAAATCAAAGTTTTTTTATATCCAGGAACCCTATTTTAGTCCAAATTTTTGGACCTAGATACAATCTATGTCCTACTAAGAGCTTCGATAAAAATTTCATCCTGCAAAGAATTAATAAGTTTGATAAATGATTAATTAAACCATGTTGGATGTTAAAATCAAAAGTTTTTAACTATGAGGATCTATTTTTCCCTAATTTTTGGATCTAGATACAATCTATGTTTTACTAAGAGCTTCTGATAAAAATTTCATCCTGGCACAAGCACTAATAAGCTAGGGATAAATGATTAATTAAACCTCATAGTTATCAAAAAAAAAAATGGACTTTTTTCCAGGTGGTTAACTAAACCGCAGTTTTTAATCATTTACCGATACAATCTTATTAGTAAGAGCTTGTCCCATTTCATGACTTACAGTAGATATTTAAGCTTTAAAATTAAATGATTAATTAAACCGCAGCCATCAAAAAATCAAAAAAATTGTTTAATTATGAGGACCTCTACTTTTTCCAAAATTTTGGACCTAGATACAATCTATGTCCTACTAAGAGCTTCTGATAAAAATTTCATCCTGGCACAAGCACTAATAAGCTAGGGATAAATGATTAATTAAACCGCAGTCATCAAAAAATCAAAAAATTTTTTATGTATGAGGACCCCTACTTTTTCCAAATTTTTGGACTCAGATACAATCTATATCCTACTAAGAGCTTCTGATAAAAATTTCATCGTGGCACAAGCACTAATAACCTAGGTATAAATGATTTATTAAACCGTAGTCATCAAAAAATCAAAATTTTTTTTATGTATGAGGACCTCTACTTTTTCCAAATTTTTGGTCGTAGATACAATCTATATCCTAGTGAAAGCTTCTGATAAAAATTTCATCGTGGCACAAGCACTAATAAGCTAAGTATAAATGATTAATTAAACCGTAGTCATCAAAAAATCAAAATTTTTTTTATGTATGAGGACCCCTACTTTTTCCAAATTTTTGGACCTAGATACAATCTATGTCCTACTAAGAGCTTCTGATAAAAATTTCATCCTGGCACAAGCACTAATAAGCTAGGGATAAATGATTAATTAAACCGCAGTCTTCAAAAAATCAAAAAATTTTTTATGTATGAGGACCCCTACTTTTTCAAAATTTTTGGGCTCAGATACAATCTATATCCTACTAAGAGCTTCTGATAAAAATTTCATCGTGGCACAAGCACTAATAACCTAGGTATAAATGATTTATTAAACCGTAGTCATCAAAAAATCAAAATTTTTTTTATGTATGAGGACCTCTACTTTTTCCAAATTTTTGGATCTAGATACAATCTATGTCCTACTAAGAGCTTCTGATAAAAATTTCATCCTGGCACAAGCACTAATAAGCTAGGGATAAATGATTAATTAAACCGCAGTCTTCAAAAAATCAAAAAATTTTTTATGTATGAGGACCCCTACTTTTTCAAAATTTTTGGACTCAGATACAATCTATGTCCTACTAAGAGCTTCTGATAAAAATTTCATCGTGGCACAAGCACTAATAACCTAGGTATAAATGATTAATTAAACCGTAGTCATCAAAAAATCAAAATTTTTTTTATGTATGAGGACCTCTACTTTTTCCAAATTTTTGGTCGTAGATACAATCTATATCCTAGTGAAAGCTTCTGATAAAAATTTCATCCTGGCACAAGCACTAATAAGCTAGGGATAAATGATTAATTAAACCGCAGTCATCAAAAAATCAAAAATTTTTTTATGTATGAGGACCCCTACTTTTTCTAAATTTTTGGACCTAGATACAATCTATGTTCTACTAAGAGCTTCTGATAAAAATTTCATCGTGGCACAAGCACTAATAACCTAGGTATAAATGATTTATTAAACCGTAGTCATCAAAAAATCCAAAATTTTTTTATGTATGAGGACCTCTACTT
Organism: Holotrichia oblita; assembly: GCA_023690525.1. Taxonomy (NCBI): domain Eukaryota; kingdom Metazoa; phylum Arthropoda; class Insecta; order Coleoptera; family Scarabaeidae; genus Holotrichia; species Holotrichia oblita. The sequence continues at coordinate 2,869,681 of CM043024.1, read as the reverse complement.
TTTCCAAATTTTTGGTCGTAGATACAATCTATATCCTAGTGAAAGCTTCTGATAAAAATTTCATCGTGGCACAAGCACTAATAAGCTAGGTATAAATGATTAATTAAACCGTAGTCATCAAAAAATCAAAATTTTTTTTATGTATGAGGACCTCTACTTTTTCCAAATTTTTGGACCTAGATACAATCTATGTCCTACTAAGAGCTTCTGATAAAAATTTCATCCTGGCACAAGCACTAATAAGCTAGGGATAAATGATTAATTAAACCGCAGTCTTCAAAAAATCAAAGATTTTTTTATGTATGAGGACCCCTACTTTTTCCAAATTTTTGGACCTAGATACAATCTATGTTCTACTAAGAGCTTCTGATAAAAATTTCATCCTGGCACAAGCACTAATAAGCTAGGGATAAATGATTAATTAAACCGCAGTCTTCAAAAAATCAAAGATTTTTTTATGTATGAGGACCCCTACTTTTTCCAAATTTTTGGACCTAGATACAATCTATGTTCTACTAAGAGCTTCTGATAAAAATTTCATCCTGGCACAAGCACTAATAAGCTAGGGTATAAATGATTAATTAAACCTTAGTTATCAAAAAATCCAAACATGTTTTTAACTATGCGAACCCCTACTTTTTCCAAATTTTTGGACCTAGATACAATCTATGTCCTACTAAGAGCTTCTGATAAAAATTTCATCCTGGCACAAGCACTAATAAGCTAGGGATAAATGATTAATTAAACCGCAGTCTTCAAAAAATCAAAGATTTTTTTATGTATGAGGACCCCTACTTTTTCCAAATTTTTGGACCTAGATACAATCTATGTCCTACTAAGAGCTTCTGATAAAAATTTCATCCTGGCACAAGCACTAATAAGCTAGGTATAAATGATTAATTAAACCTTAGTTATCAAAAAATCCAAACATGTTCTTAACTATGCGAACCCCTACTTTTTCCAAATTTTTGGATCTAGATACAATCTATGTTCTACTAAGAGCTTCTGATAAAAATTTCATCGTGGCACAAGCACTAATAACCTAGGTATAAATGATTAATTAAACCGTAGTCATCAAAAAAGCAAAATTTTTTTAGGTATGAGGACCTCTACTTTTTCCAAATTTTTGGTCGTAGATACAATCTATATCCTAGTGAAAGCTTCTGATAAAAATTTCATCGTGGCACAAGCACTAGTAAGCTAAGTATAAATGATTAATTAAACCGTAGTCATCAAAAAATCAAAAATTTTTTAATGTATGACTCCTACTTTTTCCAAATTTTTGGACCTAGATACAATCTATGTTCTACTAAGAGCTTCTGATAAAAATTTCATCCTGGCACAAGCACTAATAAGCTAGGTATAAATGATTAATTAAACCTTAGTTATCAAAAAATCCAAACATGTTTTTAACTATGCGAACCCCTACTTTTTCCAAATTTTTGGATCTAGATACAATCTATGTCCTACTAAGAGCTTCTGATAAAAATTTCATCGTGGCACAAGCACTAATAAGCTAGGGATAAATGATTAATTAAACCTTAGTTATCAAAAAATCCAAACATGTTTTTAACTATGCGAACCCCTACTTTTTCCAAATTTTTGGATCTAGATACAATCTATGTCCTACTAAGAGCTTCTGATAAAAATTTCATCGTGGCACAAGCACTAATAAGCTAGGGATAAATGATTAATTAAACCTTAGTTATCAAAAAATCCAAACATGTTTTTAACTATGCGAACCCCTACTTTTTCCAAATTTTTGGATCTAGATACAATCTATGTCCTACTAAGAGCTTCTGATAAAAATTTCATCCTGGCACAAGCACTAATAAGCTAGGTATAAATGATTAATTAAACCTTAGTTATCAAAAAATCCAAACATGTTTTTAACTATGCGAACCCCTACTTTTTCCAAATTTTTGGATCTAGATACAATCTATGTCCTACTAAGAGCTTCTGATAAAAATTTCATCCTGGCACAAGCACTAATAAGCTAGGTATAAATGATTAATTAAACCGTAGTCATCAAAAAATCAAAAATTTTTTTATGTATGAGGACCCCTACTTTTTCCAAATTTTTGGTCGTAGATACAATCTATATCCTACTGAAAGCTTCTGATAAAAATTTCATCGTGGGACAAGCACTAATAAGCTAGGGATAAATGATTAATTAAACCGCAGTCTTCAAAAAATCAAAGATTTTTTTATGTATGAGGACCCCTACTTTTTCCAAATTTTTGGACCTAGATACAATCTATGTCCTACTAAGAGCTTCTGATAAAAATTTCATCCTGGCACAAGCACTAATAAGCTAGGGATAAATGATTAATTAAACCGCAGTCTTCAAAAATTCAAAGATTTTTTTAATGTATGAGGACCCCTACTTTTTCCAAATTTTTGGTCGTAGATACAATCTATATCCTAGTGAAAGCTTCTGATAAAAATTTCATCGTGGCACAAGCACTAATAACCTAGGGATAAATGATGAATTAAGCCTTATTAAACAAATAATTCTTATAACTGCCAGAGATCCCACACTTTACATTTTCTTTTTAAATAAATTTTGTCGTTTTTGTGTATATGTATCGTATATGAAGGACCCCAATGTTCGAGGATTAGGTAGATACTTAAGTTAGTCACTTTATTTAGCATCCAACATAGCACTGATTCGAAACGCATCTCAAACTTATTAATTCGTTGCTGGGTTTTGTATACGATGTGCCGCCTACATGATATTGCGAACCGGACTAAAATTCGTTGCTGGATATCGTTGCCAACTTCACATCGGTGACAAATTCGAAAGTTATCTAACTAGAGAATTGCTCCATGTTCAAATGCAGTAACAGTCAAACAGAATTTCTATCAAAATATTGTTTAAACACACGGTATAACGGATGCATTATCACCTGCCGCCGGCAAGTCAATGTTAAGAATGACTTGCAATATTCGACTAACGTAGACACCACACACTCTAATGTGTATTACCGAGACCCTATAATTAGCCACCACCAATTATCAATCTTTCCGGTGATAAATGTCTGCATTAAAACTGAATCCGCCCAATCTCGAAGATTACATCGCGAAAATATTGAAAGTAAATAATTTTACGCGTCCCGGATTATCGGAAATTTCCGGGTAAGCGGGAAAAAAATCCGGGCGAAAATTTTTTGATTAATTAAGCGGTTAGATTTGACGATACCTCCCAGTAGAAGTCATCGATAATATAAAATTCTATTGGACAATACCCTGGCGATGTATAATATACTTTCTACAAAACTATTTAGGTTAGAAAATCCGCAACCTTTTGTATTATTTATTAATATTCAACGCCTGTATAACAATTAGAGATAAACAAAAGACGGCAAAACAATAAATTGACATATACAATAGATTGGACATTGTAGTTTCCATAGCCACACCACTTTAGTACAGATTTCTACAATTACATTTGTACATGCTAAAAATATATGGCACGTGTATCTTTTATAATAAGTTAAAAGTGGTAAACACGCTATGTGAGGTTTATATGGAGCTTGAATGTTAGATATAAAAAGGTTAAATTGTAAGTTTCATTTTTCTTTGCCAATAAAACGAGATTGCGTGTCCGCTGGAAAACTTTTCATTCATTTATCTAAAATATACGTTCACATTCATATTTTCATTAAAATAGTTTTTAACGACCTAATAAATAATTCCCTTAATCTCGTAAATTCTTCATAAATATACAGCGAGTCAATAAATTATCGGTTCACGTAAGAAATAATCTAGAATAATTACATTATTTTATTTTTTTTTCATTTATCCCTGATAACTCGATAAGTTGTATACTACATCAGCTTTTAATCTATCCAAATATATGTATATGTACATACTTTGATATGCGAACTACTACAACGGTAAACGATCTTCTTTACCTACATAGGTTACAGGTTAACTCATAAATTTGAAATGAGAGTTTTACTACAACCTAGTTCGCACGCTTCTCCGCGAGTTTATAATCTTTTTTTTTTAATTTTCGCCTAGATATATTCGTATTATTTGTTGTTCGAAATATCGCTTGCCCTTTGCGATCGATTTCAGTAGCGTATTAATTTTAAAATCAAAGCTACCACTAAGCGGAACAGATTTAGACGGCGGAGCCATCGAATCTCTCTTTCAGTGTTTTAAAAACTAAAATCTAGTTGACCCCTAACGTAAGTAAGGAAAAGAAATCAAGTTAGAAAACTTTACCACATTTGCTAATGTTTAATTCAATCAGCGTAATGGAAAACGAACGTAATTTATTGAGTAAGAAAGAAAATCTAACATTATCTATGTGCACAGGCTTATTGACAATATACAGGGTTTTCAAACTTAAGTCGGCACTATTGCTAACTATTGGAGCTACAAAGTTGGTTAAATAGGCAAACTAGTGTAGTTTTTCAAGCAAATTACAATGGCATTTAAATAAAAAACGTAATTTTTTTACTGGGTCACCCAGTACATATTCTCAGGGTCGACAGAAAATTTAATTCTTAACAAAAACTTTCCTATGAACTTTTATCCTAAAGTCAATAATAACAGAGTTATTGATGATTTTTCAAATTTGCCAAGGTGGCTGTTATTTCATAAACAAAATTCGATTGTTTTGCAAATGTCATCAACATTGAAATATTGCATTAAACCTCTGTCAGTAAGCAATTAACATTTTGTGTTTATTGATGAAAAAATGCCTTTCACGCATTTAGAAAAATGTGATATGATCGTTTGTAATAAAAATTCCCTGCTAGCTCGTGAACGTTACGGTGTTTTATTTCCTACGCGCAACTTGCCAGATCGAAGGTACTTTTTACTTTTGTACCGTAAGTTTCGATCAAATGAAAATGTGTTCAAGAAAACTAGAACCAAAAAACAATTTATAATAAGTGAAGCAACTGAAATTAACGTCTTAGCTTTCTTTGAAGCTAATCCTAATAATGCAATTAATGATTTAAAGGAAGAAAGTGGACAGTCTTTGGGAACTATTCACAATATTCTAAAAAAAACATAAGTTTGTGCCGTTCAGATACAGACCTATTCAGACGCTGGTACCGGGAGATCAAGAAAGACGGACTCAGTTTTGTCAGTGGTACATTAAACAAGTTAGACTTAACCATAATTTTTGGCGTTTGGTTCTTTGGAGTGACGAATCAAATTTCTCCAACAGGGGTAGGTATAACAGGAAGAACAGCCACTATTGGAGTCGAGAAAACCCGATGCTTTTCCGTCCTTGTAATCCGCAGAGACGCTTTAGTGTTAATGTTTGGTATGGCTTGATTGATTCAAGAATTGTAGGCCCCGTATTTTATCAAGGTGCATTAACTGGCGAGAGGTATGTCGAACCCTTGGAGAATTCTTGGATGACCTGAATTTAATGGATAGACAACAGATATTCTTTCAACAAGATGGCGCTCCTGCCCATAATGTTCGCCAAATTCATAACTTATTACATGACCTTTTTGACGGCCGATATCTATCAACTAACGGGCCTATTCGTATGCCTCCCCGATCACCGGACATAACACCTTTGGATTTCTTCTTTTGGGGATTTGTGAAAAGTGCAATGTATGAAAGACGGTATGATACTCTTGAAGATCTCCAGCAAAGCATCAGCCATGCTATTAATAATATTGATGGTAGAATCATTGCTAAGGCTACTAGAAGCGTTAACAGGCGGGTTCAAAAGTGCTTGGAGCAAGAGGGTGATGTTTTTGAGCATCTGCTCTGAATTTAAAATTTCTTGTTTTTTTTATTTTCGAAACTAATAAAATAACTTAAAATAAACAATTCTGTTTTTAGTTTCTGTAAAAACAATCATCAATAACTTTGTTATTATTGACTTTAGGATAAAAGTTCATAGGAAAGTTTTTGTTCAGAATTAAATTTTCTGGGTGTCCCATTTAAAAAAATTACGTTTTTCACAATATCACGTGACCCAGTACCTACGTCAATTATTTTTTTTTAATGCCATTGTAATTTGCTTGAAAAACTACACTAGTTTGCCTATTTAACCAACTTTCTAGCTCCAATAATAACAAAGTTAGCAATAGTGCCGACTTAAGTTTGGAAACCCTGTCTACAGTAAACACTTAAACACTAGACGGTGCGATTTTTTAAATTAAAAAAATTAATTTAATACCAACGTACGAATCTATATATCCACTTGCATTAGGAATAATATGACGCATTTAAAAATGTGGTATCAATTAACATACAAAAGAAATGATTAAGTTGTTAGTAAGAAATAACGTAATTACGGTAGAAACAAATGTATGACGATTTACGAGCGTATTATTATAAGAATGTAATTATCACCTAATCTATACATATGTATATACATATTACGATTAACATCCTTTGTTGTTAAAATTTTTTCTGCCACCAAGACTATAAAAGGAATCAAAGAAAAATATAAACGATATCGAAGGCTGTTCACTTTTCTTGAAGATGCTTCTGATCATTCTTGGAGACGGTTATCAAATTAACATCGGATAAAATTACAAATAGCATAAATTGGGACTGTGTACCTATTAATATAATATTATAGAGAATTTATTATCAATTGTATTGTACGTATAATCTATTATTTCTATTACAAAGGAAGTACGAAGATAGCATATTCTGCAATGACTTGTTATTAATTTCACAATCCTCGTGTATAATTAACCTAATAAAGCTTGTATTTATAAAACAAAACAGACTGCGAACACATGCTGTATCAGCATTGTTAGCACTTGTTATTTTATATCTACGTATACGATTATTTTTAAAATATTGGTAGTAGGAAATGTTATACTTGTTGCACTTGCTCATGTGTGGCCTTAAGGATATATAATACTCGCAGAATACATCAAGACCAACTTAGTTCCAATTTAGACACGTCTGTTTACTAAAACATCTTGGAAAATCTAAATTGACGTTGTACTAAGTAATAATGTTATATTATAAAGTTTATAAAGTTAATTTATAACATAGTTATTTTAAAAATTTCAGGATCCAATCCTAAATAAATTCTATCTCACGTCGATCAATAAAACCTCAGGATTACACACAGAAGAAAAAAATCCTTATACTTTTCATATCACAGAAATCTTTTAAGAGGTCTTTAAAGCCTATATTCGAGCAAATAGATTATCCTCATTTTTTTTTTCTCCATGCCATTCAGATTGAAAAATTGGAAATTATTTTCGTGTGTTTATTTTTGTGTGGAAGTACAATTAAGTAATTACGATAGATTTTTATTTTATGAAAAGTGAAGTTAGATTTTCTACATACCGCTATAATTTACTTCGAAATACACTGTTGGACAGAATTCACGAGTTTCACGGTGTTTTAGCCTCATGCTGCGATAGCATCGCGTACCTCGTGATGTGGTAAACTCCCCACCTGTCGTATCCCAAAGCGATCTTTGTGGAAAAATATTGTTATCCTAATTTGCTCGAGAAAAGTTACAAAGCCAGAAGAAGCTAATTTGACTCTCGAGTCGATAGGAGATGTACAAAAAGCCAAACAAGATTTGTTATCCACAAAAAAGCATTGGCCAAACTTTTGCCACGGTCTCACTCCACGATTTAGTCAATCATCATCAATTTTGACGACTTCCAAAGCAAAAACAGGAATATTATCAAGGGCGTAGCCAGGCATGGGCAGGAGAGGCATGCTCCCCCCTCCCCTAAAACCAGACTTTATAGTCAAATTTTGATTATTTTAGAAAGATAGACGTGTCAAGGGAAAACTTTACAGATTTTTTACATTTCTACTAATTTACCGAATTCTAAAAGCATGTTGAACTAGTGAAAGAGACGGAAATGTTTTATCCCGCAACGAAGAAGGCACTTGTCATTGCCATTTCTCTTCCATTCCACAACATCCACTGTAGAGCGATCATTCATGGACTGTGTCTTATGAATGTCCATAGGAAAACTATCAAAGAAAATAAAGATTATTTTGAACATAATATTTTAAAAAACCCACCTCATAGTCAATTCTAGAAAATTAACTTTGGTATAGATGTGACAAAGGGTTGGGGGTATGTTTGTTTTATCATAATAGTTTTAGATTGGTCTTCTGTCATTTAATGTTAATTACTTTAATTTTATTAAAGTCATGTTATTTAATTGTTCTGTTTTTTCAATAATAACCCACCTCATTAACCAGCTTAAAATAACTAAAGTATGGCTCCATTTAATGCAACTGAATATGCACTGCAAAACTAGAGAGTGCGACTAGCCTTATCTTTAAACACGTAGGAGGACATAATCAGAAGCACTATCTACCTTTCATAAGTAGCAATTTTTATCTAAGAATTTCAGGTTTTGGAAAACAACTTAAGGGTATTCAGATATCCGGAAAATGCGTTTCGAGGCATAATCTGCTTGAAAATTTCCCCCCGGAAGCCCCACTTGTCTACGAAGTATTCCTCAGACTCCCAAGAACAAACCTATACAAAATTATTCTTGCAACTCCATCCTGGCTACGCCTCTGAATACTATAGCTAAAACGTGTATCTAAATTCCTTGGTGCCAGTGAGATTATGTGTGGAAAACAAAATATATGACAGGACTCTAACATATCATCACCTTGATGATTTTTACAATCCTATCAGAACAAATAAGAACGATATTGAATATACGGAGCTCAGAAACTTGCAGGCAACAAATATTGTGATTCCACAGAATCGGGGGGTGGTACATGTCGCGCTGGTTGAAGGGTGGCTCTGAAAGTCCTGAATTGGGAGGAAGCTGGTTTAGAAAACTTTAGATCAAAGGGTGGCTGAGAAAGCTCCAGATAGAAAAGTGTCTAATACTGTCATTAATACTAGTTCGATAATGAGTAGTAGAAACAAACATTTCTTATAAAAATTGGGGATCTGAGGTCCCCTAAAAATAACAAAAGAGGCATTGGAATTTTGTCACTGTATATGTTAAGAATAACAAAAGTACTAGGTATGTTTTAATCAATCTTTAATATTCGAAAAATAGTAATAAATAATACGCGTCAGATTTATAAGTACGAAAAAGGGGTAATAATAAATTCCTGAAAATTCAGCATAAATATAATGTGTTGAATTCCAACAGGGCACAAGGAAAAAGCTACTTATTGCACGGGTCCGCAAAAACTGGTACTGATATTCCTTTAACCGAAACCCGATAGAGTTTAAGGAGTTATTTATTGACAACTATGGTATAAAACATCCCGGTTTTTTTGCAATTGATTTAGAAGGATCGCTTGAAATGTCTTTAAAATACCACGTAGGTCAATAAACTACTACATTACAATTGATTTCGAAGTTGCAATATACGTTCTTTATATGCCACATCCAAGTGAGAGGAAAAAAAGGTATTAACGAGCGAATTGTACAGTGGTTATCCTTAATATTCGGACTACAGAATAAATCACCCTTTAGCTCTCATCGTGTAAATAAGGCTTCTATATTTACATTTGCGTGCAAAGATGCGTTCGACCTTGATTTTTGAGGTCGTGAACCATAAATGCGCGTATTAATTAAAAAATAAAAAAATAATAAATTAGTCAAAACTTATATCGCCAAGAATCTTTTTAAAGTTCGGAATTAGAAGGATAACAGCATATATTTCTCATAGCAGTAACAGTATGGTAATGACGATTTCATGGTATAACAAACACATTGTGGTGTCTTATTGTCATTCAGAAGAATAAAATCAAAAGGTACTCGAATTGAATTCTGATTGGTTGACGAAGTACATTGGCTTTTCTTACCGGATGATTTAAAAGACATTTATGTAAAAATGCATACGATTAACCTTTACGATACGCTACTGAATAATAATTAAAGAAAAGGATGCTCGGCTAGTAACAGTTTCCATTCGTAGTATTTTAGTTCGAAACTAAACAATCTATTCTTTATAAAAATTTATTTATAAATTTAAATTAGAAATAATACTAATCTAAAGGATAATATTCGTGTATCCTAGATATCAACATTTAACCCTATCCTTACTGTATATATATATATATATATATACAAAATGTATTAGTTAACCAAACATGTATACCTTTTTACAACTTCAGGAAATGAGATAGAACTACATGTAAATAAAGCAATAAAAGACGAAACGCAACACGCATAAAAATATTTTATCGTTGCAGAAGTATCTCTCTCAGGTAAAGAAAACGTTTTTAAAATTTTGATTGTTGCGTTTTATCAGTTACTCAGCTGTGCTTTGTATTTCATTTCTCTCTTTCTTTCAGAACATAGTAGTAGACATAATTCTCATTTTATCGCGAGCTTATTATGTAGCAGCATTATTTACGCGAAAAAAAAAAAAAGAACTCAGCATTTTAGTGTAATCAAGGTGTAAGATAGCGGACTATAAAAACTACAATGTCTTTTAATTCGTGTCTCATCGTATCGAATGTAAGTCGTAAGCTACTTTGTTATGATTTGTTTTTCAGAGTGAATGAAACTACATTTACTAAAACCAAACAGAAGGAAAACATTCAAGAGAAGATTCAAGTGAAGATTCAGTGGAGAGGAGACCATCCTCTAGCAGGACTAGGAATTCACCTGTATAAAGGCCATTCCTTAATTCTGAATCTTGCTTCTCGTCATCCCATCAAAAATATGTTAATATGGAGAAGACCTTTTGCAGTCGTTAGTTCATGTAGGAAGGAATTGCGTAATGAAGGCTATGAAGCAAGAGAGGAACAGAGGAAGTAAAAAGACAAATCAAATTTGATAACTACATTGTTAACCCTTAAATGCATGATTTTTTGGTTAAAATTAAAAAAATTAAAAACTCGAAGATTTGACAAAACTGGTGCAGGGAAAAAAATATATTCATTTTGCACCATTTTGTTTTTTTGAAATAAGGCTATGTAGCCAAATGGCAACATCGTGCATTGATTATTCAATAATTTGCATCTTGGTTGCTTCTTAGAATGAACTTGCACCATTTACGACTTTTCATATATATTTTGTACCTTCCATGAAGCTATCCAATAGATCCACACCTCCCATATGTCTGTTGTATTCGGTTATATTATAACGTAAGGACAATCAACTTCAATGATTTTATTTTCACATATTTATTGTCCTTCTAGATCACAGATGAAACATCCACGGTATCAATTGTTGCAACAAATTCATGACTTGTTCCACGATTAGCATTCTTCGTATAATATCCAAAGAATAAATTGCCTCCTTTGCCAAATTCACGATTAGAGGCAATGCTTATAACAGTTATCATGATATAGTCTGTAATTTTGCTGTCGTAGAATAATTCTAGCTAAACTGGCACATCTTTTTCTCCTTGGCCAGCATAAATTTCAAATTTATAGGCAAATCCTGAAATGCCTGACATAACAAAGAATTTGAATCCTTATTTGTGGGGCTTTGATGGAGCACATTTGCTCGTCTATACATAGATTTTGCTCTAAGGCAACCAAAGAAAATTTATTGTTCAGAAAATCAACAATAGGTCTAATTTGTGAAGCCTATCATGTCCTGGCCGATCACGGGTTATAAAAGAGTCGTTATTAGTTCATTACTCCACATTGACCTCGTATCGGGCATATTTACCAATGAAGTAGATACTAGATTGTTTGTAAATTGGGAAATGTGAAGAATATACTGACCTACCAAAAAATGCTTGTAACCTATTATACAGCAGTACGTAGCCGAACGGATTCTTCATAAACCCTATTTCGAGGTCGTAGAGTTCGAAATTTTCACAAAACATTATCACCAAATATACACAAGTTGATAATAAATGTTACCCTCCTTCTATACGAAAATTGCGAAAAATCAAAACTAGTACACTTTCGAACGGACGAAAATACGTAGATCGACTTTCTGATATGCTAACGGAAAACCCTACGATACCCCAACTTTGAGACTTCGAGGACTCATTTAGGCATCCTTTGTGAGTGAGATTCCAAAGTTTCAGAGTTAGGTTATTTTCGAAACTCTAGAAAAATAAATTTCTCCAGACCCTGACATTTCGCCGCCACTGTACTACCTGTAGCGCCGCCCCTGGACGTCTAAGGTCAATTTTAACGGATTCGTAATCTACGACCTCAAATTACCCTAGAAACTAGGTTTTATTCAAATCGGATAACTTTTTATTTTTTAGGAATTCTTTTAGAAGGCTAGAAGAGCTAGGAAAAAAATCACGATTTTGTCAAATCTCTAGGAATTGCCTAAAAACGAGGGTGTACCCTATTTCGAGGTCGTAGAGTTCGAATGTGACCACTAAAACATCATCAGAGAGGTAATAGCGCGGTGACGTTTGTTTAAAGATGCGACAGGAAATCCTTCGAGCTGTTCGAAATTTGAGTGCCCGTTTCGTATAGAAAAAGTGCGATTTTTGGGCTTTCCACTAGTCCTTAATAGAAAATTTTCTCATCTATCCAAATATACATAGATTGATAATAAATTTTAGCCTCCTTCTATACGAAAATTGCGAAAAATCAAAACTAGTACACTTTTCAACGGACAAAAATACGTAGATCGACTTTGTGATATGCTGAAGGAAAACCCTAAGATACCCCAACTTTGAGACTTCGAGGACTCACTTAGGCATCCTTTGTGAGTGAGATTCCAAAGTTTCAGAGTTAGGTTATTTTCGAAACTCTAGAAAAATAAATTTCTCCAGACCCTGACATTTCGCCGCCACTGTACCCCTTATAGCGCCGCCCCTGGACGTCTAAGGTCAATTTTAACGCCGGATTCGTAATCTACGACCTCAAATTACCCTAGAAACTAAGTTTTATTCAAATCGGAGAACTTTTTATTTTTTACGAATTCTTTTAGAATTCTTTTTAGGAAAAAAATCACGACTTTATCGAATCTTTAGGAATTGCCTAAAAACACGGGTGTACCCTATTTCGAGGTCGTAGAGTTCGAATGTGACCACTAAAACATCATCAGAGAGGTAATAGCGCGGTGACGTCCGTTTAAAGATGGGACAGGAAAACCTTCGAGCTGTTCGAAATTTGAGTGCCCGTTTCGTATAGAAAAAGTGCGATTTTTGGGCTTCCCACTACTACTTAATAGCAAATTTTCACAGCTATCCAAATATACATAGATTGATAATAAATTTTAGCCTCCTTCTATACGAAAATTGCGAAAAATCAAAACTAGTACACTTTCCAACGGACAAAAATACGTAGATCGACTTTGTGATATGCTGAACGAAAACCCTAAGATACCCCAACTTTGAGACTTCCGGGACTCACTTAGGCATCCTTTGTGAGTGAGATTCCGAAGTTTCAGAGTTGGGTTATTTTCGAAACTCCAGACCCTGACATTTCGCCGCCACTGTACCCTCTATAGCGCCGCCCCTGGACGTCTAAGGCCAATTTTAACGCCGGATTCGTAATCTACGACCTCAAATTACCCTAGAAACTAAGTTTTATTCAAATCGGAGAACTTTTTATTTTTTACGAATTCTTTTAGAATTCTTTTTAGGAAAAAAATCACGACTTTATCGAATCTTTAGGAATTGCCTAAAAACGCGGGTATACCCTATTTCGAGGTCGTGGAGTTCGAATTTGACCGCTAAAATATCATCAGAGCGGTAATAGCGCGGTGACGTTCGTTTAAAGAATTCGAATTTTTGGCCCAATTTGTCACCTCAAAAAGCATTCGCGTAGCTTGAGGCTTATACAACGAAGAAAAGCTTCCTCATGTACGAGGCATTCGAGGCACCCTCTTCTTTAAAATGTTGAGCCTCTCGATTTGTGATTTGGCAACACTATACCACTAAATCTAAGGGATTCCAGGGCGGTTTCTGTTCTTCCATAATAATGTTAGAAGGAAGTGCATCGCATTTATCCGTGTTTACCCGACTCGCAATTGTTCAAGTAGGACACGTCGTTTCTGAACGACAGTTAGGGTCCTCGCATAGAACGTTGGAGCACACCAGCGAAAACTCGCTGATAATCCTAATGCAAAATCTCTTATGGGAAAGTTAGGACTGTATGAGGCAAGCTCCAAAGCGTTGCCTACTTCCTCCATGAATCGGAGGGCTTGAAAAGCTCTACCTCGTATTGAAACGAAGCTGGGAAGAAGGATTGGAAAATTAAACCAAATACATTCCTGAAAATAAAATCTAAACACGTCTACGTGCCCTTCAAACTCTATATACGTAGAAACTAAAATATAAATTTTAAAAAATTAATAAATTAATTAAATTAAATGAAACTTTCCCTATAGATTCTCAATAATAATTCTGACAATGATCGGGAGATATGTATATGTTATGTATGTACACATACATAATTACAGAAAACAAGAGGATAAATATGTATGAACCGAAGAAGCAGCGATATACACATGAAAATTAAAACGACAGAGAGGCATTAAATCACGCAATAATCGGTACTGAAATAACAATATTGGCGTGTTACAATGATTACAAATAATTATTATACATACAGTTATCAAACGACAAAAGAAACATGATGTAAACCCCACCTACAGCTCTCACAATTGACCAATCAGCGTGATAGTCCTGCCCCTGCCGATAATCAACCGCGTTTATATCAAGGAATTTTTAAATATTGAATTGTAAATATGTAATGTATGGTATCCAAACCGGCAGATTTACGAGCTACATTCGATAGAGGTGTTTTGCGGTGTAGACAAACAGTAATAATTACGTCGATACGAAATATGTACATACATACGTGAAATATAACTAACTTGCATAGTTTCGGCTGAATAAAATTAAACCGGAATTAATTACTCCGGACATACAACTATTGTGTTCCAATTGCATCGAAGCACGCTTTCTTTCGTATGGAATATTTAAAAAAAATAATGCTTCTATAAAAAAAATCGAAACGTTTCAGGCTAGAAATGATCGCATATTAGCCAAATTTTGATAATTCAAAATTTGGTAACTGATACAGGGAGAGATCGGTGTGCTGGAGCAATGAACAAGTTTTTGAAATCGAAGAGTATCTCACGGAAGGCAAGGATCGATTTATATTAAACGATAATTCGATCAACAGTGACTTATGGCTGTGAGTCGTGGGCCCAACGTATGAGATTGTTCAGGCATGTGCAAAGAAGAGAGGACCACCGAACTGTGAAGAAAATTTTGTATTTAAGATCCTTAGTAAATTGAAAACAGGGTCGTCCGAAAACGAGGTGGATTTACAAGAGAAAGGAATTTTTAACTGGCGAGGAAAGGCAAGAAGTAGGGAACAATGGAGACAGATAATTAAGCAATGAATGATGAGAAATGAATCAAATTTTGATAATTCAGAAGAGTGGTGATCAACTTTATATACCGAAGAAACATAAAATGGAATTGTTGAGACACAAATTAGTACAAAATAATAGCGACAATGAAAAGAAGACAAAAGTAATATAAATCGGTACAAATTGGCTATAAATACAAAGCCAAACTACATTTTGAATAAAAAAAAATTGAAAGTTTTCCGGCTATGAAAGACCAAATTTTGTGGTAATCAATCTTCTTTAAATGGAAACATCTTCAAATTGAAGCATATTCGAAATTTAAAAAATCTAAAAATGTCCTGGCTACGAATGATTTGACATTTTAGCGAAATTTTGAAAATTTAATGATCAACTTGATATTCTAAAGAAACATAAAATGCGGTTTTTACGGCTGAAATTAGGACAAAATGATGATAGCATAGCCAAATTCGGAAACATAAATATCTCGACAATGAAATGAAGCCAAAAGTAACACAAATCGGTACAAATTGGCTATAAATACAAAGTGTATTTCGGATTTTAAACAATTAAAGCTTCCCGGGTTCAAACGATGACATATTAGCCAAACTATATTTTGAATAAAAAAAAATTGAAAGTTTTCTGGCTATGAAAGACTAAATTTTATGGTGATTAATCCTTTGAAATGGAAATATCTTCAAATTAAAACATATTCTAAATTTAAAAAATCTGAAAATGTCCTGGCTACGAATGATTTGGTATTTTAGCGAAATTTTGAAAATTTAAAAGCATGATGATCAACTCTATATTCTAAAGAAACATAAAATGCGGTTCTTACGGCTGAAATTAGGACAAAATGATGATAGCATAGCCAAATTTGGAAACATAAATATCTCGACAATAAAATGAAGCCAAAAGTAACACAAATCGGTACAAATTGGCTATAAATACAAAGTGTATTTCGGATTTTAAACAATTAAAGCTTCCCGGGTTCAAACGATGACATATTAGCCAAACTATATTTTGAATAAAAAAAAATTGAAAGTTTTCTGGCTATGAAAGACTAAATTTTATGGTGATTAATCCTTTGAAATGGAAATATCTTCAAATTAAAACATATTCTAAATTTAAAAAATCTGAAAATGTCCTGGCTACGAATGATTTGGCATTTTAGCGAAATTTTGAAAATTTAAAAGCATGATGATCAACTTTATATTCTAAACAAACATAAAATGCGGTTCTTACGACTGAAATTAGGACAAAATGATGATAGCATAGCCAAATTTGGCAACATAAATATCTCGACAATTAAATGAAGACAAAAGTAACACAAATCGGTACAAATTAGCTATAAATACAGATCATATTTTGGATTTTAAACAATTAAAGCTTCGCGGGTTCAAACGATGACATATTAGCCAAACTATATTTTGAATAAAAAAAAATTGAAAGTTTTCTGGCTATGAAAGACCAATTTTTATGGTGATTAATCCTTTGAAATGGAAATATCTTCAAATTAAAACATATTCTAAATTTAAAAAATCTGAAAATGTCCTGGCTACGAATGATTTGGCATTTTAGCCAAATTTTGAAAATTTAAAAGCATGATGATCAACTTTATATTCTAAACAAACATAAAATGCGGTCCTTACGACTGAAATTAGGACAAAATGACGATAGCATAGCCAAATTTGGAAACATAAATATCTCGACAATGAAATGAAAACAAAAGTAACACAAATCGGTACAAATTAGCTATAAATACAGATCATATTTTGGATTTTAAACAATTAAAGCTACCCGGGTACAAACGATGATATATTAGCCAAATTTTGAAATATTTTGAACGATGGAAGCAGCACAAAATGAATATTTTCAATTTGCATAAAAAAACATGTAAATTTTCTGGCAATAAAAAACCAAATTTGTTTCTGTAGATTAATTGGAATATCTTCAAATTAAAGCATATTCTAAATTTAAAAAATCTAAAAATTTTCTGGCTACGAATGATAACATTTTAGCCAAATTTTGAAAATTTAAATGCATGATGAGCAACTTCATAGGCTGAAGAAACATAAAATGCGGTTTTTACGACTGAAATTACGACAAAATGATGATGGCATAGCCAAATTTGGCAATATACATATTTCCTCATCACCATCAACAGAAAATGGGAATAAATCCAAAAAATTAAGGCAGATTAACCAAATTTTGAAGCCTTAATATTTGTTTTCCTAAGCTGGCTGTGGGGTGTTAGCGGATCTTGCCTTAACCGCCTGGATCGAAAGGAGACAACCTCACAAAAAATCTAAATCTTGAGACAAAGGGGTCCGATCGAAGGGATGAGTGGCTAAATAGAAGATTAGTCTGCGAAAACTTTAATCTATAGGGACGAACACCCACAACGATAGATCTGAAACAGAATAGCGACTGCAGGTTCTGCGGTGTGGAGGATGAAAATTCTAGATGAAGAAGAAGTATCCCATTTGTTAATCTTAAAGTGTGGAAAAAGTCATCAACAAAATTAAAGGAAGGAAATTTGGCCAAATTTGAAAGATTTAAAATTGAAAATTTAGTCGAATAAGTTTGAGCTTTTAAAAACCTTCAAATCCTTCTTTTCCTCCCTTTTTTATCTTCCTGAAACAATGCGTAATTTAACGCAAAAAAATAACATTTTGATTAATTGTACCCATGACAACATCTCATTAATCTACACAAATCATTCGCTGTGTAATTGCGGTTTAAATTGAAATTTTGCTGAAAGAATGGGAGAGATGAAATGGTTGATAAAAATGTGGGATATAAGGAGGAGGGTGTTAATTAAAGCTATTATATACGTTCAGCTTTATTAATTGTGGAAGATGATATTTAGGAGTTATGTAGCATTATTTTCGCGTAATTTCATATACCCGGATCCACTTTTATTGTTTATTAACATTCCAAGCACTAAAAAGTATTTATTTTTAGAACGATTATTATTCGATTTACATAAAATTTGCCGCGATGATAGGTCGCATAAACCGAGCTGAAAATATATTCAGAATCTACCGATAAGAGAACTTGCAGTTTGGCTCGACCACAAAGCTCTAAGAATTGCATCCATTCCTTGCTCCGCGGGTTTTTGTTCAGGAATTTATTCGAAATGTCTTTGTAATGTCGATATAAATATGTTTGTTTTTTCGAGGAAAAAGGTAACAGTATCCTTACGGTTACTTTCCTTTACACATGGTTGGTAAACACAACGACATAATTAATCTTAATAATATCACATCCAGATTATAATTGCCTTTTTTAAAATAATTTTTCGATTTTTACAAACACACGTTGGTAATTTGACTCATTTTGTGTGTGTTTTTTTTTTGCCTAACTGACAATTATTTCCTTCTAGCAATAATCACTTTCAAAACAGGTCCAGCAATATAATTATTTTGTTTTTAAAAGATAGACGTTTATGTAACGGATACTATTAAGAAATTACACGTTTGAATACAATCTACAGTCTTGAACAAAATAAGAATACAAAAATAACAAAAGCGTCAGTATCAGTCTGCATAAATAATGTATTCACGGGGGTGTTAAAGGGACGAACCCCTTGATGTAGAGGAGTCTACAGCTGTCTGAAATATTTCAGTCGGTTTTAACTCAAAATCGCTCTCGCATAGTTTATTGAGGAAGGAGACTTTTCGAAAGAGATTAAGTAGATGTGAATTATAAGCCCCTATTTGTTGGGTTTGTTCTCCTTTTTCTTTTTTTTTTAAAGGGGGAAACGCCTTCTAAGTAATGTGTTATTTATACCTAAAAGTCATTTATCAAGAGTTTGAGCGAACGCTCAAGGGTTTTCTCCGGAGTTCTCAGTTCTAGCAGACAGTAACATTCAAATGTACGTTTACACAGTTTTAATATTAGTATAAATTAACCTTGAGATTAAATAAAACGTTTATAGGTATATCTAGATTGTAACTAAAATAATCAAGTGATGTAATAATTCTTTGCGCGTAAAATCTTCAAAAAATTGTCCCTAAATTTAATTATAGAAGTGATAATTTTCACGATCTATACACTACAGAGATGGAAACTATTACGTATACAGCAAAAAAAAAATGAGGAAATAATAGCTGACGAATCAGGAACTAATAAGGAAAATAAACGTGATTAGAATATAATAAAAATAATTTTCACTTGTCGTTCTCCTGGATATCGGTAATTACATCCTCTCTAACTTCGGATTCTATCGAATGACTAATGAATTCGTATTAAAAAAAAATAAAATTGATAACCAATTCTTTCTGCCAGTTTGGACATAATTTTACCTTTTCCGTTTCGAGTAATGAGCTACAGGTTGAGGGGGTGGCGGCGGGGGTGGTTGTTGAGATTGTGTCTGTTGTTGTTGTGAAGGCATGGGCATGGGCATTGGTACCGGCATTGGTGGTATCTGATGATGATGATGCGGTGGTGGAGGTGGTTGTAAATACGTTGGGGGCGGCGCGTAGTGTGGGGGGCCGCCCCCAGCATAAGCGTACATATCCACTTCGAAAACAATCTCTTGACACTTTTGCTCACAGAAATTCCTCCTCAAAAATGATACCAACTAATTTTTGATTCTTCGATTCAGATTAAAATCCGCACTGCGATGATTTTTTTCGTCGTTGAAATATATTTCGAAAACACATCTTTATTCGATCCGTCGAATTAATTTAATTACTACATCAATAAACAATACGAAGTATATTTGAACACTACAATGTACGTAACATGTTCCCGGCATATTACATGATATCACCGGCGCACACCAACGTTTATGCTTCACGAAGTATAGTCGCACACTGAGTAGTGGTAGACTGGTGCGGTTTAGGTAGTGGGGAAGACCAACAGGTACATAGGAGACTCCAGAATACATTAATTTGCTTTAACTATAAACACCGAAAAATATTTCAGGATATCCCATTGTTTAAATTTGATTTATTTATCAATGAATCATCATCGGGTATTTGACGAGATTTTCTAACGATATTGACGGCGTCAACCTAGGGAAAACCCGTCATATCATTTACGGTTTTTCGGTAAAATGCAAATTAAGAAATCGCCAATTCTTCAGGCGAATTGATGTTAGAAACCATTATAATGTATCTAAACATTATTAACGATAACGTAGGCCAGCTTTTTAATATAATATACAGTGTGATTCGTATGTAAGTGGGATCAAAAAATAAATCTAACAATTAATGAATTAGAGATATGCAACCACAAAATTTTTCCAAATTTATTCAATAAAAATGTTCGTTTTAACCTCTGTCTGTATACAGGGTGTTTAACATCTATTTTCCCACGCATTTAAAATTGATGCAAAACTAATCAACGTGAAAGGACATCGGCATAGCGTGATGAAATTTCGAAAGAAAAGTTACCGAAACGTGAATATATCGCACTTTAATTCATACTGCGATAGCGTCGCATACTCCACCCTCTCTGCCAGGGGGAAGAGGAACATCAAAGATTTCCTCATTTCTATACAGACACAGCCTCTACCAAATCGTCAACTTGGTTTATGTTGCGATAGCGTCGCGTACTATCTCTTCCCCTCAATCTGGGGAAATATGACGTACATCTAGGGAAGGAGCATTAAGCACGGCGAAGTTAAGACTCCGTATGCCGCGCTGTTAATCACTTTGCTCATATCGCCTTTTAATGCAGCGAATGGCAAGTCGATCCGCGAAAAAATGTCATCGTCCCTCCAGAGAATTGAACCCCGGCGCCTATCGTCCTCTCACAACAATAGCGTTTAGTTGATAATATAATTGCGAGCGCGTCGTGTGTTGCAACACATTTTATTAATATACAGGAACACAATCGTATACGGAGGGAGTGGCGCAATTCTAGAAAACTCTAGCGTGGCTTGTGTGCGGCGTTTAGTGGAAAATATACTGCGAGGGCGTCGTGCGTTGCAACGCATTTTTGTTTTCTAGGAGATCACAAGTTTCCCATATTTACACTGCAGTCGTGGTAAAATGCTGAGGTGGTTCGTGCTGCGATAGCGTCGCATACTCCGTCGCTAACGTGAACGAAACGCATTTCGTTTAAACGTTAAATAAAACATAAAATTTATAACACACATTTTTTTTTAATAAAAAAAAAACCTTTAACTAAATAAAATTAAAAGCAATAAAAGCAATCGGTACAATAAGCGAAGCTTAACTTCGTGGCAAGTTTAAACGAAAGATGAATTAAACTCCGCTGTACAATATCAACAAGGCAAGTCTTCAAAGCTCAGGTAAGGAATACACAACTTCCTGTTGATGTAATCAAGCTGTCCAGAACGAAACTGTGATTTAGTAGCTTCGCAAGTGTTGAAATTTATGAAAAGTACACGCAGAATAACAATTTTAAATCGCATATTAATACGCGGTAACGTTTAGAGATTTTTATTTTCATCTTTTTAAGAATCAATACAGGCATTACACACTTTTAAAAATTAGCTTTGAATAAATATTAATTTAATGTTGCGCACGTTTTAAAAAAAAGGGTGTTTAACATTAGTAGAATCTGCAAAAAAAAGAGGATACTCAAGCGACATTAACACAATTGTACATATATCGCGAAGCTGGCACACGATCAGAAAGAAACTAGTTATCAAGGGCACGTGAAGAAAGACTTTATAAATTTAACCGCAAATGCGAATAGATTGGACAGCTAGCGGACAGACTAAGAAATACATAGAATAGAAGACAAAAAACGTGAAGAGAATGCACGCTTAATAAGAAAACTAAACCAGTCAGTAGTAAGAAGAGGTAAACACAAATATGGACATTGCATTTTTAAATTGTATAGATGACAATAAAGAACTACGATCGGCAGTTGAATAAAACAGACGTAGATAAGCCTAAACGAAAACTTCATCGTCCCAAAAAACCGTTCCTTTTAATGATCATTATCCTGTCCGTTAGTAAAGGGGAGTTTTAGTATACATAGGTATTCGCAAGTTTTAATTAATTCTCGACGCAGAAGATTGGCGAGGAAAATGAGAAAATGTTAACAATTCGTACTTAAGTGGACTAGTTTTGTTTGTGTGCAAGTAGTGCAAAGAACCAGGACGTTCGTAATCTTATCACACGCATTCTTGATGCTCGTCATCAATAACTATTTAATTCGAATGGCTCAAAAAAAAAACACGACCTTCTGTCTTAAAATTTTTAAGGGTGTCATCGCCCGAGTATAAGAACCTTACTTTACAAAATCATCATTTCTAGAAAGCCCTCCTTATCTAAGACAAATAAATAAATAAATATCAACGATTAACCTTATCATCTCACACGTACAGATAGGATATTTAATTTTATTGAGTGTCTCAACTCGAATTTGCATTAATTTTATTAAGATCAACGGGTGAATGCGGACGCAATTGTAGAAATTTAATTCAAACATTTTCCGTACAGATTAGATTTCGTCAGGACGTCAGAAGCGAAACGAATTCTAAACTATTAATGATTACAGTCGTCCCAGAAGCGAGCATTAACATTTTTGTCGTAATCTAAGAAGTGATAAAAATGCACATAATACGTGTGCTGGGCCTTAATCTCTTTTAAAAAGCAATTAAGCCAGCGTTAACAACTTGTAGCAATGTTTGGTAAGTCTAAAAAAAACTAAAACATTATACAACATCCATGCTCTATCGCTGATATACAGGTTATACATATTTCTCTATCCGTATACAGGGATATTCGCTGAAAGCGAAACATATAAATTATTTTTAATTTTTTTTATGTAACAAGGCCATTTAACATATTTAACACACACAAATCGGTTGCACTAGTTAAAAAAAAACATTTTTGCAAATATTAGACCACCCCCTCCCCCAAAAGTCAATCAATTTTATTTATTTTAGAAAGTGAGGGCAGGGGGGGGAGCAGAGGGTGTAAATTCGAACACCCTGTATATACATTAGAGCCCTAAAGTATCCACAGCGTCATGTTGATTTCTAAACGGCAATGTGTTTCCTACGCATTTATACACGACTTCCGGTTTAACCGGAAGTGACATTTATTTCCGTGTTTTAAACAGAACATCCTGTATATTTTTGAATTTTGTGTGTGTTGTTAATTACGTTGTTGTTAACCTGTATATTTTTAGATTTCGGTAAAAATACAACATTTTAGCGTTAATTTAAGAGGTTTTATGGTCGGAATAATTTTGGGGAAAATTCCTCAATTACCCACGAGCGAAAACAAGCAATAATTGAAGCTCGCCTTCTAGTTCCGGTATTCAACGCTGATTACACTCAAGCAAATTGACTAAATTAGAAATAACACTTTGCGGTGTACCCCTTGAGATTAGTTACAATTTAAGTTACCGTTTCTTATTTAAACTTTAGTAAATGATGCTCCCCTCGATGTTTCACATTTTACGCGGCCCCTTAGGAGACGAAAAAAGCGAAAATGAAAGAAAAAAAAAGAAGAACGAAATACTAATCGCTAATCTAGGGTATTAGTGCTTGAAATAAATTCAGAAACATTAGATAATAATATTTTAGCGAGCATCGAGCCTGTACGAGATGCAGGGTTCTGTCCGATGCTGATTATATGACTAGGTATGCCGAGCATCGTGTAATTGCTGGGTAGATTTAATGTTGAGTTCGATGCATTTTTCTGCCGCGGCCAATTTAAATCTTTTTTACGTTCTAGAGGAATGTTAAAAAGTCGATGTAATTGTGTGGTCTCCACTTTAGAAGAATTGCGAATCAACTAGAAAAAAATCCATCGTTCCTTTCTTGTAACGGATCGGGATATTGGAAATTGTTATAAATGTCCGTATATAAAATAAAGGACTGAATAAAAATGAAATGAAAGTCATGGAGTTATTAGCCTTTGAGTTTATAGACAAGGCACCATTTATAAAGCTTTATATTTTATCCCTAATAGCGCTACAATATTCCCAAAATCCAGAGTCATCCGTCCTAAATCCTATCGCTGCTGCTCCGCGCTACGGAGAATACTAATGTTACTTGTCTTGTTCTCCACCTTCATCTTCCGCTCACCGTGTATTCGGTGTTTGCACCTTACTTACTTGTTAGAGGAAATTTAAATCGGCCAAGATTATTTCGTAAAAATTGTTACATATCTAATATAAAACTAAATTTTTTTTTCGACGCAATAAAACAACCTTAAACGATCAAATTTAAAAGATAAAATAACCCCCTGTACGAAAAGCTTCCTGTTCAACTCGCGGTACCTTTAACAATTTATTAAAATTGTTGAAATGGAGGGGTTGCTAAACACGATAAACATAAGATGTTCTTATATTTAATACGCCAGCAAGCATTACAGACTTATTTATGAACTGATAACACGGGAATAACTTGCTTATCATAATTGAATCTAGGAAAGCGGAATTTTCATAAATTATATGGGAAGAAAGAGAGAGAGAGACCGAGAGGGAAAATCGGAAACGAAAAAAAAAAAATGAGGAACTTCGTTTAATACAACTCTATAATATTATAATTTTAATTAAACGATATAAGTGTGTTGCGAAATCGTTAATAATAAAAATAATTAAATTAAAATTAATTTTCGCGCGGATTCGGTTTGAATCGACATGCATGCTCCATCTATGATTACGTTATCGAATTAGTCACGCCAATAATGCAAAAATCTTCATTATCAACAATCTGAATGATCTTGGGAACCTAATTGTTTTGACATTTACATTTACATCTAAATTTATGTATGCACTTATAGGAGATAAATAATAATAATAAAAAAATGCGACTCACCCTAAAGTTGGACCTCTACGTTTTTGAATACCCTTTGTGGGATCAGTACCTGTAAAGAAATTCACGATTATTATATATCCGGGGGGGTAATTTTAAGGTCAAACATAAGAAAACAACCTATTTACCTCATTACAAATGCATTATACGAGGAAAGCGATCTTGTTCACGCGTTGTCGGGATTTCCTACGTATCCCGGATCGAATTCACGTTACGATATTCAAATTATTAACCGTAATAATAGATAAAAGCTATGAAAATCAATTATAAGAGAGGCATGCATTTTTGTATTATGATTTGACATATATTTACCAGCATGTTGTGAACGACATTTCATATTTTATTATCTATTAATAATCTGATAAATATAAACATAGCACAACGTTCGGTATACGTCAAAATCATTGTTGTAAGTGAAATTTCATAATTAACAACATTAGAATTTTACTAACCTGGCACAGAATGTGTTACTGCAGACATCTGTAAAAAAAAACATGCGTACTATGGTACACTTTTTTATGGAAGCACAGCACACGGTAAACTCAATTAATTGCTATACAGTGTGTTAGAAATTGTTGTATTTTTATTAAAAAAAACTAACAGTGTTTACAAGGTAACAACCGCCATACTAGAAAAATTACGATAGGGTGGGAGAGCACTGCCATCTTGATAAGGGTTGTTCACAACACCCTACACCTAAAACGTATCCTTAACAACTGCTACAGCCCCTCGTAATAACATCAACTGTGACAAGTTTAAAGTATACATTAGGCGAATCCGGTTCGCGGATTGATTTCAACGGATTCTATACGGAAATTCGTAATAATTCATCTCGATGAATAAAAATAAAGCGATTTTAACCTCCTTATTCGGAACGGTTAGCTCCTACTTCGGACCGCTTTTTAATGTAATTTTCGGTGAACTAAGTTGCCTACATGTAAATAATATAACCGTATATAATTTAAATTATAATTTACATGATACGATGATTAATATCGAAAGGATTATCGGGATCTATTGTGATGGAACGGTTCTTTTTTTTTTAACCTAGATAAATGTACGGTTCCAATTATTGAAATGATACCGTGTGATTGCAAATGGAGGTAGACGTCAGTTGGTAGTATCGCGTATAGGCAACCAATTCGATTCGTTTAATACATTTATATTAAAGCATTATACTTACGTTTTTTCGCTTTAATGGTTGAGGGGAATACCCGAGAATATTAATGTAATTTTTCTTTTTATTTAGTGGAATAGAATAACCTCTGTGAACATTGTATACATACAAGTCGATTAAAACAACAAATTTTGAAATGATCTTTTAATTGTATTTTTACGATACTACAAATAAAAAAAATGTCCAATAATAAATAATATATTGTAGTTGCACATAAATTAGCAGAGGCATTAAATAAATGCGAATTTAATAAATATAACAACGTACTTCTCAGGTATGCGTTTTCTTTTTCCCCCCCTCAAAAACGGGAAGTGTCTTCGATAGAGATCCGCTTTGTTGAGAAGTAGATAAAATTAAAAAATAAAATCGTACGAGATATAAGAGTACTAAAAGATATATATATATATATGTATAAAAAAAAAAACGACAGATGATTGAGGATGAAACTTTCATAGTTGTTCTTCTTTAATCATTTCTAATACTTTATTGCAAAAATTATGTTTAACAACTGAACGGTTGAAATAATAAATTTACATTCTACATTTAAAAAAAAAAGAAACATAAAAGTTGGTGAATTGATCTGAAAATGGAGTAATGAGTAAAAGATCTATATATATTTAGCATTTACTTAACTTACAATATGCAATCATACATAAGATGGATTATACCTACAGCCAGAAAAATATCACCACATATTTTAAACTACACTTGAGTCTAGAGCACGTCTGCATCTACTATTTTGCTCAATAAGAGTCCATAAAACAGTTCAGTAACAGCTACAACGGGGTGTATAAAACATTTCTAATCATATATAGAAAATTAAAACTTGTATAAAAACACCATATTCGGTACTTCCTTTGTACATTTATTTAATTATGAGACATATATAAAGCATTCGCACAGTAATACCAAACATGAAAGTAAAAGAACTTAGGTGCGCAGTAAATCAAAGAATAACCACCAGACCAGCTATTTGGAGTGTCACACATATCCGAAGATGAGACAACACCGATTTATTTTTAATATTTTTTTTTTTTTCGTTTTACATCATCGTTTCTCTGTCTGCATTACAGATTGCGTTTATTTATTTATTTTTTTTATCATTTAAATTATTCATACAAAACTATTATATCGATAACGTGCAGTCTTTTCAGTTTATGTCTCACGCTTCCGAAACGGTGTGGCGCTCAAATTAACAAAAAAAGAAAATTATAATAAAAATAAAACTAAAAAAAAAAGGAAAACAAAAATAAAACGAAACGGAGAAAAAAAATAATAAATACATAAGTAACATGGATGTATAACATTTTCCAGAAAGACGTTGCTTAATTTACAAAATGGTACATGGATTATACTATGTTGGGATTAGCTAGCATAGATCCCGATCTTGTCACCAGTCTGCATCACCCGAAATATTTATTTTTTTTCTTTTTATTTTGAGGGAGAGGGGAAGGGGGATGTCACGCGCACAACTAATTTATGGTAAAATGTCAAATAATCACTCTATACAACATCTCTGTACACCAGTCCAAAAAGGCCGCAAAAGTATCTACAAGGGGATTAGCTGTGGGATATCTTATACAGCACCTTCGATAGCAGTAACGCTACCTGTTGGTCAAGTATCTGGCTCATCACTAAGGCCAGCAATCTAGACTCCTGCTGGATGAGTAGCGGCCTGTTGTCGGGGTGTTCGGCCAAGAAGACGAGGGTGGACGCCGCACGCCTCAGCATGTCCAAACTTGTACCCATCGAATCTGGATTATCTCGTAAAGCTGATATACCGTGCTGGTTGGCGACACCTAGAGCACTCATTTCCGCTTGTTCGATGAAAGCTACCAATAACGAGACGCACGGTTGTTGGGCTGCTACGACGCGGGCCATGCTACTGTCGGCCGCCGCCAGGTAATGCAATAAATTTATCGAGAACTCCCGTAATACTTGATCCTCGCTCCGGCACAGATGTTTCGTTAACACAGTACACAACCTTTCTAATCTAGAGAACGGCGGGGTAGCGATGACCAAATCGACGTTGTTATTGGTGACGCATAATTTACACAGGGCTTCCAACGCTAAACGTTGCGGCGACAACAGCGACGTCGTACTAACAGAGGGGAACGGATCTTGACCCTGTGCCGACGGACATATCGCCCAATGAAGAAGCCCGTCCAGTAACGGCCGTGCTATCTCTTCCGGATACTGGTCCAGGTCGATTTGACCGGCGATATTCGCAATTGATACTAACACATTCTCACGTATATGCAGGAGGAAATCCCACCACCATTCTTGCTCACCCTGTAAACTGCTGCATGAATCGGCGAAATCCGCGTCCTCCTATAGAAACAGAAGCGAATTAATAACAATTCCGACTAGAAAACACATACATACCTCACGATCGTAATTTCGTGTTTTCTGCGTGCGCAGGGGATGATCATGATGGAATAATAATAGTTTCCCTACGAGAGCCAAGAACGAAGAACTACGCGCGAATTCAGCTTCATTACCAGGTATAAATGTTAAACTACGTAGTATATTGGATATGCACACGCATCTCTTTCCGACGCAATCCTGGCTTTCCGTAAGTAAGACTAGGCTGGCGTCGTCTCGACTGTAGGCCTCGTCCTCGTAATCGGACATCCTGCGCCTCTTCAATGTGCGCGATGTGTCGCGCACGCTCAAACCGCTAGCGTGCACCTCTCCGTTAACACTCATGTTCAGATCTAGATTCGGCTGCTCCTCACAGTTCACTTTGTCACACACTATTTCAGTCTTAACTTTCCCTTTGATCTCTAAGGCGAGTACGTCCTCCTCGTCCGCGGACTCTTTCTTAATTCGAGATATCACATCACTTAAAGTTTTTGTCCTACGTGTTTTGTCACTAGTTTTAACGATAGATGGGGCCACCTCTGTTGGAGGCGTCCGATGAGGTTCGGGCTGTTCGCCCTCGAATTGGTAGCATTTCTTATCCTCTAGTCTCCTATTGAAAGGTATACGACCGAATTCTGCTTGAAAAGTCGGCAGAATGTGTTCGGAGGTGTGGTGCCAGGGATCGGTTATTACTTCCGCCAGCATGTTCACACCGACGGCGTCCCCTCTGGTATCCCAGTGTTTATGATGATCTCGCACGAAGATATCCTCGTTTCTATCGATCAATCGAACGGGATATCCCTTCTTCGAAAGTAATGTGTAATTATCGGTTTTACTGAGTACGACCGTCTTGCTCTCGCTATCTATAGGAGAATCTACACCTCCCAAGTCGATGTCTTCGTCTTCTTCCGGTTTCTCTGTAGGCGGAAACGGAGCGTCGAACATGTCTGATAAACTTCTACGGAAATGTTCTAAGAGGAGATCCAAAAGACCGTTCCATTGATTCAAACCAAAATAAGCTACTGAAGTGTCGTCGTACAAGAGAACGTTCAAAACGTCCAGGGCGTAGCAGCTTTCTGATAGCAAACCGGAACGTAAACACATTATGATCCTCCATGCATCTACTGGTCCCAAATCGCCCCTACACATTCTTTTCCTACGGTATAATACGGGTAGCGTAGCTTCTACACTATCGGGTGGAAAGGTAATTTCACGTTTCGGTAGTTGGCTTTGAGTGTACGATCCCGAAGTTCCCGGTTGCGGTTGGCTCTTGCCCGCTTGCGATGCTTGGATATTGAACGGCGGTTTTCCGACTCTCGGTCCCATCGGCGGACGAATAGGAGGAGACGGACCGACAACTCCGGGTTGAGGCATCGGCTGCCATTGTTGGCTGCCTTGCTGTGGCGGTTGGTACACCTGATTCGGTGGATAACGGTCCCATTGACCCGACGGTCGACCACCTTGATTCCATTGCTGGTTACCGGCTGTAGGACCAGCAGATCCAACGTATTGACTTCGATATTGGCTATTGTTCGGCCATCCGGCTAAAAATAACAACAATTATGTGTATGTTGCTCTAACTGCATCAATATCAATTAATAAAACTTACAAAATAACTGCGGTCTTTGCGGTCCGTATTGATAAGCTTGCGGTTCTTTCGCAAAGTCGGGGTGCCTTCGCGGCTGCGGAGCAGGTGGTGGCATATTCTTGCTGGTTGGTGGTACACCGGGATACGAGCCAGTTCCGGTAGTGGACTGCTGAGATAGATAATTCTGTTAGAAAAAATGTGCGATAATCGCCGATGATGATATCTCACCTGTTGTTCAGGTCTGTAATAATCCGGTTGCGATGAGTAAGATGCAGGTGGCTGTGAAGTAGGTGGACCAGATCCGGTCGGCGTTCCGCCGTAAGTTGGCCTAGGTGTGTAACCGGCGCCCGGGGCACCGGCGATACCATATCTATTGTACGGGTCTTGTCCTTGCGGCGGTGCCCCTTGAGTATTATTAGGATTTGCAGGAGGTGGAGCTGAATCACCAGAGTATGGAGGGTACACGGGTCTAGGAGGCGGATACCCGGCCGTGGTGCCGTAACTTGAATACTGATCTGGCGGTGCGCCCGGTCCCGGTCCTGGATATTGGTTGTAACCTCCTTGGCCCGTGTAACCCTGACCTTGTGGCCTAGGTGGTGTACCTGTTGAATATGGTGGATGCGGACCGCTAGGATACGGCCCACCCCGAGGCGGTGGACTTGGCGATACGTCGTCGAATGGATTGGATACGTTGACGTTGTCGGAGGCCCCGCCAGCAGGGCTGGAGCCCGCAGGCGCTGCATTACTTAAATGGTTTGCACCTCCGGTCCCTGAAACAATCGTATTTCGTTTAGATTTGGATTTTTTTAAAATAAACTTTACGTTTAAATTCAAGTGGAAACGCGAAAATGTCAACTTAACTTGAACCCTCGGATTCAAGTTCGAGCGAGATTAATTAAGGTAGATTTACAATTTTTTGCGCTTCTATGCTCGTTAACGAATCAATACACACGAATTCCTGGTGTAGTGTTCTCAGTGATGTGTAATAAAAATAAATGTTCTATTCTAGTTCATATGAATTTAAAAAAACGAACGTACCATTGTAATAAATTTCAGAATAATAATAATACATTTAAATTCCGTAAATTTCTCACTTTATTTAAAAGGAATCAATTTCCTTTAGCAGTTGATATAAAACTAACAACCAGGTTTTGCACGGGATTATTTTTAATGTGTAAAAAGCCGAGAGGTTTTTATATTATTTAAAATACACTATCGTTCGTGGAAATACGAACACAATTTTTAACAAAATTAAAACTTACCACCATGAGGTGATGGAGCATTTGATTGAGACGAAGGTCGTTGCTGTGCCGAATTATATTCGGCGTTACCACCGGATGGGTACCCATATTGCGAATAACCATCGAGAGATGCGCTACCAGATGCCGTGGCCGGGAAAGAATCCTGAGAATTGGAAGATCCGGGTGACGGCACCGACGATGCCTTGCCGCCTTTCTTTTTCGACGTAGCTTCCACTTGACTGATGATCGGCTGCGGATCGATTCCGCCCCTATCGAACTGGCATTCGTAAGCTAACAAGTTCTTGGTATAGTGCTTACGTAGGGTGTACGCTGCACTGGATGATGCACCTATACCTAACATACCAGCAATATCTTTCCAGGTCTTATTCTTGGTCACCTATAACATATGAATCAGTTAATATCGAAATGCACAATCGAATCTTTGGATATATGTAGCGAAGATGGTGTGATTATGTTTGAAGCGCTTTTTTTCTGAGGAATGGTAAAGGTACTAAAAACTACTTGGACTACACACCGAAGACTTGCATACCTCCATGAAGCCCCCACGTTCTTTAACATAAACATATAGTCGAAACAAATCAAGAGGATTTTTAGATATTGTCGGGCATGTTGTGATTGGAGAGCGTCTATCTTCCATGAATCCTAACAATTTATCGAGCCAAGCTCGCCTTTCTGGACTATCATCCATTTCGTATAATTTGCTTAAGCTGTCCGTTTTCTGCAAAACATCATCCATCAGTAACGATCATCATTAGTACCTAAATAAATACTTAAGAAGCAAGCGTTTCGTAATTAAGCATGCCATATCATGCTAGCAAGCAGTTAAAAACGACATTTAAGAGAAATTATATATATATGTATATATAAGTATATAAACCTTTGATCTGTACGTATCCGTTGGCGGCACATGACTATTAAACACCTGGAAATACCATTTACATTAAAAATAAAAAATAAACAATCTTACACAAGTAGACACGTACACACAAAATATTTAGAACGACACAGTGCAATTTTAACAAAAACATGTAATAATAGCAACTCTAATATTATTTGAATAAATGATTTCTTTGAATTATTAAAAACTCTTGATGTCAATGAGAGGCGTTGTAGTTTCAACTTGAAAACACAAGATGAAACATATTATGAATTGGTGACACCAAATTGGAAGTGTTTGGTCAACGCTGCAAGACATTTGTCAGCATCTATACTTGATAAACGAATCAGAGCAGGATATCCAAAAGTAAACCTAACTCTGGAAAGCATGGCAGAAGGGGTCGAATGAAATTGCTCAGGATATATCGTAAAAGAATCAACAGCATCAGAAGTGATAGCACTTACCAGAATTGAATCTAAATATTAAAATTTAGACTTCAATTTGATCCACCTTCTTCCCTCCCCCCTCCCAACAGATATAGTAGTGGCTTAATGAGAAGAAGCGACATAAAGGAGTATCTAAAAAGGGGCGAAACTAAAGCTCTCTAAAGCAATACAGAGCGCCAGTAGTAGTATAGGGGGGTGGCTCGATAATAGTGCTAAGGTGTATTGTTAAGCAGCCCCACACCTCCCTCACACCTTGACAGAATATCTACAGGCCAAAATCAAACGACTGTTACAAAAGTTCAATTGGTATGAAGCCACGAAGTTGCAATGCAATCCAACCAAATAAAGCTTGTTTTTACTGTAAACGTGGCTTTAATTATAAACAAAATAATTAATCAATATAACGAGAATTATTCAGAGATAAAGAGGGGGAAAATAGTGAAGTATGAATAAATCAGAGCAAGGATTACATAGCACAAAGAAACATAGCGAAAAGGATGGTTAAAGAAGCGAAGAGGAGAAGGGAAGCAGAAAGAAATCACCTGGAGCCGTAAAAAATAAAAACAATGAAGTGAAAACAATAACAGAAGAAATCCTAGAGACATGGTGTGAGTACTATGAAAATAAATTTAAAGAAAAAGAGAAAACTATCCAAGAAGATGATATGAGAGAGCAAGAACAAATAAAAGAAACAACAAGTCGGGAAATGGGAGAAATTACAATGCAAGAAATGGAAGAAACGATCATGAAAATAAAAACAGAGACAACATAGACCCAGAAATGATAAAATATTTAGGAAAAGATGGAAAAGAATGGCTACTAAAACATTTAGAATGGCATGAGCAACAGAAAACATTCCAAGAGACTGGAAAGATAATATTATCCTACCAATACATAAAAAGAGAGCTATTTAGAGTGCGATAACTATAGAGCACTACGCTTGTCTACTACTAGTTTCAAATTCAAGAGGGGTCTCCACTCTTATATTGACTCATGTGAACACGTGCACTATCGGGTGGTGGATGCCGAGCGGATATAAATGAGCGCTATAGTGCGGATATAAATGAGGGTGGATATAAGTGAGCGCGGATATAAGCGAGGGTCCAGTGTAAGTGTAAACAAGAAATTATGTGCAGTGGTAAGGAAGGTATATAAGAGGGTGGTGCAAATGAATGGAGGGCGGTCAAGAAGATTTGGGATGGATAGAGGAGTAAAGCAAGTCCGGTGCTGTTTGTAATTTTAATGGATAGACTTATAAAGAATACAAGAAAAAGGTCAGAACAACAGCAATCAATAATCGGATATAATAAATTAGAACCAATAAATAGTTGGACACATGGTAAGAATAGAAGAAATAGGACGAAATTAAAGAGATGAAGGGAATGGGTCAACAATTAAAAAAGAAATATATCCGACGCCTACAACGGGCAAAAGGATTAGAGAAGAAGAAGAAGAACTTTGTGTCAGAAACAGTACATGAAAGAAGCTTTGCTTAATTTGTCGACCAAAATGCAATTCAGTCAAAAATGATAACACAACCCAGTGATAATCAATTAGGCTGTCGATGAAAATGGTGGTCGACACAAAAAGATTATTTTTTGTTTGGTCTTCTGAACTTACTATCCAACATCTGATATTACGCTAAAGTAATTTACATCACCAATATGTAATTGTTCAAATTTGAATCAGTTATAGCTAAATTAAACTAAATAATTCGTATCATTTATTCAGGTAACATTAGACGAACTAAAAAGTGACATTCACTCCTTAAAACATCTTGTTTATAAATGGGCAAGAACACAATGAAATATTGGATGTATGTATATGTATATAAAAAGAAACGTGATCGAAATATTATGTCTGGTTATGTTTGAAACAAATCCCACTCGATTTATCTACTAAAATCTTTAATAATAAATATTAGACGGCTTCAACATTATTTTCTTCGAAAGAATAAAAGAAGTGAAAGAGAAAACCGAAGGAATATATGCGGGCACTAATTATCACAAGTAAACATCGAGATCTATTACGATATTGGTGTAAACAACTGTTAATAAATACCGCGATCCCTTACGGCCACTTACAATGAAACGCAAAAAAAAACAATTCCTTAACAATAGATAGTGGAAATGTGTTTCCAAAAGGAAAAAAAAAATCGCGGGAGAAAAACAGGCTCTTTGTTATGTCCATCTAGTTATGAAATATCTACGACAAGAAACAATATAGGTATTATTTTTCACGTAGGATCCATTAGAACTCCAGTATCCTGTTTTTTTTTTCCAATAAAGATAGACATGATTTGATGGGAGCTCAATGAATTAATAAAATTTGTTTAGAAACCGCGCAAAAATTTGTAAAACGATGCAATGACATAATATTATTTAATAAGTAGGTCGTTAACCGTATAGAAATAAAAATAAAAACGAAAGGGAATTTCATAAATAAATAAGTGCTATTAATAGAATAAGTTTTTTGGCATAATCCGACATAATGTTT
Source organism: Holotrichia oblita (assembly GCA_023690525.1). Lineage (NCBI taxonomy): Eukaryota > Metazoa > Arthropoda > Insecta > Coleoptera > Scarabaeidae > Holotrichia > Holotrichia oblita. The sequence continues at coordinate 2,834,503 of CM043024.1, read as the reverse complement.
CCATCAATTTTCTTTCTAACGTACACAAATAGGCGCGCTGAAACGAAAATTAAAACTGAAAACACTTACAGGACTGGCAGGCGTACGAGGCCAACTCGGGCTATTCAAATCACCGTACTCTTCATGCATCGAATTCATACTCGCCGCTGGAGAAGGCACGGTACTTTGTGGTGTCGTCGGATGGCTGTAGTGTCCCATGTCGTTTTTACGAGACTTGGGCGTCGTACACTGCGGATCTTCTCCGGACGCTGAAATCGCACAAAAATAGCACAATTAATCGAAACTTTACGCAAAATTGGAAGAAACTAACCAGCTGAGGCGTTCGATAACGTGGACTGTTGCGAACCTTCATCGATCGGTGTACCATCAGGTCCTGTTGTCACAACGGACGTCACAGAACCTACGGAAGCTGCTGTAACATTAGTCGATAAATTACCGGAAGCTGTAGTAGTTATCCCATTGTCCATCATATCGGAGCCTAATTGATTGTGGGAATTCGGCGTGGAACTAGGAGGAGGCATAGGTCCTTCGTGAGGATGATTATTCGTCAGAAGCGGGCTAGTAGCTGGCGGCATATTCGGCGGTCCCATACTTGGCGGTGGTCCCATACCAGAATGATGATGGCCAACAGGCGGAGGACCCATATGATAATTTTGCGGAGGACTCGGGCTCGGAGGCATCGAAGATGGTACGTTCACGAAGCCCATTTTGTGTTGTAAATGCTGTTTGAGGTAGTGAGGAGGCCTTGGGGGACCGGGCGATGGGGAATTGGCTTGAGGTGGCGGCGGGCCGTTACCTTTACTTCCCGGCGACGATATATGGTTACCCGAACTAACCGTAGGGCCGGGCCAAGATTGTTGATAAGGTGGGAATTGCGAGTTAGGTAAATGATTCGGAGCAACAGACCTGCTAGGATACTGTTGCGGAGGCAAATTATTGCTTGGCGGTGCTTGGGAAGCCGGCCCGTACCCTTGATTCGGGTACTGCATATTGCTAGGCGGCCTTGCCGGGTACGCACCCTGCGAGTATTGTTGGTTTGGTTGATATAAAGAAAGCTGTTGACCACCTTGAGATACCATCCCTGGATGGCCCTTGTAACCGTGCATGTGATGAGGAGGATACGTGCTACCTTGAGTTGCTATCGGCGAATGGCTCATGCGTGTATTTCCGCTTCCGTCAGATTGGCCACTTGATGGCCTTGGAGGCATCGGAATGTTTGGTTGGCCTAGAATTTTAAATTAGAAAAAAAAATTGGTATCTCCTGCTGATGAATCGCGATTGATTAATGGTTAATGGTAATTATACGAACCGACAGCTGGTGACATCGATCTGGAACCAGTTGACCCAGTTGGAGATGGTGTAGGTCTCATGCCCTGGGAATTTGGAGTACCTGGCGCAGCTCCACCTGAACTGTCATTGCTATTACCGCCGCTCAGGTCCTAGAAATAACATGAAACATGTTCAAACTCGTAATTTTAACTTTCGAAATATATTTGTTTCTAATCCCTTTAAATAAATTAAATACTTAACATAGGAGAATTTTGTGTAAACAGCATTTTTATTTCTAAGATATTCAACGTAATATACGCATTTTAAATAATGGAATTAAAACGAGACTAATATCGCTTTAAACCTTGCACACCTTTATATCTGCAATTATCATTGTTTATCATTTTTGTTCATGTATTATTCTCCGAAGCAACAATATGATATATTTAATCGTCAAGCGGTAAGGTCGAATTTACTATTATGAACAGATAAAAAAAGAAGCACTAACAATTCTTTTGAAACAGATTAATTCGAATCATATTACGGCTATTTTCGTATCCCAATCAGTTTTCTTTGGAAGACTCATCCAGCCATATGAAATCTAATGCTTCACGAGGTGAGCCTGGTGATTCTCCTTTTTATGGGAGGTAGCCATGTGATCCCCATATCATTATTGAGCTTCGAGAATCCACCTTTAACGTTCAATGGAAAATTATGTAATTGGTTTACGTCAAAGAAGCAATCGTACGGATTACACTCAACTAATGAGTGCAGACTACGCCAAATTATAATGAAATAGTACATGCTGAAATAATTTATAATACACGATAAAAAAATAAGCAAGAAATTAAGTATTTGTATTCCCCACAATATATACACGTAATCGTACAGGTGGCCCACCTCCCTAATCAAAATGTATCGGTTAACCATGTAATTACACCTGTAATATATTTAAAATATATGATACGAGTGTTCGTACGTTTTATCCCTTTAAACAGCTGACTCTGTTTTTGTAATCCCCCTTCCCTTCGCGGTGTCCTTGCCCCTTTTAAAGGTCAGCTTTTTAATACCCATTTAAATTTCAGAGTATGGGTATAACCTGTTTTCCCGCAATGGTATGTATCGAAAGTAAGGGAGTAGCAAAGTTGTATAGGTTAGTTTAGTCATGTACATAAAATGTTGACTTCATTCAACTACCGCGATGCACTTGTTTCATCTTACACTATTGTTCGGGAGTATAGTAGCGAGACATTCATTTTAGATTAATTTCAATTTATTACGATATTTTCAATTTAAAATCGTTAGTATGTACAGGGTGTCTCTCTAGTGCGTCCAAGTACCATATCTCCCATTGTAGATATCTTTTCTGAAAAACCATTATACGGAGGTTACTTGAATTGATATGGCACATGTTCTAAAATGACTTTCGCTTATACAGGGTGTTCCACTTTCACTGAACAAATGGGATAATTTTTTTCAGTGCAATCGATTATATGCATCATTTGCAAATATTTTGTATTAGGCTTCCCTATATGTAAATTCAACTGTTTCGAAGATATTTACAATTTTGCGTAATATTTTCCTATTGCACCATCTTAAGGAAAAATTAATATTCTAAAGACTTTCGAAGCGTCAGGTACCAAACATCGACTCGTATTAAGGTCTCATTTACGAGGGAGCGTTTTTATATTCGCGGAATGGGGCATAAGGGGTGGAAATAAAAAACCAAATTATTTTTCTTTTTCAATATATTCACCTGCAAGACGGATACATTTTTCACATCTTTCAATTAATTTATTTATACCCTCATAAAAAATGATTTCTCTTTATCTGCAAAATACGCCGAAACTGCCTCCTTGACTTCATCATCGGCAGTAAATTTTTTACCCCGCAGCTCTTTTTTCATTTTCGGAAACAGGTAATAATCACTCGGGGCCAGGTCTGCGCTGTAGTGTGGGTGATTCACAATTTCGAAGCCCACCTTATGCAGGGCAGCTAACGCAACGCGGCTCTTGTGGACGGGCGCGTTGTCGTGCAAAAGCAGCACACACCTTTCGTCAATTTTCCCCGTCTTTTCTCTTTAATGGCTTCCTTTAGTCGCTCTAATATTAAAGCGTAATATTCTCCGGTTATAGAAACACCTTTATCTTTATAATCAATCAACAATATTCCTTCCGAGTCCCAAAATACCGTTGCCATGAGTTTCCCAGCTGATTGTGACACTTTAAATTTCTTGGGAGGTGCTGTGCCCTTTTTATGCCACTGCATGGAGTCTTGTTTGGACTCAGGTTCATAATGATGAACCCAAGTTTCGTCTCCAGTAACAATTCGACTCAATACACCATCCTTGTCTTCATTACAGAGGTCCAAAAATGCACGCGAACACTCAACGCGCTGTTGTTTTTGCGGCGGCGTGAGCATTCTCGGCACCGATCTTGCGCTGACCTTAGACATGCCGAGATGATCGTGTAGGATTTTAAAAATTGTTGTATCGGATACTCCAACCATTTCTGCGAGTTGTTTCTTCTTTAGTCGAGCATCTTCGAGTACAATTTTTTCAACTTTTTGGATAAGTGCTGGCGTGGTCACCTCAATGCTCCTGCCCGGCCTCGGGTCGTCTTCAAGGGATTCCCTTCCTTGTTTAAATAAACTATGCCACTTGTACACCATGGTTTTTTCCTGGACAAGAGTCGCCGTAAACCAATGACATCTCATTCATTATGGTCGCGACTGATTTTCCTTGCCTGGTAAGGAACTTTATAACGGCACGATATTCGATTTTTTCCATATTTCACTTTTCACTCCTGATTATATTACTTGGTTGACGATAGCTCAAAGACTAACTGTCTAATAACAACGAAACTTCGTATTTATACTAATTATGAGTCGCTGCACAGGCTACGCCCCCAATGCGCCTAATCACCCCCCTGTAACCCGCTCATTCCGCGAATATAAAAACGCTCCCTCGTACCTATCTTTATTAGTTTTTGAGTTATTAGAGATTATTGGTTCCAATTACTACTAAGTATACTAATATCTATTATTTTTTGTTATAGTTAGCTATGAAAATAAAATACATCTGTAAGAGTTGTCAAATGAGTGACAGTTTATCGAGTAGATTCGCTGGTCCGCGCAATATGACTATTAATCACCAAAATGACATTAAAAGTGATATATTAAATTTATTTTATATCCATGGTAAATGATCTAGGATAGCAGCAAGAATATGTCGTACATTTAGTGAGAAATATCCACAACCTATGACCGTAGCGAAATTTAAAAGAATTGAAATCAACTTTTTAAATCATGGAACTATTAAAGTTATCAAAAGACCCTTTTTCGAATTTTGAAACGACACAAAATGCGACCATACTAACTAAACATGTGACTAACTGAGAGCAAGTCAGATTTGGTGTAAATAAAAAGCAACAAAACTGTCACACATTTGGCAATTCTTACAGAAATATTTTATTTTCACAGCTAACTATGAGTATACTTTTCTTAAACAATAAAATTTCTACGGGTTTTTTAGAATTTAGATTAAAACTCGACGTTAATCTAAATTCTTTTTAAATAATATAATTTCCTGAAGAAGTCATAGATTTGTGACGAAATATTGAAAATAAAGATTTTTATTATTGTTTAACAAAAAAAAAAACGGTCAAAAAAACAACATCAATAGTATACTTTTCGTAGTTGGAACCAATAATCTGTAATAACTCATAAACTAATAAAAATAGGTAAAGCTGTGTGCGAAATAATAGCAGTGCATATAAAAATACCGAATCCAGGAAATTAATTGTACTGACATCAGAGTCATCTATATAGCGGAAGGTGAATTGACGTAAGGAAGTGTTTTTTGCTACGTTTACTCCAAAATCCGGTGAAGTACCCATTTTCTTAACACATTAGGTATTTGTTTCTGTGCAAAATAATAGCAGTGCTGTGTAGAAAGTCGAATATATCAGGTGTAGGTTTGAGTTTTATATATTTTATTAATAGTATTATAAGCATATAATAATAATAATAATATATAAGCACTGTTCACCTCAACAGCGTGAAATAATTCAGCAATTAAGAAAAGCTGGTAAAACCTACAAATACATTCAAGAAACACTAAACTGTTCGGCAAAAATGATTTCAAATGCAATCAAATATCAAGCAAAACCTGAACGAAGGGGAAGAAAGAGAAAGACATCTAATAGAGATGAGCGACGCATTAAGATATTTGCTAAAAAACACCCTTTTACAACTTCTTCGCAAATAAAACAAACTTTAAATCTTCCAATTCACACTTCCTCTATCCGAAAACGTTTGATAAAAGCTAACCTCGTTGCTAGAAGTCCAAGAAAAGTTCCTTTGCTGACAAACCGACACGTTCAACAGCGATTACACTTTGCTAGAGAACATTTAAATTGGCCAGCTGTTAGATGGCGAAATATCTTGTGGTCAGATGAGAGTAAGGTTGTATTATTTGGATCAAAAGGATTAAGGCAGTATGTTAGAAGACCTGTAGGAATGGAATACAATCCAAATTATACAATCAAGACTGTCAAACATGGAGGAACCTCTATCATGGTATGGGCATGTTTTTCATATTATGGTGTTGGTCCCATTTTTTGGATAAAGGAGATGATGGACCAGCTTGTGTATCTAAATATACTTCAAACAGTCATGTTACCTTACGCCGAGGAGGAGATGCCCCTTCGCTGGGTATACATGCATGATAATGACCCAAAACATGCAAGTCGTAGGGTTAAGGACTGGTTACGGGAGGCTTCGGTTAAGGTTCTGGTGTGGCCTGCGCAATCACCAGACCTTAAACCGATAGAAAATCTGTGGACAGACGTAAAACAGGCTGTGTCTGCAGCAGCACCCACATCACGACAAGAATTATGGAAAATAGTCGAAAGAACATGGCGTTCCATTCCAAATGAGCGATGTCAAAGATTGGTTAATTCCATGCCAAGACGATGCAGAGCAGTCATCGCAAACAACGGCTACACAACGAAATATTAAAATATCTATGATTTTATTACCATTTTTCAATGCACTTCTATTTTTTCGCACACAGCTGTATATATGAGACCTTAATACGAATCGATGTAGAATTTCTTGCTGAATCAAGTACTGCAATAAAAATTACTATGTGCCATTAAAAAAAAAAAGACTTTTTAATGTTTGAAGACATCTGAATTGGTTGTTAATTTCTGCACACCCTGTATAAATTTTGTTGAAAGTTATGACAGTTCTCAGTATCTATGACCCTTTACTTTCGTTTGCAGAAGTTTGGTACCTTACGCTTCAAAAGGCTTTACAATATTAATTTTTCTTTAAGATGGTGCAATAATAAATTATTAAGGAAAATCGTTAATATCTCCGAAACAATTGAATTTATGGATAGGGAACCCTAATACAAAACATTTGCAAATAATGCGTAGAATCGATTGCATTGAAAAAAATGATACCTTTGTATTTAAAATAACAAAGTTGTATTTTGTTCAGTGAAAATTGAACACCCTGTATAAGTGAAAGTAATTTTATAACATGTGCCATATCGATTCAAGTAACCTCCGTGTAAATATTTTTCAGAAAAAATATTTACAAGGGGAGATATGGTACTTGGACGCACTAGAGAGACACCCTGTCTGTACATACTAACGATACAGAATCTTCCAGTTCAAAGCCGATACACGGAAAAATCTACCTTATTATTTTTGATCCGTCTAACTTTCTCGGAATTATCGTTAAGGGAAAGTATAATTATATAGCTCCTACACATGTCTGGAGGAAAAACCCAAACAATATCAGGCTTTTTCCTTTTCAAAAAGGAAAAATGCCAGACGAAGACTAAACACATCGAATTCGATTTTCAAGGCGAGAACTTTTACAAATTGCCAATTATCATACGTTTAAGTCAAAGTCAACCAAAGTCACACGTGTCAAAACACGAATCAGAAGATTTCAATTGGTAGGAGATGACAATCGACATAAACAGCGCATAATTCTACATACATTAATATCGCGAAGAGATCTGTAAAAATTGTCGGATCATCTCAGGGTTGTTAACCGTCTTAGTTCCCGCAATTATTATGATTGGAAATTAATCAGCCCTTAACGACACATCTGAAAGCTATGCTTCTCACTCATTATCCTGCTTCCCCTGTGCTTCACCGTTTTCCTTTTGCACATTTGGGGTTTAGCTCTTGCTGAGGCAGATGCCTCACATCATTCATCACTCCACAAATTAATTTCCAGGAATTCAAATCTTTGTGAATTTGCAGTCGTTTATGGATTCTATTTTGAGCAGCCCTGATAACTCCACAGTTTTGTTTCTCAAAAAAAAACGCTATTTTGATCGTCCTCATCATCAGATGCGTTCACATCCCACAATTTCCTCCCAACAAGATCATCCTCCATCCAATCTACCTTAATTTTTAGACTTTATTTTAGTTTTGCCCGGAATTATCGTTAATGGGAAGCAATTATGTAACTCCAACACATGTCCGGAGGAAAAGCCCGGACAATATCTAGATTTTTCCGTCACAAATTCGTCGGTCGACACTAAACAGGCTGAATTAGAATTGCAAAGATAGAAATCGCTGAAGACATGATTATCATACATCGCGAAGTCTACCAAGGTCAGACGTGTCAAAATACAACCGAGGAGATGAAAATTGATGTAAACAATGCATAATTCTGCATACATTAATATCGCGAAGAGATCTGTAAAAACTGTCGGATCATCACAGGGTTGTTAACCGTCTAGTTAGACCAGACGGCGTATACTTCCAACCGCATATTAGACTAAGCTGGTATTAAGTGTTAAATGATTCTCTTAAGATATGTGTAAAGAGAAGTTCTCAATCATCGCTAAAACTACAATAATTTCCTCATTTCGAGTGGTAATTTTTTTGAATTGAACAACAAACAAATATAATGCTCGATGAATTAAACTCACCTTTTAAAATTAACGAAAGATAGCCCACGAATTAATAAGAAAATATAATCACAATACTAGAGTAGTTTCACTTAAATTCGCTTCTACACTGTCTACTTTAATCTTATCGAATGTGCTGACAACAAAATTGTACCTTATCTCTTACAAAAAAACTTGATAAACTCACACGAACGTAGCTTAGATTCGTATAAAATCTAAGTACCGCATAATATCAACTGGAATGATTTTAGGTAAACATGTACTTTACGAGAAATGAATTTAAAATATAGGGCGTACAGTTTAGTTCGAAAAAAAGGGGACGCGTTTTAATGATTTAAAAAAGAAATACACGCTTAATCTAAACGATCTAATAATAAACTTGGTTGCATCGTAAAATCTCAGTGTCACTATAATTTAAGCCACCGATACATATTTGTTTGGCTGTCGGTATTCAAAATGAAATTATTCGTTTAGAAATGTGACATGTATATACACAACAGTGGGTTTGTTTAATTTAGTTGCGCATAGAGTGACGTTCAAGAAAATAATTTCGGGATAAATACATTCTAGACCTACCCTAACTTTCAATGTGGGTCACAAGTTACAACTACACAAGCAATACGGTCTCTACTATGTATAAAATGAAGTAGCAAAAGCCACCTGCTGTACTTATGAATGGATTTATATTTCAGATAAAACTTGCACTTCCCTTTTCCATTCGAGTTTTATACCCACGTCGGCGTCTATTCCGTTTCATTTTTTCTACATGAGATACCGTTGTTTACTTAATCTTATTTCGAGTCTTCAATCACGTGTAAAACGTGTAACAGGTACGATACGACAGTTATGCATTATTTTTTTTTAGCGCTTTTAATAACGCCTCCTTATACACGGTGCATACAAATTATTTGCCTGGTTAGTTTATCTTTTTTTTGGTGATGATATTACGAACGCGTTTAACAAAATTACTTAATTAATAATTGTTGTGAACGAATTCCACTAGATTAACTGTTTGTGTGTAGATGGCGCGGGGAATAACATAATCGAGTAAATATTATTTCCATCGATTACAAAAAAAAAAAAAATAGTACAAAATCAAGAGAGCATACCTTGACCTTGCAATTCGTACTTGGAAACATGTAGTCGGGTCTTCGATACATGTACACGGCAGCCCTATCGTGGTAAGAGTAGTAACCCGGTATTCTATACATTTTCAAGATTTTCAGAAGATGTGATAAGTTGTTGAAGAAACTCAGCAAAGCTGATAAATGGTGCTCCAAAATGATATTACCAATGTTATATAGATTAAGAAGTAAGTAGGCGATGATGCGCAAGCGTGCACTGATTTGTTGATTATAAACAAGAAAAATGGGGTAGTAGCATAACTGTACAACTATAAGGTGATAAAGAGAGAAGAAATAATTGGACGTAAATATGATAAATCACAAATGCGATTAATTAGGACCAAACATCTCGACACATGTTAAACGAGGACAGACATAAGCCACTCCCCAAGGATAAAGGCGGTAACGTGAAGATTTTCGCTTGTTACAAGATATTGGTTACATGAAGACGAAACAATTAGGGAAAAAAGCCAATAGTAGTCTAGCCTTCATCCCTTCCATCTAAAGACATCGATGTGATTTCTATCCCCCCAGTCATATTCGTGTGCGTAGATTGAATTAATTGTAAATAGTGGCCGGGTGACGGGAGCGGGAATTCCCGGTTTAAAAGGGAAAACGAACCCTTGTCGATCTTACTCCCATCATTCGTAACCCTGACCTTAAAACACACCACCAGCCGGGTACCGTAAGTCGGTTCCTTCGGGGCGTTGAACCTCGGTTTTATACAAATTGCAATGTAAATTCAAGTTCATAAACAGAGAGAACAACAAACTACACGTCCTTATCCGGGGACCTATTCGACTTGACGCGCTTCGCCGGGAGTCGGGAAGAAAGTTTTTCCGCAAAATATGATAATACGTTTTGTGCAAGGGGTAATCGGACGTTACGTAACTTCCATGCAGTTGAGAAAGTCGGGGGAGAGGACGCGGTGGGTGGGTGGTTGTTTGGGTCGACATTTTTATCGGGGTAAGTACATTTTTATATTTATCGCTACTAATTGGGATTATTTTAGGGTCTCACCGCATCATTCGTTCGTATTTTATGTTTAATATATCTGGCTGAAGCGTTCAACATTGTCGCTACGTGATGTCTCTAGAAAAATCGTAGCCGAAATGATAGAAAAAGGTGACCTTGTAAGTTCACCAGCCATTCAGCGATGTTGAGTCATGTTTAAAAACATCTTGTAAGATATTATAGTCTTGTTTCGTCTTCACCACCCTAATAAACGAGTCCTCATCGCGTATAAGTATTGCAAGTTTATTTATTTATTTACAATTCGTATCTTTCGAAGAAAATCTTCCAAGTTACGATGATCTCTGAACTTATAATAAACAGGAACCTTCTCATATAAAACGTGATGCAATATGACCTTCGTATATGTATATCTTGTATTTGCAATAAATACGCTTATACGTATTATATTATGCGCTTACAAGCATGTTTTAATATCGATTTTCAAGGGGTAGAATCTACGCGATTATCCCGATAATTAATTAGACAATTATAATCAGTCAACTAAAATATTGTAAAAAAACATTATTATTAAGATTATAGCGATTCGATCTGTAATAAACACGAAAACAATATAATAACGACCCAATTAATTTTAATTAAACAATATTATCTCCTTGTTGGACCAACTCGCAAATTCGTCGATGTGGAATATACCACAAAATTTCTAGTTATACGATATACAATGCACATTAAAACAAATTTACAACGCATGCGTATTATATTTATAATTAAATATTTACTAAATTAATCTATGATCGTGTAAAATTAATTTATAATTATTTTAATAAGGATAAACAGTGAGGGGCGCTCAATGGGAATCAAAATTCGGATTTAAATTTTAAAAAGCATCGATATTAATTCACTTACGTTTAAGACGGCGGGGAAAAGACAAAAAAAAAGTGAATTTAAAAAAGGGCGACCAACGTAGGGCGCGGGGGTAAGAGGGGGAGGGCGAACGAGGAGAAAAGGAAGCCCAAATAAGAACGGTGTGGTAATAAATATGAGAGGGTACAACAAAAAAGTATATATAAAGAGCGGAGAAATGCAACGAAGCACTAAAATGCGGTGCAGTGTACTGTAGCAGGCGATGTTGCCGAGTTTAGCCCAACCAATCAATACAAACCGACCCTTGCTGGAACGTTTAGTAGAACCGGCAACAATGGATACTAACAGCTACGCGACCAATATGTAATATTATTCAGTATAACCGCACAAAGCGGTATAGGCTATAGATTGCGCTAATCAAGCTAATAAACACAATATATCGTAGTGAACGCAATAGTAGCGCTTATTTTCAATGATAAAAATAGTCGGCTGATATTCGTATTAAATACGCCCTACGTTGAAATGAAAATTAAAATAATACTCGATAAGATAACGTAAAAACAAATTTTTCTTTACAATAATTATATCATTAAATATTACAAAAAAAAAATAATAATAATACAAACATCTATTTTCGACAGATAAAAAAAAAGGACTGCGAAACAGCTCTACAATTACGTTCCTATTATTCATCATTCGAGACCGAAGTTCCTAACAATTGAAGCGATAAAATAAAACGACACGATCGCTACTATTCGGCGTTACAATGATGACGACACACACACACACACACACACATAGAAAATATGTTACACATAAGTAGTATTTGCATATCCGGAAAAGGAAATTGCATTTTATACTCATGATAAAAGGATTACGTAATTGAAGAGATATAATTAGTAATGCTCTTGACCTTTGTAATCTTTTACAGTTGTAGACACCACGTGTTTTTGTTGAAAGTGGGTGGCAGGGACCCATTAAGGAAGTGCCGTTGTAGTAGGGAGGGGGACATGACCGTCGGGTAGGGATTGCCAACCTTCGAATCATATGCACAAATGACTTTTAATTAGCTTTTTTAGATAATGATAACAATTTGTTTGCTTTTGTTTTACTCGATCGATTCCGTTATTACGGATATACCAGAAGAAATCCTCTCCTCAAACAAGATCGAGATCGATAAACGGAGATTTTACTGTACACTCTCGCAAAATTCCTCAGCTCTAAATAATCAAATAAAACAACGTCGAAATGCAAACACAAACATTACATTACATAACGAATATTTTTATAGGTATTTATAGCTCATGTTTATGTAGTAAATATATGAATCGAAACGTAACCATTCATTAACGTTATAAAATTAAAATAATGAAACTTACCGCTTGATCGGGAGCATGGGCATTTGGAGTTGTAGGTTGAGCTGGTCTGTTGGGAAAACCCTAGAAATGGAAATAGGATCTTTGTAGTTCCAAATTCATAGCTAAACAATGAAAAAAATATTATTCAATGTACAGCCTGTTTCAAAATTAATTCATTTATGATTTAAATTAATATCGAAACAGACTATACATATAAAAAAAGTGCAAATCGACTTTTTAGCTTAAACTCGTTAAACATTGACGATCGCGATTCTCTTTTATTTACCTGGTGTTGAGACGACGTTTGGGATTGATGTTGAGGACTAGGGGGTAAACCAGGTCCCGGTGAGTGACTCTGAGGTTGGGATGGTTGTGGGGAAGGTTGGCTAGCAGGAGTCGAACTCGATGGTGGTCCTGGACTGCCAGGACCGTGTTGTCCCGTAACCGGTGGCCCTGCCCAACCGCCTCTACCTTCTCCGTATCCAGGACTTGATGATGCTGCGCCGCTATACGCCGGTGATAACTGTAATTAAAAGAGATAAAGCGCATTATGGCGGTATGGACGTCCCGGGCGGTAATATTCAGAAACGACTGTATTACCTTGAAGAAATCGTAAAATTTGGACGTAATAAATGAATAAAACGAAAATCAATGGTCGTAACCTGCCTTAATCGCGTACTGATTAATTATTCACTCGATATTAATTGGTTCCATTGCGAGCATTGACCATCAAATATTCAACCTATATATTCGACGGAAATTGTACCACCGCACAACTTGGTTACGAACTCCTTCGATGGCAAAGACAAAATTAAACTATACTCAGTGTTTCGCGTTTTTAAATGATTCAAATGGGATTCTTATAAAGCCTCGTCAGCTGCAAATGCTAGACAATAGAATTTCAAATTATCCCACTGAATAAATAAGAAACAAGCAGACGGACATACATATATGCCAGAAAATTTAAATTTTTCAAGTTCATATACCCGTGTTAAGATAAATAAAGGATACGTAATAATCGCGGAATCAATATTCGAAAGATATATTTAGAATAATACTCGTTTAACGATAATATACCTCATTATTATTATTTTTATTAATAGTGACGCTTTTTATAGGATAATTTAGAAACTATCAATCATTAAGGAAATGTATCGATAATTAGATCGTAATTTGTGGTTTATCAAGTGATTACTGAATGAAAACGATTCATTATCAGAAACTAACGTCTTGTAGAAGACCATACAACTAAATTCCTCTTCGTTTTAGTGTAGTCTAGTCAAAAACGTTCTTCTTGCGTTCTCCGCGATTTCTTTTTAAATGACCACTACATTATGCAACAGAATGTTTACATTATGAGTAATAATTTGCAATTCTAATAGGTTTCTTTCTTCGTTTTTAAAAATCTACGCAACTTGTAGTAAAATTAATCACAATAAGTTTTTGACTTATTTACAAGCGCTGTTTCGGTTTCTATATTTGAGTGACTATTTTCGTGGATTATGTTTTAGTTCCCCGAGGCATTTCTGTGTAGTGCGCCTGCGTATAAAAACCACCTGGCTTGATAGTAGTGCTGAATCTAGTTAAGTCAGTAGCAGCACTTAAGTGCTGTTTGTGTTGCATGTATTTTTGACATTTTCGCCAGGACGATTGCGGAAAATGTTTTCCTCGATAAAATCAAGGTTGAATTGGTTTATTAGCGTCGACGTAGCGATCCTACTAGCAATTGAAAGCGAAATATGTTCGAATTGTTTTTGAACAATTACGAGCAACTGTTATTGTTTTATCTGTATTACAATCAATGTGTACAAAAGGTGTTTCATCTTAATAGGTTATAAAGTATGAACTTGACTTATACAAATTGTAAAGTGCTTGTAAACAAAAAGCACGTGGCTATGTCTCCGCCCATATATCCTGATTGGTTAATACAATTAAATTACTCCATAAATATGAACAGATTTGGTATAATAAGCCATGAAAGGTGACGCAGAAGGCAACAATATGTCTGGAGCCGTTCAACAAAACAGCGATACCGAGATGATAGCATTGAAGGCAAATCATGTAAATAACGTAATAATCTCATTATGCCTTATGTAAATATAACACGAATCAGCTATTCTCTAGCACATACAATACAAAACAGTAAACTACACGTGGTCGATTGTCAAAATAAGGAAACCTCAACATTCCTCGGCCAAATCGAAAGTACTCTGTTATCGAGGAACAAAAAAAACTGTGGGGAACTAGAAGCTATCCAGTGAAAGAACGAAGAACGATGCTTACCGTCGGTTGATTACGATAAACGGAGGCAGGAGGTGCGTTCGGGACCCCTGGTGTGGTATAGGGCGCAAGTGGTTTCTGGGGCGGCCAACCTTGATTGTAGGGCTGCTCCGGGTGTCCGTAACTATTCTGATATCGAGTGACCGTGACGGGGTTAGTGCTCTGAAGCAGCTGGTTCAAAGTCGGAGTGGGGCCCGTCGGCTGACCCGAAAATATCCGTTGCGGTTGCGGCATAACCCCGGGCGATTGTTTGGGGCCCCCGAATGCCTGACGTTGGCCGAACGCGTGGAGTCCCCCATCACCACTGTTATGCATGTCTCTGTTGCCGAACGGGAAGTTGTAACCGTGCCCGTCACCGACCGTCGGCCCCTCAGGACCCGACGTTGGCGCGGATGTATAGATTCCGGACTCACCACTCGGCCCCATTTCCGTTTCACTAAGCCCTTGTTCGCCACCGCCACCACCGTCTTGTCGATATTGACTCATATCTAATCCAAGGGTTTTGGAGCCGGTATTTTTCGCTTTAGTTACCACTACACTGCAACCTCCTCGTACACTACTCTTATCGGTCCCATTTTGCAACAAAGAATTGCGCACGTTTAGATGCTGATCCGACTGCACTTTTTCACTATTCACGTCATTTTGTTGCTTTTCGGCCTGCGTTGCAGCCATGTTAAGAAAAACGACTGCGATCTAGCACAGGCAATCGTTGCCAACACCCCGCCGTTATAGTCAGCAACCGATGCTTTCCTTCATTTTGATGGCTAAATCTGCACGCACAACGATGTAAACACATACTAGATCAGTCGCGAAACCACTATTCCAAATCTCTAAATATATAAAGCCACAAAACTTTTTGAATAATCCAAAATGATAGACACATCTGACACACAACTTAATTCCGTATCTACTCCAATAACACCAAAGTAGGTTATGGGAAATCGTTTCTTATTCCTACGCCAACATATTAGACAGCAATTAAGCCCACCACAATTATATACGAACGTTTATTCGTATTACAAACTATCACTTGTCCATCTATTGTCGCGAATAATCACAAATATCGAATTATTTTCTACCTAATTTTAAAATATTCCTTCTAAACCGAGTACTACTTTTCACAATACTTACACAAACACCACAATGGCGCTAATGTATTGAATTGAAACGTAAACGCGGTTATATTTTCCACAATCCCGCAGCGCGCCAAATTTAAATACTACAGCACTATTTTATATTATTTATATTACATACTTTATGGAATACGGCAAGCATGTGGCGTATTACACTCATTATATATATATAATTAATTATTATAGCAGCAATATTTGGTTGTTATATCCTCGAAAAGGGAGATGTTTACGAGTTTGTCTCCGTTAAAAAGTGGTTTTGATCTATAAACAATATACGGAGTGTTCAAGAGAAACAAATAGAAATCTTCAGTTTGTGTCGTATTGTTTTCGTTGCGCTTTATTACAAGGAATAGGATTCTTTTTTTAGATGTCAAGGCTCTCCTAGCCTCAATCACTTCACAATCCTGAAGTACGTGTATGCATGCCCGGTAGTTTTAGTTTTGTTCGTTATTTTGAGGCAACCAGTTAGAAAGGTGTCGATGTTCTCATGTTAAATTTATTAAACGTTACTAGAACATTCGTAAGCTCGATTTAAATCTGCCTTCCGCTGCGAGTTCATAAATCTAACTCCTTCTAACCTCTCAGACTCATCCACGTTAATCAATCGTTGTCGTAAATCCCTTTTCAACATAAAACGTGGGCAATCGTTATCTCTAAAGGACGAAATTTTATGATATATGGGTTGCCTACCTATATTCGTAACTACGGGAATTTTTCGAAAAAGAAAACCGCCTCTCAATGTATTTTTTTAAAATTTATTCTAGATAAACAATATAAATTTAAATTAATACCCTTGTTATTCTACGGCTAAATATAATATATAAAAAGTTTTGTAATACATTTTAAATACTATATTCCTGTTCTAGCTGCAAATAAATAAACAAAAAAAAATAGAGTTAATAAGAATTTTAGCAAAAAGTGTATAGTTTAATTCAATAACACGATTCTATCTTAAATACAAGAATAAACAATATGCTGGTATTTATTATTACTGCTGAATATATCTAAATAATTTCGGATATATTTATATACGATATGATTACAATTAGATTATTTCGAGATTTTGTCCAAATTTGTCGTCACGAACAACGCAGAATTAGTACTGGTGACAAATTAATAAAAAAATAAAGAGTTTAAATACTTTTTCTCAATGCAATAGGGCAAGTTTTAAAATAATGACAACAATAAATTAAACCGACGGATTTTACAGTCATCATGAGGATCCAAATTCATTCATCCATCTATCATATTTATCCAAATCCACTTTGGAAACGCTCTTGTTGTTTTTAACGATGGCTTCCTCGAAATCTCGACAGGTGACGGGCAAATCTAATTCCTCCCGCGGCAATTGTTTAATCTGATCCGGTCTCAATCCGTATATCCTCCTCCTCATCGACATCATAGAAGCATCCCTGCAAACATTCGTTATATCCGCTCCTGAATATCCATCCAGTTTTTGAGCAATCTCCGGTACATTAACGTCAGGATCTAATTTCACTTCTCTAAGATTAATTCGCAGAAGAGCTTCTCTTCCTTCTTGTCGCGGTAACGGGATGTAAATACGTTTCTCCAATCTCCTTCTCAATGCTTCGTCGATATCCCATGGAAAATTCGTAGCTGCTAAAACCATAACCACTTTCCCTGGTTCGTAATCGTTAGCTGTGATTCCATCCATCTGCACTAACAATTCTGATTTTACGCGCCTTGAGGCTTCGTGCTCGGATTCGGAACCTCTCCTGGAGCACAACGAATCGATTTCATCGATAAATATAGTGCTGGGTGCGTAGAATCTTGCCTAAAATTTTAAGACAATTTAATAGAAATGGGAACTATCATGAAATCTTTCAGTGGTAATACCATTTCAAACAACAATCGTACCATCTTTTCGGATTCACCGCGATATTTCGAGGTCAACGTTGACGAGGAAACATTAAAAAATGTCGTGCCGCATTCTGTTGCGACAGCTTTAGCCAACATTGTCTTACCTGTGCCGGGAGGACCTACCATTAAGACGCCCTTCCATGGTCGTCTAATACCTACATTAAAAAAATTAATAATAAAATTGGGATAAATCATCTCAAACATGCATACCCTTGAAAAATTCTGGCATCCATAGAGGAAGCACAACCGCCTCCTCTAACAACCGTTTCGCTTCGGCTAAATCGGCGATATCGTCCCATTTAATATTAGGATTTTTTTGGACGATATCGCGCTCTAGAATATCAACGAGCTCGCGTTCCATACCATAGCACTCGAATTTTTTCTCTTCTTCCGGTTCAGCTTTCTCCGATTTATCGTTAATTTCGTTCTCCTTCTGCTCCTTCTCCGGTTTATTATTTGCATCAGTTATCTTCGATGAGGATGGCCTTTCATCTTTTTTAGGTTTCCTACTGCTGTCCAATTTTCTCGATGTATTCGAAGAAGTTGCTCTGCTCATATTTTTACGCGTATTTAATTTCTTTTGGTTTGGTTTGGATTTTGTTGGGCCATTTCTGCATGTATTTGAAAATTATATAATTAGGTATCAAATTTCGTTTTTTATATTTACCTGCTGTGATCCGCTGGAATTGGGGCTGGCCAAACATCAGGATCGTTTACTGATGATAGGTAATCGATTGCAGATAAACTAGTCATGTCTTTTACAGGTTCATCTCTTGCTAATCGGCTTCCAATTGGAGTTTCTACATTTGTGTCCAAACTAAATGTTAATAATGTGTTCTTTACAGCTTTTAATTGATCGTACTCGTCGGCTACTTTTCTTTGGACCTATATAAATAATGATGTGTTAAGTTGAAATTAATAATGATGTTTGAGCCATAACGTACCTCTTGCCATTTATTTTTCCTCAGCGGTTCCGATATCGTAATGATGAATCTATTCAACATCTGTATCGTTCCCTCATAATATATCTCAGCACTCTCGTAGTTCCCTAACATAGACATTTCCCTAGCTAACGTTACATTATCACATATTTCTTTCGGAGTCAAAGCCATTCTCTTTTTTATTATATTTTAATTCATGCTGAAACTAAAATAAAGACATCAGAACAGGTATTAATATCCGAATGGGAGAAAAAAAAGAAACAATGTTACTTTTAGATAAAAATTCCACTACGTAGAATTTCACGTATAAACTGAGTTTTTTTGGTAAAAATATCTTGTAAATTATTATGATTCGATAGACTTACCGAGATATTGCCAAAAATTTAAAAAAAGGAGCTGTTTTAATTAATTTAAAAAGCAATGCAGTTTCTCGAAAATGACAGCTAATGACAGATAATAGCATATTTCGGATTCCTCACCTGTAGCGCCATCTTCACCCAACTCACTTAATTCACAGGTAAAGTGGTGCGTTTTTCAAACGCAATTGTTTTTTATGTTTATATATAATAATGTTTAATCAATTTATTTTGAATTAATTTTATCCTCTAATTTAAATTACTACCTAAGTCCGGGCGATCTAATTTCAATGAATTAATTTGTATATTTGACAGTTTTATTTTTAGATTTCCATTATGTAAAAGTGTTTTGGGAGAATTGTTTGAGTTAGATTAATTTTAATGCTTCCTTCATCGTATTTGCGTTTAAACTGAGGAGGTACCATCAAAATTAATTTAAATCTGCGAGGGAATTTATAAAGGATATATGGGGAGAATTTGATTAAAAAATTTAAATTTGACGTTACCGATACAGTAGATTCCTTTTTACCCAAGACCTGTCCAACGCGGAGGTCTTGGCATGTTATTTTCGTTCATGGACTGATATCTAAAATTATATTTATAAAAAAAAAATGGCAACAAAAGGGTTGCATTATATACCCGCAGGAACCGATGGTACAGATCATGCATATAGACAACGAATTGCACTTCAATATCAAATAAGGTAACCCTAACCTGTTTCTGATATTTTTCAATTGCTTGTACATATCCAATTAGAAATCGTAAATGATTAATGAAATTTTCAATTTCAGTGCTTTAAATAAATCAAGGCTAAAGCACTGTATATTTTTCCACTATCTATTGTTTTTTGTCATGTTAGCAAAGCTATCTGCTGACATATTAGATAAATTAGATATATTTATTTTAGAAATTGAGGAGCTTAGAATCCCTCAGGTAAATATCAATTTTTATCAGTGAATCAAAGATTTGTGTCCATTTTTTAGCCACTATGGTGGGAGTACATTTGGTGTATCAGCCTTTTATTCTCGTTTTTGGGATTAGCAGCTGTTAGGAAGAACTCAATAAGAACCATGAAGCAATACCTAATGGGTGTAATAGCATTCGGATATTTCCCACTATTATATGCTTTGGCATACTATTTTAGTGATACTATAACTTATCTAACAGCAGATCCTGAAGAGAGTGAAGAAGATCTAGCAGAAGTTCAAATGTGGCAGGTACTATAGTGTGTTGGGATACTATTTCTTGCATTAAATATGTTTTCTATTTGAATTGCAGGGTATGCCATACGGTCTACTCTGGTATGGTTTTATATTAGTTGCTGTACAAGTGCACTCTTTCACGACGTATTTTGCTTTAAATTTGATCAAAGCATGGAGGCTGAGGGGCTCGAAAAAAATGGAATGAACTGGAACACTGGAAAACAAATTCGGGAAAATCATGTCAATTATTAAATGATTTTTGCTTTAAATGTAAATGGAGAAATTGAAAAGGGGATAGGGTTTAAATATATGTGTTCAATATTCTTATCATGTTTTTGACATTCTAAAGCAAATAAAAGTATGATTGTTAATATATGTAAATAAAAAAAATATAAATTGTTGAATATAGAATATATCGAATTATTTTTTATTAAATGAATTTTAATTATTGTTTTATACGATGTTGATGACGTAAAAATGATGTAAATAAATAATTTTTGGACGTATTTTATTTTGTTTTGATCTGTGTAGGTTTACCGTTATACTCGAGTGATTGATTAGTTGCCTATATGCTGGTGATGTTATTGAGATTACTTACCTTTATTATTAAATTTAATAAAACTTAACTCCCGCGTTGAAGTTAAGTTTTTTTTTTTAATTCATCACGCCTTTATCTGCGATTACAATTGCAACTTCCACGTTGAAGCTGAATTGTAATAATTTAGTAGTGATGAATTGGTTGCTTATTAGCTGCAGCTCACGTATTATTCCCAGGATTTTATTGAAAATTACTTACCTTCATTATTATATTTAATAAAACTTAATTTCCGCGTTGAAGTTAAGTTTTTTTCTAATTCATCACGACTTTATTTGCGGTCACAATTGCAACTTCCGCGTTGAAGCTCAATTGTAACAATTTAGTAGTGATGAATTGGTTGCTTATTAGCTGCAGCTCACGTATTATTCCCAAGATTTTTTTTTAATTGAAAATTACTTACCTTCATTATTATATTTAATAAAACTTAACTTCCGCGTTGAAGTTAAGTTTGTTTTAAATTTATCACGCCTTTATCTGCGGTTACAATTGCAACTTCCGCGTTGAAGCTGAATTGTAACAATTTAGTAGTGATGAATTGGTTGCTTATTAGCTGTAGCTCACGTATTATTCCCAAGATTTTTTTTAAATTGAAAATTACTTACCTTCATTATTATATTTAATAAAACTTAACTTCCACGTTGAAGTTAAGTTTGTTTTAAATTTATCACGCCTTTATCTGCGGTTACAATTGCAACTTCCGCGTTGAAGTTGAATTGTAATAATTTTGTAATGATTAATTGGTTGCTTGTTAGCTGCAGGTCACGTATTATCCGGAGGATTTTTTTAACTGAATTAATCTAATATCAAGTGATTAGATTAATTCTACATACAATAATGTCATAATAATTCTGTAATAGTCTAGTAATTTAATTCAAGATACCGACTAAATTATTCGAAAACTTCGAGAAATTCATTCCACATTTTTATGAATAGTAATCTAATCAGTAAAAAGAGGACTCGCTCACTGTTTGTAATGTATGTATATAAGCTCGGAAATGTTAAATCAATCTAAGTCGTATGGTTTTCTAGGAATGAATATAAATTTATAGTATTTACTTGAATGACCTTCGCTGTTATTTTTTTTTTCTCTCGCAATTTCAAACTAACAATTATATGTGAATATGAGTCGATCAAGGATAGAAGGCTAAATATTATGGACACATTGTTAGCGTTAAACGTAAATTTTCTAGTTATATTTTTTTACATAGCATAGATATGTATATATAGATAGACATATATATGTATACACCCATATAGTATATCTAGAATGAGCATGAAGTATTTGTCAGTATAGTCGTAACCACCAGTGTAAGCGAGGTTCTTTATAACGCGCGTCTGGTTTATATATAAATCCGTGCGTTCATTTTAAACAAAATTTAAAAACAGTTATGTTTTATCTTTACAATTCGCATCGTGGTGGTAGCCGATAAAGAATCTAAATGCCAATTTCGGCGGAAAATACAATTCAAGATAATAATAAAATTATATTAAATGGTACGCGTGTTATAATCGAGGGAAAGATGAATTCGAAAGAAGAAAAGAGTCACGTGGATCATGGCAAACAAAGAAAAGGTACGATAATGACTAATGAGAATTCAGTTTTTCTATCATTGAGTTTTTCTGCCTTACTTAAGCGGTTATTTTTATCGCTCGTCTACCGCGAATTAACTTGACTTAAATAAAGGATGAGGTTTCAAAGTATATTGAACTTTGGAAAAACATGATTTAAAAAAAAATTGTGGCCAAAGTATAAAAATAAAACATGTTAACTGACAATATACGAACTAGGTAGAAAGTATGTAAAATGTGCTGGTGCATGAATTATTAATGCTGATGAATGTTAAGTAAACATTTCAACAGTTTGTCATACTTTTATTTTATTCGCCATTCACTTTAATTAGAAACGTCATATATTTATATAAATAAAAAACGGATCTATTAATAATATAATTGAGAAGACAATTATCGCTTCATTGCACTAAATTGTCCTGTTAGTATCGGTCAATGATTTGTTTGAATTGTTGTTATTATCAACTAGACATGCTAAATCAGTAGCAAATTACATTAGCACCAGATACCGATGTGTTGATTGTAAACTTTAATGAATCATTATTATCTCCCAGTTTCCTTTGTTGATGTTTTCTGGAAATTTTCTCTTTGTGTCGTTCCGGATTTATTCAAATCATACTATATCTATATTTATATATACACATGTGATTGGGGAAATTCGAAACGAATAGAAATCGGAGCGAGAGAGATTCGAGCTGAATCGTTTGAAGTTGGCGGTCGGCCGAATATATTGATTTTGAAAGGGAATGAGTGTGCATGAAATCATATGGAAATATGTTGCAGGCATTTCTGCCGAAAGGCAAATTAAAAAAACAACTACCATGGTTAAGAGTGTGTGAATGTGGATAAATCGTCTTCATGTAAGTTGTTCTACACCGACACAATATAATTTTTGCCTAAAACGGATTCTTGAAGTGATATCGAAAGCTTGCTGATAATTAATTAATAAACAATTCTGTTCTAAAATTAACGAAATCTATTATATATATAATAAGCAGGTATAAATACAAAATTTATATCTGGCACATTGTCAAACGGACGTGGTCACCACCTTCTGTAGAATTTTTGGAAATGCAATTGCATTATGAGATTGAAATTGCATGTTTCGCATTTTAAATTTAGATTTAGAAAATTGAACGGACGAATTCTCGTATCAGGTGTGAGAAACTTATTTTCCCCGCTTCACTTAAACGTAAATTTTAACATAATATTTTGTTTACAGTTTATACATTGCTACAATATGCTACAAAATAACTTATTTTTCCGTAATCGTCATTGTTATGTAAATTATTTTAACGTCATATGCTGTGGCGTTTTTGTCAGTGCTTATTCATATTATTGATGACTGAAATTCGATAAGGCTGCTCATGTTTATTCTAGATATTCAAATAACGATATTCTAGTTTGGTGTCGAAAAATCCGGTTAATAAAATGCATCCATACTCTTATCCCGACGACTCGTTAATGAACTAATTAATTAATCAAATTCTATTAACGGCGTGATTTTGGACAACCTTTCAGATACACCTCTGCAATCTCTACAGAATATAGTTTATTTCTGTACCCTTTTGCAATGCCATCTATTTTTTGATCATGACGCAAACTTTGTATGAAATAAACGTGATTAAAAACACTTTAATACCTTGATGTATAAAATAATCAATCAATACACTTCTAGTCTAGAAAAATTACAACATTATTTTGAATTGCATGTTGTTTACGTGTATATATTACGATATTGCTCCAATTCTAATCCAAACACTTATGTATTATATTATATATGCGTGTAACATGATGTTTGTGTGTGTGTGTGTGTTTGGAGAACTTTATCATGTTGCTGTGTGTTTTGAGTACAATTCCATCTAACGTTCGCATTGACTTGTTTGCTCATCTTTTCAAAACAAAATTTATAAAGCTTAATATATCAGGTGTTAATTTCACGAGTACTAGCGCACATGTTATTACTATTAATTTCTACTAAATAGACTCAGCGACACAAACTCATATAACAATAAAATTATTTATTATTTTTTCGTTCACTGCCTTGTTTACAGGTTTTAATATATCCACACTAGACGACCTTGCATGTTTGAAAGCATGAACAGAACAAAAGACTTTTAAATTCATAGTTTTAAATCATAAATCGGCGACAAAAGTAATACATTGGGACAAAATTTTTGTTGCAGGTGTTTCGATTAAAGAAGATAATGTTGCAAAGATGGGTGACTGGAAATTAGTACCTCCCGATGGAGGCTGGGGCTGGTTAGTACTCCTAGGTGCTACTTTAGTAAATATGTTAATCCCCGGTACAATTAAATCGTTTGGCGTTTTATTCGTTGAATTTATCGAAGTGTTTGAAGCGTCCGCGTCTACAGCCGCATGGATCCCAGCTTTATGTTACTTCCTATACAGCTCATTGGGTAAGAAGCGTAAACGATTTATTTAAAGATAATTTTTTCAGTTTCGTAATTTAGGGCCAATATCTAGTATTCTTTCATTGAAGTATTCATACCGCACAGTAAGTTTATTGGGCGGTACATCAGCAGCGTTAGGGATGATAATGAGTTTTTACGCTAATTCAGTTGTTTACTTATATATAAGGTATTAAAAATGAATTATGAACTAATTTTAAAATCGTCTTATCTATCTGTTCTCTTCCAGTTATGGTATCTTAGTAGGCACCGGTGCTGGTTTATCGTTTCCACCTACCGTTTACATAGTGACAAGTTACTTCGCAAGATTAAGAGGCCTTGCAAACGGTATATGTATATCGGGTTCAGCGATAGGATCAATTATACTACCGCCGTTTTTACGTTTTCTTTTACAAACGTACGGGTACAGGTGAATAAAATGTTGCCGTCTTAATTGACAGCGATATTTGGGGGGGAATAGTTTTCATTACACTATTTTTAGAGGCGCAGTATTAGTAATGGGCGGTGTTACGCTTAATGTCTGGGTCGCTTCTTTATTCTACGATCCCGTCGAACAGCATATGAAGAAGGTGCCCATCAATGAAAACGTCACCATCAAGGAGGAGATCGAACCGGAAGAGGAGCCTCTCAATGTGAAGCCGACGTTCTCGTTCAGCGTTGAGGATAACAATTCAACGAACCAACTCAATCACAACGATTTCTTCGCCGACGACAAGAACGCGTTCACGAGGAGCGCGTCCAGTGCCGCCATGCAAAATTACAGAAGCCCTAGCAGTAGGGAGAGGAAAATTAGCGCCCCCGGCGTTAAGGCGGATCTCGTACGGGTTCGTTCCGGTACAGGATTGAGAAGTAATAAAAATAGTTCTACCGGATTAAATCATAATAACAGCTCTAGTGGTTTGAATTATCTCAATAGTAATTCCGGTTTAAATGTAGTCCAGGAAACCGATACTCAATATAAATTTATAGCTAAACGGACTAGGACTCCACGCCGTAGTCCCTCTACGAGTTCGTTTCAATATGTTTCGACTCCTTATCACGGGAGCACGTTAACGTTACAACCTGAAACGTTCGCGAGTACTTTCAGTTTAAAATCCCCAACTACACCCGCCGAGGAAGGCAATCAAAAGAAATTTTTCGATATTTCTTTGTTAAAGGATCCTGTTTATCTCATAATTTTAATATCGAATTGTACTAACGCTATCAGTTATACAAATTTCGTTATATTATTACCATCGTATGCGTTAAATTTGGGTTTTGATAAGGATAGCGGCGCTTTATTGTTATCAATCGTTTCCGCGCTAGATCTCGTCGGCAGAATCGGCGGATCAGCCTTATCCGATTTACCGATTATGCCAAAAGAATGGTATTTTATCGGTGGTCTCTTGATATCGGGAATATCGCTGACTTTAATGCCTTTCTTCGCATCGTACGGTGTAATTAGTGCCTATTGCGCCCTCTTCGGGTTAGCCTCAGGAGTTTACGTGGGGGTTACCGCGGTTATCATGGCAGATTTACTGGGCACGGAGAGGATACAGTCATCTTACGGTATCTCGTTGTTCGTGAATGGAATAGCACAATTGATTGGACCGCCGTTATGCGGCGTTTGGTACGAACATACTAAATCGTTTATGTCATTGTTTTGTACGTTAGGTATTGTATTAATATGTGGTGCCTCAATTTGGGGATTTTTACCGTTTGTTAGGAAGAAGGAGGCTGAAAATAACGAATTAACAGAATGCTAATGTAATTGACGTTCTTTTTTCTTTCAGAAAGAGATATATTTACGTAGTGAATGTCTTCCTTATTGTAGATTGTGCATTTATGTATGTTTAATACAGGGTTAACAAAAAATAAATAAATAAATAAATAAGGAAGAGCCGTCAAATTATAATTGATATGAAATTAAATATAATTAACGTAATTCTATAATGATAATCATTTTTGATAGTCCTGTATGTAATAGAAATTTTGTATATATGTTGCAGTATTAATTTTTAACTACATCTTTCTAAAAGATAATTTATACATTAATTTATTGTCTTGTATAACATGTATACTTAAATTAATATATTGACAATGCCAAATAATAATTAATATTTAAAAGAAAATCTCCCACTTGCCAGTTTTATGCTATTTTATATTTAAACAACAAAAATCATAAACGACGACATTCTAATATAACGATTCTCTTTTTTAATGAGGACATATCAATTTATATGATATATATTCATACATTCATAGTAAATCTATTTTTCTATGTAAATTAGTAGCATATACTATATATCTGTATATATATGGATGAAAATGTGATATTTCATGTAACTAAATATGCTTTTGTTTTTACATTTTTGTACAAATTACGAATACCTATATTAAATATGAACAGAACATTGTACCATAATATATGTTACCTTTTTAAATTAAAACTGAAATACAATCGGAAAATCGTTTGCTTGTCTTCTTATTATAGAATTAGTATAAAGGATAACTTACATAAAGGTACAGCTTAAAAGGAAGGACAATGGAAATCGGGATTCAATCACTTAAAGTACTTGCATTCTTCCCTTGTCACAATTTGAATGACAGCTTTTAATTTTTACGCGAAAACAATTGAGAATCGGGTGGCTAATGTCACGGCTATTAAAACGTTATTAATTTAAACTAATTTAATTTAAAATTAAAGCTTTTTAAACAAATACCATCATCTTAAAATATGAATTAAAAATAAAATTTCAAAATTTGAATTGTAATCTAGATAATAGGTTGGCAACCCAGTTTGCACGTAATATATAAGTCTGTTCCTTTTGACACAAGAAATGACATAAACATAACCTCAACAAAAACTTTATTAAATAATAATAATAATATACAACTAAGTCGGTTTCCACATAACCAATTGCATTTTACGATTTAATTCTTCCAAAATTAAAGAGCACTGATTCTGTTTCTCCTGCGTTAAATTAGTAGCAACATCGTCCTCTTCTTCTTCCTCGCGTTTCACCTTCTTCCTTTTCGGCTTGTTAGCATCTTTCTTGCACGTATCATCATCGTTATCACATTCGCTGTTCCTAGATCTAGTCTGATCGGAAACATGTAGGTATATAAATTAAATTTCAGCTTATCGTAAACAACACCAACCTTCTTAATCTGTTTATCGTATTCTAACGCATCGTAATAATCTGGTTTCTCCCTTCGTACTCTCTGGGTACGTCGTCTATCATCTGCACCATGAGCTAGTACTTTGGAATTGCGTCTAGCGTTGAAAAATGAATAACCACAACGACATGCTTTACAGGCTACAGGAACCTGAGTTTTTTTTTTGTTTTTGTTATAAGACAAAACTAATTTAATATTTGATGATATATTTACCTGTTGATCGCATTTAGGACAACCTTTAGCGATCATTTTATGTTTTGGCATTATACGAACATGTTGCGATAATTTACATTATTATTGTTGTTATATATTGTATCAAAAACAAATTCCTAACCTCACAATTTTTGACAGTTAGAGCGGTAAAATCGTGAACTATTTTTATAAGCGGGTAATTTTAAGATTTAAATTAGAAAAAAAAAACAAATTTAATTTAAAGAAATGTTTAATTTTATTTATTGCGTTTTTTACGCTTTATAAACAATTTAATAGTATCCTCGTCTCTCATTTCAGTCACGTAATCAAGTGGAGTTATTCTATTCATATTTCTAATTTTACAATCAGCACCAGCTTGTCGTAATATCTTAATAATATCCATAATTTTCTCTTTAGAATCATAAAATATTTTATCCTTAGAATTCATGGTAGCTCCTATTATTAATGATAATCTAGTTTTATCCGCAGTTGGCATTTTTTCTGCTGTGTATAAGGGGATGTCCCCGCATTCACTTTCAATATTTGTTATGTCCTCGTTTGTAATTATTTGGATTTTATCCTTAATTTCTTCGTTCTTCAATCTCACCGCGTAATGAAGGGGCGTCTCACCACGTCTGTTTTGAAGATTAGGATTTGCTCCAGCTTTTAATAAAGCTTCAATAATATCTATATTCTTTTTCTTAACAGCGCGGTGTAGAGGGGTTTCGTAAGATTTATTTCTGTGATTAATATCTGTTCTTATGTTGAACAAGAGCTTGATGATCTCAACATTGTCAGTTTCGACAGCATATTGAAGTGGTGCGTTTCGATAATCATCACAGCTATTTAACGTCGTATCATCTTGCATTAATAAGTTTATAAGGTCGAAATTTTGAGTGATTGCAGCGATATGAAGACGTATTCGGCAGTCTTCACCGCAGAGTTGATTTCGTATTTTAGTCTTCAATAATAGTTTAACAGCATCGAGATATCCTGATCTCGCAGCTACGCAGAGGGGGGTGTGATAGTGCCCGGGGATATTATTTTGTTCAGAATGATCGTCTGCTCCATTTTTGATTAATAATTCAAGTAATTTTATATTTTCTTGTTCGTAAATCGGGGGCGATACTGATTCCTTTTCTTCGAGTAAAATCATTTTGTAACTCGATTTAATTTGGGTACAAGCGTAGAAAGTGCTGTAATCCAGTGGCGTGTAATGGAAATCATCGCGAGAATTTATTTCCGAATTTAATTCGATTAATTTTTCCACCATTGTTATATTTCCGTTTAAACAAGCGATATGTAATGGTTTTAAACGGATTATATCGTGGTTGGTTTGCAAAAATATGAGGTCGTAAATGATATCTATCGAGAAATGTTTTAAACCCATGAGGAATGCTTCACGGAAAAATTTTTTGATGAATTGGGGAAGAAGATGTGTAGATGTGGTTTGTCGTCTCTCATAACTTAAATACGCTCTGATGATTTCGATGTAATCGTAATAAAAGATACGTTCGAACATATCGATGTTCATATGGGCGACCCAATCTAATCTTAGTATACCATCTAGTTGTCCTAATTCGTAATTGTAGCGTTGCATCGATCGGATGATTTCTCCCAAAATGAAATAAGGCGTGTTTCGTCTTTCGTGCCGGCAACGAATTGTTGCTACGTGAATCGCTAATCTACCTAGTTTATCGCGAGTATTTAAACTATTTCGATCGTCTTGGCACAAATCCACGACTTTATACATATCGTTTCTAACAATTGCTTTGTGTAAATTTAAATCTTCGCAAGTTATGTTTAATAAATTTAAATTCCCTTCATCGAACATCTGTTTATAGAGATCTTTGATTAAAGATTTGTTTTCCTCTATATGGCTTGCGTTAATAAACCAACGCGATATGAAGAATTCTAAAGTAAAACCGTAAAATACCGGGATGAAGTTTGATTTATCGATACTAATTACGATTCCATATTTGAGAATTGTGCTCGTCTTCTCGGTGTTAACCCAATCGAATCGTTTTTTAATTTGATCCACGCCAAAAACTGCTGTCAAAGCTAATCTTTCAAATAAAGTCTTAATCTCATCGATCATGATTGAATTTTTAATTTTTATATCGATAACTTTCTCGAATAAACTTAAGGCGTCCAAATTTTCTTCAGATAACATTTTTAAATAATTTAAATGCGAAGGATTCGTTTTGAAATCATCGGGGACACCTTGCAAGATATCCTTTTTTAATACTAATTTTGCAGCGTATTTTTGGACGTCACTATCATCGAGGTAATCCAATTTTATCGCTTGTAGATTGAAGCATGTTTTTAGCAAGTTTAAACCTACCAATCGTGATGCTATTATAATTTGAATACTGGTATTATCGCAAGATTTTAAAAATTTGATTATTTCCTCTTCGTACGATGTATCGATAATTTCATCGAAAGAATCTAAAATTAATATTAATTTTTCACTCCGACACAAATCCTGGATAAATTTAAAACATTCTGGAGGAAGATCCTTATGGAATTGCTCCAAAATAAACTCAATGGTTATGTTTTTAATAGGTTGCGGCATATCGTTTGGGATCTGTTTCAAATCGTAATAAATTATGTAATTACGCGTGGTGGATTTATTGCATAAAGATTTTAAGAAGCTAGTCTTCCCTGCACCAGGATCTCCGGTTATAACAACGATCTTATCCATATCGCTCAGATTTTCGAAGAAATATCCTTCTGGTAGCTTGTAATACCACAAATACGACTTCAAATCTCCAATATCGCAATTTTGGTATCTTAAAACTTCCATAATACCATATCTGATATGAAAATCTAATATGGGATATCCTAACGAGGATAATTTGCTCCAATAATCTTCTCGCTCTTTAACTCCAATTTTAATAAAGTAACATTTCGGTTCCAACAAATATTTTTCGATACCATCAAGATTTCCTGGCAGGAAATCGATGTTTCCATAGAGGGTATCCACATCCCCCGATAATAAACAAATTTTCGTTTCTTTCCGATTAAAATAAGAATTGTAAACGGAAGGAATTTGCAAACTCCTCGGAATGTAATCGAGTTTGTCGTAATCAATTTGACGTCCTATTATCGGAATTGATAAACGCATCAATTGAATTATATCTTTAACATTGATGGTCTTCATCAAAATCTCTTTCCCAATCAATTCATTGAGAGTCATTTCCTGACGTCCTTGTAATGATATCGAAGTATTTTCAAGTATCTCATCGCGTAAACTTTCGTTCTTAATATCATTTATCGCAGTAGAACAGATCGAGTCGTTCACTACGATACAATTCCTGATGGTTGAGTCAATATTTGATCGTAAAATTAAAGGTAGATCTCCATATTTCCATAGATCTATCAGAAGTGATTTGAGATCTTCGGGAGGGTGTATCCAAGGTCTCCAAGCTTTCATCTTGGAGTATTCCTGAAATTTCTCCACGATTATTTCAGGTAAAATTTGATCTCTTTCAACGTAAAGATTCCAATCGATTTTAACCTTTAATAAATCATCGATTCGTTTTACGCAGCATCGATATAAACAACCCACGATATCATCATCGCCTTCATTATTTACGAACAGGATTCCGTTAGTTAGAGCAATTTTATTCCATATATCAATTCGGGCATCATCGACTAAGGTAACCGATAATCGAGGATGTACAATTAAATTTGCAAAGTTGATTTTTTGCATTTCCATTTCAAATATATCCTTTCTTAAGCCCTGACGACGCAAGTATTTATCATTAAAATAATCCGCTACATATTTCGCTATCTCCTCATTAATATTTAAACGATTAAATTGTTTTAAAAATAAATAGCAATCGCTAGTGAGTTTGCTAATTATTTCATCGATGCCACCACCCTCAAGATATTCTTTACGAGGGTGAACAACACCCTCTAAATTTGAGTTGCAAAAAATTATGCATCTTATATTTTCATTCAAAATATCGCGGTGTAAATCGGGAATTCCCCTTGAACATTCCGAATTAGACGTATCATCATATCGTCCGTGTATTAGCAATAAATACCACACCCCCTTTAATTTTACTCGAGCTACAATATCGTGACATCTTTCCGGTGAAAATTCACAAGAATAAATCAAATAATCTTCGATTGCTTTATCGTTTGAAAGCTTAACAGCTAAAAATCCGATTAATTCATCTTCGTGTAATGTATCCATTAGGGTTTAGCGAGGATTCTCTACATT
This sequence comes from Holotrichia oblita, assembly GCA_023690525.1. Lineage (NCBI taxonomy): Eukaryota > Metazoa > Arthropoda > Insecta > Coleoptera > Scarabaeidae > Holotrichia > Holotrichia oblita. The sequence continues at coordinate 2,801,999 of CM043024.1, read as the reverse complement.
TCACGAAAAAATGTTTTGTTAAATTTATTTTAATAAAATAAATACACTTACCTAAAAATAATTGAAAACAACTCTAACATCATCGGCGATATAAATATAGAATTACGCAATATTGTATAATTTATATTAATAATAGTAGGTACTAAGCGCCATCTATTTTATGAAAGCGTTACTACAATTCAGTCGGTAAAATAGGATGCCATAAACGCTAAGGTGTCTTATTTTGAGCATTATTGTCGAACTCTACACCGCCTAAGTATTAGAATTGTGGAATTTTATTTAATTAATTAGTACAGGGTTTAATCCGGAGATAGTAAAGCTTATTTTTTCTCATGTGTACAAAATTAATCATGTAAATTCATTAATCAGGAACATCGTAACCTAAAGATCCCCTCTCTAAGCAACAACGAACAAAAACCAAAATCTTTGCCAACGTGGGCTCACATGTCGATTTTTGACTTCGTATGATCTACGAGCATGAATGAGAGCCGTCTTATTATTTTTTACAAATTTTCAAGTTTGATACTGACAGGTCCCCGCCTAAGGTTGCTGTCCGGTTTCTACTTCTCCGCAGTGTACTCTACATTTTAATTACTGTTTTGTTTGATCATATGGGTTGCAACAACGTAAATTTTATATCAAAATAAAAGTGTCATAGGAGGTGGTCACAGAATAAAACCAATTACATTTTTAATAAAATCAAAGATTTATTTTTGTTTCACATTGTTCAATTAACGTTTATTTAAAAAAAAAGTCGACGAAATTATCTATAACTAGCGCAACAGATTTTTACAAACATAAATGTATGCATATATATATTCATATATACATTCATAAAAAAACACATATACATAAATATACAACATATAAGAGCAATATATACATACATGTGTCCGTACAGGAAATCAAGTTTTGGAAAAGGGTTTTTTTTACGTTATTTCTACCTTATATCCTACCTTACTCTTTCTATTGGAAAACAAGATCTACACACGCGAGGTTTGGACACGTTTTTGTGTTTTGTTTTGTTTGGGAGGGGTGGGAGGGGAGCGAGAGGGGTGGTGGTGACGAAATTTAATTAAAATTAAAATTATGTAGAATTAAAATAAAGAATGATTAAATTAAAGAATAGGAACGAATAAAATTTTTATTTTATCATTTCGGGTATAGTTTAAATAACGATCTAAAATTAAATCTAGGAGATAGAAAAAAAAATAAAATTAAAATTAAAATCAGAAAAAATATCACACTACACGCCCAACACTGTACTAATTCAAAATTATATTACGTCTAATTTTATTAATACAATTCTTTGGACAATAATCGGATCATTGGATGATCTAAAATAAATGAGCAAGTCTCTTTTTGTCTTGTTTTGGTATTCATGTTTTTATTTTATTTATTGTTTTGTTTTGTTTTGAGCAGCACTCTGTATGGAGACGAAATAGACAATATTAAACGAAATCATTAGACTTGGCACTTGTTAGCGGCTCCTGTGCCTGAAACGAGAAGAACGAAAGGATGAAATATTAGTTATTATTGTATTAAATATATGTAACATGTATTATATACAGGGTGAGGCAATAGTGCGAGGAAGTCTAATTACTCCTGTATTATAAGAGAAATGAGAAAATGTTATTAAGATAAAAGTTGAAGCGCATGGGGGGCTATAACCTCAAAATATTTTTAACTATACAGGGTGTCAAATAAAGACAGGGTAATAATAAATAATAAAGTTCGTGAAGAGAGGAGTTCCATTTGAAATAGGTGAGAACAAAACATTCCGAGTTAAGACTCATCCTGTAGATAAATATTGAATACGCCGATAAATAAATAATTTCTGATGAAAGGAGATCACATTAGAAATGTTTCTAGCGCAAATGAATTATTTTATGTGGAAGCCGTAGTACAATAGGAGGCGCCAACTTTGTTATTAAATTCATGCAAAACTTCCCATATCTTCTAAAGTAAACTAAATAATATAGCAAAACCTTATATTATAATAAAGGTAAGACCTAGAAGAATCGTAAACAGTAAAAATATACAGGGTGTTCCATAATATATGCGCAGGACTTCAGGATGTGATAGCTTGTCCAAAAATTTGAAAAAAAGTTTCTATCAAATTACTTTGTAAAATGCACCATTTTCGAGATACAGGGTGTTGAAATTTAATTAATTTTTTGGAAATATCTCCGGAACAGTTTATCGTAAAGAAAACAGCTTTTGTAACCATTTTTTACTTATAATAAGCTAAGTTGTGTACGAGGAAAAAAAAATTAAGTCATAATTGGTAAAGATTTTGCAGGGGTAGTGGTTGTTTTTCTCCCCAACTTCTACGCCACTGGAAAAAGTACGGTTTTGAAACGCCCATTTGAACCGCCAATGTTTTCTACACAGAAAAGGTACTGTTGGTCATGAGCTCTAAATTTGACCGTTTTCGAGAAAAATCAACTTTTATGTTGTTAACGTTTGCTTTTCTTACTTGTTCTAAAATTTGAAAAGTTGATTTTTGTGAAAAACGGTCAACTTTAGAGCTCATGACCAACAGTACCTTTTTTGTGTAGAAAACATTGGCGGTTCAAATGGGCGTGACAAAACCGTTATTTCTCCAGTGGCGTAGAAGTTGGGGAGAAAAACAACCACTACCCCTTCAAAATCTTTACCAATTATGACTTTAAAAAATATGTTCTCGCACACAACTTAGCTTATTATAAGTAGAAAATGGTTACAAAAGCTGTTTTCTTTACGATAAACGGTTCCGGAGATATTCCCAAAAAACGAATTTTTTTATAAAATTTTTAACACCCTGTATCTCGAAAATGGTGCATTTTAGAGGGTGAGTTGATAGAAACTTTTTTTCAAATTTTTGGGCAAGGTATCACATCCTGAAGTCCTGCGCATATATTATGAAACACCCTATATATAGTAATAAAGTAAGTTTAGTTTACTCTGTCTTTATTTGACACCCTGTATAGTTAAAAATATTTTTAGGTTATAGCCCCCCATGCGCTTCAACTTTTTATCTTAATAACATTTTCTCATTTATCTTATTATTAATGCCTCACCCTGTATAGTGTGCTCTTTTTTTATTATTATTTTAATAAGAAGTGAAGTATTGCAGCAAATATGGAAAATAAACAAGTGAAAAAAAAACACACTAGACGAGCACATATGGTTTCAAATAAGGAATGGATAGCTATGTTTAAGTGTTACTCACCAAGGATCTTAATCATAAGATGCATGAAACAAATAAAAAGTATGCAAATGATAATTAAAAACAAAAAGTAGATGAAAATAACACTAAAAAAATGTTAAGTAAGCGCAAAACTACAACAAATGTTGAAAATAACTTCCCTCAGACATGACACAACTTTCAACTCTTCGCCTCATTGACTGTTGTATTCGCCCAAAAATTCCTGGTGTATTTCTTATTGTCTCACAGCCGGCTATAATTCGATTCCTAAGGTCATCAATATTTTCGACGAGAGTGGAATAAACTAATGACTTAAGAAAACCCCAAATGCGGTTGATATTGTTCTAGTTTAACGTTATTGTATTAAAGAGTTTAGTAGTTCAGTAGCCTACTAGATAATGTATTAAAGAAATGAAAAATACACGTTAAGATGTTTTATTTTTTTGCATAAAAACGGCGCCTCAAATAAAAAATGTAAGATTTTTTATCACAAATTGAATGGCAAATTCAAAAATGATTTTTAATTTGAAATATCTCAGTGGCGTACCATTTTTTTTCTTTAAAAAATTAAGATCATTACCCGTATGCACGCAATGATGAATATAAAATTCTTGGTTGGATGTCAAGAAATGCGCAATAACCATCTCTTAAACCCACCAAATTTCATTTGCCTATCTCGACCGGTTTCAGAGCAATAAATAAATCGTCAGTTTTTAAGAAAAACTTTAACACCCTATAGCTCTGAAACTAAGCATTTGCGGACGGACGTTTATATAGCAAACTGTCATTATTTTTGCATGCAGAATCACATCCTGAAGTTTGTCGCACTTATTTACTAACACCCTATATAGTAATAAAGTAAGTTTAGTTTACTCTGTCTTTATTTGACACCCTGTATAGTTAAAAATATTTTTAGGTTATAGCCCCCCATGCGCTTCAACTTTTATCTTAATAACATTTTCTCATTTCTCTTATTATTAATGCCTCACCCTGTATAGTGTGCTCTTTTTTTATTATTATTTTAATAAGAAGTGAAGTATCGCAGCAAATATGGGAAAGAAACAAGTGAAAAAAAAACACACTAGACGAGCACATATGGTTTCAAATAAGGAATGGATAGCTATGTTTAAGTGTTACTCACCAAGGATCTTAATCATAAGATGCATGAAACAAATAAAAAGTATGCAAATGATAATTAAAAACAAAAAGTAGATTTACATCAAACAGGTAGTGGACATATATTGATGATGTATTACTTTTTTTTTATACACATGTACACAACAATTATAATAAATAATACCATATTTTGCAAAAAAAAATCTGAGCTATCACAACAATTATTTCATTTTAAGTAGCTAAGTACTTTTATTATTTTTTTTAACACCATAGTTTGATTTCTTTTTTTTTGACACGCGAAGGCATACAAAGTTATATTTATATATATAGGATTTTTTTTTTTTTGCTTAAAAACAAGGTATTATATTGGCACAGCGTTTTACAAGTGATTACAAAAATACTGCAATCCACTTAAAAGCTAATACTGACGACGGACAGGATTAGATACATTTGTTTTTTTTTAATTTAATTTTAATATATTTTTTTCCGCCTATTTCGGCGATGTGAGTATTCTATTTACAACAATTATCTGCAATTTACATTGTTGCAGTCTAGGGTAAGAGCTCTCACCTCCTCTCCAACAGTACTCGGGTACATCCTTGTCGGTTGGAATGCGTTCTTCTCTAACGAAAACTGATCCTCCGTAGTTTTCCTATATACGGGATTATCGAAGTTCATCGACGTCATGTTACGATGGATGTATTGCCTGTATATGATGTAGACGATCTGTAAACGTGAAACGTACGCGCGTGTCGCGATCATTTTCTCTTTTTTTGTCAATATTAATCGATAACCTTACCATTGCTAATATGACGAATACGATCCCGATGACGGTGATTGTAATTATCGCAATTATACCAGAATCGGCTTTCTCGACCATCGGATGTATCGAATGCGACGAATTGGAATTGCCTAGTTTTGGACGGAAAAAAAAGGAAGAACTTTTTTAAAAGAAAAAATGAGCTACTTTTATGAAAGTACACGAATAAAAAAAATATTCGTTTAAAAAATTATTAAATTAAAACGAATACTTTTCTTAAACTTATCACAGCTATAAGTACAAGTAAAAAAGAAGAAAAAGAAGGCGGCAAAAGAGGTTACGCATATTCAAAATCGACACACATTAAGAAAGTTCGGCGAAGGGATGCACAAGAACCATTACAAAAGACTTAATAATAATAATAATAAATATTTAAGTTGTTAAAAGTCTTTTGTAACAGAATCTAGCTGAGATGAAGCTCGTTTTATGGTAACCCGTCACCAAACAAAGACAATTTAGAATTAGGAAGAGAAAGAAAGCAGAAACAGAAAACGAAATAATAATAAAGGTTAACCAAACCAAAATTTGAAAAAAAAACTAACCAGTTGTCGTCTCGGGATACTCACGAATCGTAACTACATCGTTCTCATTTACCGTGTAATCAGTATCTGTGTAACTCACAGGTATTGGTGTCGTTACATTTTCAGCTAAATAAATAAATACAGAGAAAAATAAAAATAAAATAAAAATTTTGAAAATAAAAAATTTACACATCAATACAACGAATTTATACTCACTGTCTTGGACGCAGGTGAGACCATCGGGTAACATCCTGAGATTCTCAGGACACGCGCACGAGATCAGTGGTGAGTGTTGATTGATTTTCGGCGCTGGTAAACATAAATGAGAGCAATGCCCGTTCACAGCTTGGCAATGGTTCTCACCATCCGGTTGCCTGTACGGGTGATAAACGTGAACGACCATAGGATGTTGTATCTGCAAAAGGACACCGCCAACTTAACCAAATTAACTCAACCAATTAAAGAGATCCTCACCATTTCGATCGCGGTAACCGGGGTGACACCTTCTCCGGTGAACTTATTCGCCTTCATTACAGCCGATTTATCCCAATCAGTCCAATAGATCCAATCCTCGAAGGTCGTAATCGAGAATGGGTGTCTCAAAGATTCGGATGAGGATAAGATGACTCTCCTGCCGCGTCCGTTATAATCGCAAGATGAAATGATGTTTAATTTTGCGTCCACCCAATACACTCGTCGCTTAACCAAATCTAAAGTTAACCCGTTAGGCCATTTAATATCGTAAGAAACTATAGTTTGCCTGTGGGAGCCATCCATTCCGGCTCTTTCGATTTTGGGATCGTTACCCCAATCCGTCCAGAACATCCAACCTTCCATGGGATTCAAGGCTAAAGCTCTAGGTTCCTCTAATTCATCTTTGATCAGGATCTTCCTCATTTGACCTTCGAAATTAGCGAGTTCGATGGTGTTCTTTCCGGTGTCAGTCCAATAAATATGATTATAAATCCAATCTACCGCTAATCCATCTGAAGTAATGATCTCATTGTTGATCACGACACGTTTATCGTTCCCTTCATCGATCGGAGCTTTATAGATTCTTTTATCGTTAACATCGCTCCAGAATATCATCCCAGTTCTAAATACGAAATCCAAAGCTGTTGCGGAACTGGTTTGGTTAACGATGTTCGTCATTTCGTGATGATCCAATGAGATTTTTCGGATATCTCTTTTCCTGGCGAATAGTAAGGAAGCGTGGCCTTCAGCTGCTTTGCATCGGGTTAAATCGCGTGGATCCCTTATATAACCAGCTTCACATTCGCATTTAAACGTGCCTTTATCGTTTATACAAATTTGCGAACAACTACCTGGTATTTCGCACTCGTTAATATCTCTGCAAGTTTTATTCTCTAATTTATATCCGGGATTACATTCGCAATAATATCCAATAGCGGTATCGACGCATTTATGGGAACATCCACCATTATTAATCAAGCATTCGTTTTGTCCACATTTATTCCTAGGTTCATCTTCCCAAGCTGGACAATCCTGGTGTCCGTCGCAGACTTTCGCTAAAGGTATGCACGTGTTTTTACCGCAATAAAATTGAGTTTTTGGATCGCATTTCGATTCTATATCATCACAAAGTTTCTCATCACTTCCATCCGCGCAATCCGCTTTCCCGTTACAATGTAGATGGCCGGCTATGCAACTCCTATCTTTGCATTGGAACTGATCAGCTCTGCACGTGATATTCAAGCAATTTATTGGCGACTCATCGAAACCGTCTGGGCAATCACGATCCCCGTCGCATAACCAATTCTTGTGGATACAAGTGAGTTGATCGCCGCAATCAAATTCGCTTGGGAGGCAAAATGATAAGGCGGAAGGTTTCTTTGGGCAATCCCTTTCATCTTTGCCATCTTTGCAATCGTATCCACCATCGCATTTCCATTTAATCGGAATACAATAGTGATCTGAGCATTGGAATTGTGTATTTGGATCGCATACTACTGGTGGGCAATCCTTCTCGTCGGATCCATCGCTGCAATCGTTATCGAGATCGCAAACCCATCGTTTCTGGATACATTTCCCGTTAGCGCAAGTAAATTCATCAGATCTACAGGTCTCATCTAAAATTTAGATCAACATAGATGTACAATTATCGAGGATTATCGAGATAACTTACTGCAAGCTTTCTCATCAGAATCATCCGAACAATCGAAATTATCGTCACACATCCACGTTAAAGGTATGCACTCCCACGGTACAGTTCTGCACGTAAATTCATCTGCACCACAGACTCTTTTCTCTGGAATAAAGTGTACAGGTTTACGAATAAGGATGGGGTTGAAAGATTTTACTTACGGCAAACATGCTCATCTTCGTCGGAACCATCGCTGCAATCCCTTTCGTTGTCGCATTGCCAATGCGTTGGTATGCATCTTCCGTTTTTGCATCTAAATTCGTTCTTCTCGCAGGTTGTAGCCTCTGCAACAATACGATAAAATCTTGATTAGCAGCGTAGTGTGGGGTGACCTTTATTACCAAATTTTATTATTTATCGAACCGGAAATGTTCGAATCCTAAAGTTATCATTGATTAAATACAGCGTAGTTAGAATATTAATCTTTGGAATATTTGTAAACAATTTGCAAGAGCAAATTAAGAAACTTTAGACAAAACAAACCGATGCCCCATCCGAACGCCAAATAATTTTTATCTACTTAGCGTATACGTCAGATATTCTCCAGTGAGTCGCTGAGTGACGTTTACTATTTCGTTTTATTTAAATAGAATAGGCGGACGTCAGTCGAAACGATCTCAAAATAAAACAACAAAATAAGAAATATCTGCGGAAATCGAGATACAAGCGAGATATGTTTACGATATTGGAGCATGTTAGTGATGCAATGTTTTCATATTATTATCGGGTTTATTTGAAGTGATGTCGCACCATAGGACGATTGAGACTTACACAATTATATTTATATACTTATATAGTTAGTTTCTACGTAGAATCGCGATTTAATCTAATTAGGAATACAAACGAAAAGTTTATCCATTAACTTAATTAATTTTAAGTTATCATTCCGATAGCTTTTATAAAATGCATTATTATTATTATTACCAACATAAAAACAAGGTCGTGACACGTCTTGGATGTGCGAATATAAAAAGAATCGTATTAATTAAAATCAATTTTTTTAACATAATTACCAACACTATTAATACAATTTTATACATTTCCAGCTGCGACGCCCAGTACACTCCCATCTACATACAAATAAGTTACTTTCTGGCGCACATGTATGTTAGGGGAACGCTCGGGAATATTGACTGCGGATTAATTAATTACGTGTGCCAGTACAGGGCGTAGAAATAAAATCCTAACTACGCAATTTCCACGACGTGCCGTTTTCAACGTTATAAAACTGGGGTGTTTTATCGATATGGTATTAGCATAACTGTCATCGTCGCTTTGCAACGTTGAGAACGAGTTGAAATATTCAAATTTATAAATTAGTTTCTGACATGGAAATCTGCTTTCTTTGACGTAATCACAACATCTCGATCAATAAATTGTAAAATTGTGTGTAAATGTTTTCGGACGATAAATAAATAAAAATAAATTTGGTATATAAGTAACGCTTTAAATAATACCAATCGATTGACCTACCTAAACGGTTATAAATTCAAAATGGTTGCAGGGTTACGGCGCGAGAGAAAGTTTACCGGAATTATTTCACCCTATAAAAGAAAATGTTTGTGTCTACCGTTCTGGCTATAAGCCGCTTTGCAAAATGGGGTTCTACGAAACAGAATCGATCATAAATTCACGTATTACTACATTCTGAATTATTAATAACAATGGAAAGCAGATTTGTCGTATTCAATTATTTATCAAGTTCGCACAGGCAACAGAGGGTGGATAGTATTAGATTCAACACAATGCTACCGAACAAATCAAATACAACGTTGAAGTATACATTTGTTGAATGAGTAGGTGTTATTGTGTAAAATAGGGTTCGTTCGTCAAACTGAATTATGCTCAATAGTGTTAAAAGCTATTCATGATTAATATTGTTCGTGTAATGTTTGGATATTAGGTATTGATAAGTTTAAAGACCTGCAATTATTGATTATCGCCTTAAATTTTGAAACGATATAGAATTAATCTAGAACAAATCAAAAAGCAAGACTTATTAGTCTGGTACACGGACTAGATCGCAGAAGGCAAAACCTGCTATTTGGCAGAACGATCCAGAGACATACTGTACTCACTCGGTTAAGGACCTGTACAGATTAGTGCAGGAGACTACCGTAAAATGGGGTCAATAGAAACACTTTCGAACATTCAAAGACTCTTACAATTAATAACAAAAACAATATCACTTTAACAACTACCGGAAAAGTCCGGTCTATGGTTGTACTAAAGAATGGTGTGTAAAGTTGTGGTCAATAGAAACACCGGTTTAAAAATCATGTATATTGCTATTAAACCCATTTTGGGGTGAAAGAAACACAAAAAAAATTTCTTTTGACATTTGTTTATGTATAATTATTAACATAACTTAAGCAACATTAATAGTATACAATGGAAGTACTTCAGGTAAAATATAAACAATCTTACCTCTGTATTCGTTGCCAAAATTAATAAAGTTTTCTACCTTATATTTTGACGTTTACCTTGAACTGTATAAAAGACTGTTGCCAACCTTCTTTTAATTTTTTTTTGTAGTGTATAATTGGTTGCCATCATTCTACATCATTTTCACGCAACCAAACCAAACTTTTTTTTATTAAACAAAACACAAATGTGTATGAGACGTGCATATCTCTCTACCGGTGAACGGTTAAAATACAAACTTCTTTCTGATTTTCTTTCGAGTAATTTCAAAATATAACGGGTACGGGGAATACGTTTTGTGGTTCATATTATTGTATCACGCACTGATGAGAACTAATAAGTTCGAAACACGTGGCTGTGTGTCAAGATTGAACTTTCAAAACGTTTCCTTTTACGGCGTGTGGTTAACGTCAAATTCATGTGCTTGAATTAGGTCTTCCTTTTTATGAAAAACTTTCCTACTTTCTGTATCAATTCACCCGTCACCCCCCGATGTTGAAAAAAAAATGGCGGCCCATTCAAATTTGATCGACCAAAGAAGTATGCATAATCGAACTCTAAAATTTAGGGAGGGAGTGGGATGTGAGTTGGAAATGATTGGTACAAGACGGTGGTATCATTGTGTACTTTCAACACGATAAAAAATTTCTCCACCATTGAATTACTTCCATAATGCTAATCTAAGATTATTAAAACTTCCTGCAATATCCCTCATTATACAGAGTTATTGTAGCTAACAAGCAGACAATAATAATTAGGCGATGAGATACTTGTATGTATCCGAGATGAAAATAAATTTGAACGTTGAGATCGAGGAAAAAACAAATTTCGCCCACTCAGGGGATGACAAATAATCGGCTAATAGCTATTGTTACCCTCCAGTCTCCCCCTTCCTGTTAATACCATGCCACACAGAAGCAAAATATGAGTTTATTTTTGCTTTATTTTGCTTCCAGGACGCAGCATACCTACACAAAGAATGAGAAAATACGTAATATACCGTTATTTTTTTTTTTCCGCTCTTTCACCATAACCGTATTTTAGTAGACAGGCAGATTAAATTTGTTCAGGAGAAGCTTGCTTTGAAAAGGATTTTTTTTTCCAAACGGGAGATTACCGTCTAGACTCCATTGTAGCGATAAATACGATTGTAACGAGAAGAAGTCAAAGTAATTTTAAATAAAACATTTTCAATTTGAACCACCACTACGAATGCATGGAATAATAAATAAAGCACCTTATACAAACGAGTTTTAACCCCTAAACGACCTTTCGTAGTTATTCGCGAAAAATTATCTCTGATAAAATTTGACCTATTCAGGAAATAGTTTTTTTTTTCGAGTTTAGAGAAAAATTTTCTTAACGCGTCTTTATTTATAATACGATTCAACTATTCTAGACGGACAAGTCCAGATAACCCGACGCAAAATAAAAATCGACACGCTTTATTTGCTCTATCAGTTTATTTATTCCATTCAAAATAATTATAGTATTTAGATAAGCGACTGTTACGATTTATAATGCAGAATGTGTTGGTTTATTGGTTACGAGATCAAAATCGTAATAAAAAAATGGTATAATATCGGCCGTATTTGTGCCTAAAAATGCTCAAGTAATTGCTAACTTGTGCAGGTTTCATAATTCCATAATAGAACGACTTTCTATATACCAAGCGATTCTAGTTAGGTATACACACATATTGAAAATTGAAAAGAATTGCAATTTTAGTTACCTGGTAGGAGGGCGTCAATCTGTACGTAACAAAGGACGAAACACACAAATAACACTTTTTCTACAGTTATCAACATTGCGATAACTCTCTTTTGCGTTGCTATAGCAGCACTTTAATAAGTCTTGTTACTGTTTAAAACCGAGCAGATTTGTTATTAAAATAACACTAAATCTGTCTTAATACGTGATAGAGTTGCACTGATGAAAGGGGGGAGTTACTAGATTCATTGAAAACAGTCGCAACGCTCGTTCAATATATTGATAGATTTCAGAACTTGAGATGAAAGTCCGCGAACTGCGTGCAGGTCTCTTTATATGCCTTCGTTTTCTTTTTCTTTCCCCCTTTCCTGGTAACCTGATGGTGTATCACTACTTCCACATTTTATCTGATGTAACTTTTATTGATGTTGACTAGCCGTATATAATATTACCGATACTAAAATGGTCAATGAAATCCTGAACCGTAACTATCACTTTTTATGTGAATTTTGCACCAAATATGTGGTCCATCGATTTCTCTCTTTGTTTAAATGAAAAAAAAAAAAACAGGATGGGGTGCAACCAGGAATTCTATTTTCCCCCCATTAGATCCCCCTCTTTCCCCCAGAAATTATAATACGTCCTTGTAACATAATCATTAACTGTAAGATATATAATTATTCAAGTCTTTGTGTTGCGAATATATGTATAAGATATTAGTTTCATATTATAACTATTGACGATAATTATATTGCATGTTTGAAGAGAAAATGTTACCATTCTAAATTCTTTCCTGTTGCAATTTTTTTTGTTGTTGCAATAATACGCAGTCTATTCGTACTACAGGAGGCGCCAACGATCATTTTGGGAAGTTTGAAAATATCTTTCAGGGTCAAATAAGGTTATACGTAAAAGATGACTTCCAAGGTTCCAATGAAAAGAGAGTGCCACCCCCTGCCTTCGCGCCTCCCTTGACCGAATCAAAATTTTGAAACGCCTGCTTTAAAAAACATAAGTCACCCCCCGTTCTCTCCACCCTCCTCCTTCCCCCTCCAATAAAAAAAAAACTGACAGGAAACAGTTTCTCGTGAAGACTTGTACAAAAACGAGCTTATCAGCTGCTCCAGACCAGATGACATGGACCTGGAACGTTTATGCGTTCAGCAGTCGTTGTGATTTTATGGCTCGAAATTTTTTGAAAATATTTACGAGAATCAGAATCTCTAAAAAGTCATTTTGGGAAAGGTATCTCACCATTGCTAAGACCACAAAAAGCTTCTGGTCAACTGGATAATGATCTAATAGCCTCATCAATATAATTTTTTTTTGTAATTTGAATGGATCCGACGATTTTAAAGGGAAGGGAGAGAGGACACCATAAGCAAAACAGTCCCAAAATTGTGTTCATTAAGGATTTCGTAGTACATCATTTGCGTTAATTGACAGTAATTGTGGTTTCATTTTACGTCCATAACAATTTCAGCAAATTGAATCGACAAACAAGTCAGCTTGTTAATTGCTTTGTCAGGCAAAGAAAATATATGATTTCTTTGAAAGCTCAATAAGTAATAGACGGATCAAATGAAAATTGACGTCAATTCAAGAAAATCCATCGCATGAGCTTATTACGAGCTTGGGTTACATTGCAATTACAATTAAAGTGAATCGGGTTAGTTTGTAGCGATTCAATCGATACATTGGGATGTGAATATCTCATTTCGAATGCCTGCTATTATATCTCCCGTTACAAGCTGAAGCGTATACGGTGTCCTCCTACCTGAGCATTGTTGTTCATCTGAATGGTCGTCGCAGTCTGGGTCGCCATCGCACATGAATGCCAACGGTATACATTGCTTCTTGTTAGCGCACGTGAACTGCCTCACCGAGCAAGATTCTGTAATAAAAGATGTAATTTTTCTTTTTGAACAAGCCTGTACGTGTATGATTACGAACTTAATTAAGTTTATACAACCAATTATACACTAATTAGTAAACTATTCTTAGGAATTTAGTGCCACGATGTATGTATAGATATGTCTAATGTATCCTTGTCAATAAAAATGAGTAAAAAAAACAATTAAACCGACTGAAATGACGTAACGAACATGTGTTATTTATTTCTTTGAAATATTACAAGTATTCCTTTTTTATTGTTAACACTTATGTATGTGTATAGATAAACCAATGAAAATATTTATTATAAAAAAAACACCTGATCGTGACTCAGCTTTACTTCAAGCTCTAGATAAACATATTATTTAATTAATAATAATTATAATAATTTTCGAGTACATCAATTTCTATAAACATTATAATTTATAACAGAAATAACGCGTTAGAATATTGACAATGACACAATGAGCAAGTGAAGAGACGTGACGACAGCGATGACATTCTCTATTCAACAACACACTATACTGTTTTGTATTATGCGGAGGTAAACAAGAGAACATTATTCTAGCATGTACCATCAGGTTTGTACATCAACCACCAAGCACAAAGCAACAGATGCTATCCAGAATGTAATTAACTTATGGAAACTCGGAGGACTAAAACAATGACTATGTATTTAAGATATTCTCGTTAAATTCACATTGTATGTGTACATGGTCTCCCTATATTAATGAAAACAGTCGAAGAAAAAAAAAACATACTAACGCTGGCGGAAATTTGACGTGGATTAATTAAAACTTTATAATTAAAAGAAAATACAAGTTTAAAATTGTATGCGCGAAAATGAAACCTAAATAAGGGTGTGATACTGCGGAGAGGGTGATTATATGAAAATGTACACAAAATCATGGTTAAAGAACTTGAATTTTGACTGCTGGCCTTGAGTTTCCCAAGCACGTCGCTTCCTTGATCATAATAAATTTTATGTTAGGGTATCGCGGAGTTTGATCTATTGTTTACATAATAACAAGTTTGCCTACTGAGACGAATGCCAAATTCAAGCAGTCATTGGTTTTCTAGTCTTTCCATCAAAATTTTAGATATTTATGAAAGCTACATGATGGATTTATTTTTGGTTGTTCACCCAGTTTTACATCCTTAATGACTGATATTTTTAGATACAGATCAAGGTTACTGTCTAACAATCACACATCAGATATCCATACGACGTCTAGAGGACGTCCTGTGTAATGAGATGGAATATACGTCCACAAGACGTCTTTTAGATATGTTTATAACGTTCAAAAGAAAATCGTTCGATATCCAATTAACCTATTTATTGGATCAGCGTTTCTACAAGCTAACACAGGAATACAAAAACTCGAGAGACGTCTAAAGGACGTCATAATTTATTAAAGTGAAAATTAAGCTCAAATATGATATGAATGATGACGTCTAGAGGACCTTACAACTTGGACCAGGAATAAAACAATGCTGGTAACATTCAAAAGAAGTATAGTTCGGTATTTTCACAACCAAACTCAGGAACGTAAAAACATACAAAAATAATAGGTTAGATGAACGTCCTTAATACGTCTTTTATTGGTCCGATGATTAGAATAAATCGTAATAACGTAATTTTTAATTATAGAAGGTTCAGATCACGAAGCTACCGTTGTGAGACTAGTGGGGGACGAGGAGGGAGGGGAGGGGGAATTGTCTCAAAAACATTGAAAGAATTAAAAAAAAATACAAAAATAATAGGTTAGATGAACGTCCTTAAGACGTCTTTTATTGGCCTGATGATTAGAATAAATCGTAATAAAGTCTTTTTTAATTATGGAAGGTTTAGGTCACGAAACTACGGTTGTGAGACTAGGAGGGGAGGGGGAGAGTGGCGGGAAATTGTCTCCAAAACTTTGAAAAAATTACAAAAAAATACAAAAGTAATAGGTTAGATAAACGTCCTTAATACGTCTTTTATTGGTCTGATGATTAGAATAAATCGTAATAAAGTATTTTTTAATTACAGAAGGTTTAGGTCACAAAGCTACGGTTGTGAAACTAGTGGGGAAGGGCGAGAGGAGAGGTGGAGGGGAAGGAGAGAAGGGGAGGAAGTGGCGGCAAATTGTCTCCAAAACTTTGAAAAAAATACAAAAATAATAGGTTAGATGAACGTCCTTAATACGTCTTTTACTGGTCTGATGATTAGAATAAATCGTAATAGTCTTTTTTAATTATAGAAGGTTTAGGTCACGAAGCTACGGTTGTGAGACTAGGGAGGGGAGGGCGAGAGTGGCGGGAAATTGTCTCCAAAACTTTGAAAAAATTACAAAAAAATACAAAAATAGTAGGGTAGATGAACGTCCTTAATACGTCTTTTATTGGTCTGATGATTAGAATAAATCGTAATAAAGTATTTTTTAATTACAGAAGGTTTAGGTCATAAAGCTAACGGTTGTGAGACTAGTGGGGAAGGGTGAGAGGAGAGAGGGGGGGGGAGTGGCGGGAAATTGTCTCCAAAACTTGGAAAGAATTACAAAAAAATACAAAAATAGTAGGGTAGATGAACGTCCTTAATACGTCTTTTATTGGTCTGATTAGAATAAATCGTAATAAAGTCTTTTTTAATTACAGAAGGTTTAGATCACAAAGCTATAGTTGGGAGACTATTGGGGAAGACGGAGAGAGGAAGAGGGTGGGGGGGGAGGGGGAGGGGAGAGGAAATTCTCTCCTTAATACGTCTTTTATTGGTCTGATGATTAGAATAAATCGTAATAAAGTCTTTTTTAATTATAGAAGGTTTACGTCACGAAGCTACGGTTGTGAGACTAGGGAGGGGAGGGCGAGAGTGGCGGGAAATTGTCTCCAAAACTTTGAAAAAATTACAAAAAAATATAAAAATAGTAGGGTAGATGAACGTCCTTAATACGTCTTTTATTGGTCTGATGATTAGAATAAATCGTAATAAAGTATTTTTTAATTACAGAAGGTTTAGGTCATAAAGCTACGGTTGTGAGACTAGTGGGGAAGGGTGAGAGGAGAGGGGGGGGGAGGGGGAGTGGCGGGAAATTGTCTCCAAAACTTGGAAAGAATTAAAAAAAAATACAAAAATAGTAGGGTAGATGAACGTCCTTAATACGTCTTTTATTGGTCTGATTAGAATAAATCATAATAAAGTCTTTTTTAATTACAGAAGGTTTAGGTCACAAAGCTACAGTTGGGAGACTATTGGGGAAGACGGAGTGAGGAAGGGGGTGGAGGGAGAGGAAATTCTCTCCTTAATACGTCTTTTATTGGTCTGATGGTGGTCATAAAGCTACGGTTGTGAGACCAGTGAGAGGGGAGGGGGGAGAGAGATCGTCTTTGAGAGAATTACAAAAATTATAGGTAAAATGAACGTCCTTAATACGTGTTTTATTGGTCTAGATGAGTTTCGAAAAGCTAATCTGATAGGATCACAGAAGATTTTTCCGTAAAAATTATGCACACGTCACAAATTTGGACGTCGAGTGTAGTAGCAGAGCTGCAGAAAGAAGAATTTAAATGATAGATTCTTTTACTAAATACATATCCAGAGGCATGGGTAGCATTGCTCTATTTATCGAATTGTCTACTTGGTAATCGTCGCTTAAATGATTCTATGACCTATTGTGTTATTGATGTCAATTATATTGAATGTTAATGGTAATAACGTAAACAAATATAAATACGAAATTATATAAGTAAACTTACAATAATTAAATTGAAATATAATGTCATGGTCTTTCAATTTTAAAAATTAAAAGAATTCGAGTATAATTTTTCATGATATGTATATACACGCGACTTTCTTATTTATAAATATTTATTGGCATAGTGCAGGTAGATATAGGAGCGCATACATAAGTGTTATTTTTCCACTAATGAATTGGCCTCGTAAGAGTTAAAAAAAAACAAATTCAAGTCGGTATATACAGGTTTAAAAAAATTGTTCGTAAATACGTTTAACCTTTCCATACATGAATAAAAAAAATATTGTTATTATGATGAGAGTGACACTTATTGTATAGCTATGCTAAATGAGTATTTCGTGTAATGTATACAGTTGCCAATGATGTGGAGTAGGGGCTTGTTACGACTTTACAAGCCGATCAGGTGATGTTTGTTAAGCACGTAGTGGATTAAAGGTAAAAAATCTTGGCGTTTTTTTGAATGAAAACATCGTAGGATGATTAGAAAAACGATTGTTATCTTAAAAGTAAATCTACTTACTATTCGCTGTATTATCGGCGACTACAATCGTAGACACAAACACTGAACTAAGTAAAAAGAAATATCTCCACATCACTCTATACCTGTCTATGCGTAGTCTCATTATACGCCTTGTTTCTAAAACTCTTTTAATTTATCTATTTCGGATTCTACAACACGTGTTACATGGTCAATCTGTATTGAGCAATAAGATGTATAATACTGATTACCGAGTGACTACAGCGGTGCGTATATGTGCTACAGCAAACGTGTGTGCCAAACGTGTTCCGACTTTTCCTAGACTACACTAAAAGGTGAGCAACGCTACAAACTGAGTGTGCGCTGATCCCGCCCTTAGCCAATACTTCTCTGTAGAACACAAGTTGAGATTCCCAATTTTACAACACTAGATTATTAAACCAGGTATATACACAATCGAATGTATTACAAAATAAATAATTCGCAAACCACCCCTCATTTATTATTAGTTTATTTAAATCGAATTACCCTTCTCCCCGCACTTTCATTGCAAAATTTAAATCGTTTAATTCCGAGTATCCTTTGAGAGAAGAGGAAAATCACGTTATTATATATAAAAAAAAATAGATTGGTCTGTCCCCCTATATCATCCATCAGTACGAAAAGAGGAGGGTGAGTTATTTTTCCAGAAATTGTTGAAAAAAAAATGATTTACTCGGTTTGAGGTCAGAATATATTTTTCCAATCTCCTATTTCTAATTTACTTTTGAAGGATGTTTTTTCTTCCTTTTCGGTTTAATTTATTTGGGGGAACTCCACACTTCCCCTTCTCCACCCCCTATTTACTACGACATTTTTTTCGAGCGAATTTTGGGTGTGGGAATAAGCAAGAACATATTTCGAAACGCATCATCATCACAGCATACATCGTCTCATATTATCCCAGTCTCCTCAAACTTATATTTAATCAAAGAAACGGAGCCGTAGGTCATTGATCCTGTTACATGCACGTCAAATGATATTAAAAGGCCTGTAGAATATTAATTGAACGAGGAGGTACCTACAGTGTTATAAATGTCCACTGTGTATCTGCTATAATTACCACCCTGAAAATTATTTATGAATTTAATATAAACTCGTGTTTGCTGCAATGCATTCACACGTTTCCCTCTAAGATTATTTATTATCGCAGTTTCTATGCTATCACTAATTTCTGATATTTCGTGAGGACGTCCGGCGATAATTTAAATACTACGAACGCGTAGTGTGATAATTGGTCATCTTCTTTAATTAAATTCAAGATTACAAATCTTGGATGTAGTTGGGTGAGGGCGATGGGAAGAAGGGAGGACCAATAAATGACGTGTTTAAGACTACGTTAGTCCGCTAGCTGTTTAAAAAATGGCTCCTCTATCTGTCATGGTACCAGAAATACAGTAAATATCGTTTATAACGACATCTGATATAACGACGAAACTAATATAACGAAAAATATATACAGACGAAGAAATATTCAACGCAGATGAGACTGGTTTATTTTTCAAAATGATGCCAGACAAAACGATGAAATTTAAAGGGGAAAAATGTATTGGTGGTAAACTCAGTAAGGATAGATTGACTGTTCTTGTAGCAGCAAATATGACTGAATCGGAAAAAATTAAATTTGTGGTTATTGGCAAAGCTAAATACATCCTCGATGCTTTAAAAATTTAAAATCTTTACCTGTTGAATATGAAAATAAATAACCAAAGAGCATGGATGACATCAACATTATTTGAAAAAATTATTGTACGATGGGACAATAAACTCATTCAAAACTTAAAAGCTATATAACTTGGCTTCCTTCCACCAAATACCACGTCAGTTCTCAACCCATGGACCAGGGTGTAATAAAGTCCCTATAAAGACACATTTTAGAAAACTTCAAGTTATAAAGCTTTTAAAAGACATTGACGAGAATGGTGTTCCTCAAAAATTAGATTACAACAGAAAACTCTTTTGATGACGATAATTTATCCTTAGCTGAGTGGCTTCGCCTACGGAGGAAGATAACTTACCTTTAACTGAATGGGTCAGCATTTAACCTGTAGTTAACCTGGCAGCACAAGAGGGTTGGGATAATTTTTCAAATGTTGATGAAGAACTCGAAACGGAGGAAAATAGTTCAGGAGTTCAGTGCAAACTTGCAGCAGTTGAAATAATTCAGCATTTTTTGTTAGCTCACATGGCTTTTGGAGTTGTAGTAATAATTCGTGCCTCGCGAAGAAAACTTGTTACAAATTAAGACAATTTTTAAGGATTAAAAAAATGTTCGGATTAGACGAGTTTGTATAAAAGAGGTTTTCCTGTAGTTGGGGATCCGATATGAGTCACTCTATCGATGTATGCGTCATCTATGTGGGAACAGCTGAACATTCGAGTAGAATGAGTAGAATGCTGTCATTGTGTCACCTATACTCGAATAGTGGAAGGAAGACAATGTGGGATTCTCGTAGGTTAAATCCACTTAGAAGATTGAAAATATAGGTTACGTGTCCGTGTTATGAGTAATACTCTGTTAGTATCGGTGCTCTAGTAAACGCCCATCTGTATATTTACCAATTTTATAGGCGATTGAATGCAGTTTTTCCTGTAAGGCCGGTATCGTTTTAATATCGCCGAGACGTCGTGTGATTTTGTGTCGTTAAAACAAAACATTAGGTAAGTCAATTGTTTGTGTATTTCATTTGTTTTCTGTCGTGAGATACCGGTTCATTTCCCACATGATAATATCACAGTTTTGCGTTATTAAAGTTTAAGAAAATTATATTTTAAATATTTTAATATCTTATAGGAAGGATAATAATATTAGGATTCTCATTAATGATTAAAAAAAAAATTTAATCTGATCTTTTGTAAATAAAATCGTATTCTTATTGATAAGTTTTATCATTAAGGGATGCCTATAGATGGCAGTGCAAAGGGTTAGGTGTAGTTGATTGGGGCGTTTCTCCCTTGGAAGCTGTATCTCGTAAATATACATTCAAGATCAAAGAAAAACAAAATGTGTTCATCAATTATCCTATTGTTAATCGACCAATACCATTATTTCGACTTAATTAAAATAGTGTAAGATGTTAATTAGTGGAATTTTAAGAAAAAAATGTTTAGTAAATGCTGCGGGTGTAATCATAATAATAAAAATAGGGGTATAGATAAGAAATTGGAAAATTTAAAATTCGAGGATATTAAGGAGAACCCGTTACCAAACAATAAGAAGACAATCGAATTACCAATATTAAACACGATCGAGGAACAACCGAAAACTACCTCAAACACTGATGGGAAGAGGCAATCCATCCTATCCGATATAAAGATCGAGATATCCGAGAATGACGACGATGTTTTTAGCGAAGGCGTTGGGCCGCCGATAAAACTGGCTGAGAACCTGGGCAACCCTTCGAAACGTGGCCAAGATCTACCTGGATGGTTCACGGATGAGGACGAGATAGAACGCGGTGGTGTACAGGAACCTCCTGCTACACCTATCGGGAGGGACGAGTTAGCCCTGAGGAGGCATCGCTTTTTTTCTGAACTCCTAACAGCTGCCCAAAACGTTAACGAGCATAAAGTTAGATTTGATCCACTTGGACCAGTGGTTGCTGGTGGTGAGCTTTTTGTCTCTATGATGAATGTTCTTCTTTTACATCACTAATTTATTTAATTTTTTCGATAACAAAATCAGGAGTATCTAAATATCACTTTTCTTTTGACATGCATGAATAAAGCTTAAGACGTGACGAATTAATCGAGGAAACTTTTCTAATATAAATGCACCTTTTTAGCACTCCTCATATGTTTACGATATTTGCGTCGTGTCATTTGCTAAAAATAAATTTGCGCAGATTTTCAAAAAATTGACCTTAACATACAAACTATTTTGAGTCGTTCTATTTTTAAAAACATAGTTCCTCCCCCCCCATATAAATGCACACAAATATATTAAAGATTTTTATTTCGTTTCGAAAACGTTTAAAATAGAATTTATTACAATAATTTTTATTATATACATATACATATGTTATATATATTTATGTAGGTATATACGTAGATACTTACAGCAACTTGTTTGCCAAACTTGTGCCAGAAATATATTCATTGCTTCATCTGCACATCTCATTCACTAGTTTTCAGTTTTCTGTGAAAGATGCGTTAGATAAAATTGTGCACATTTTCATCGCAGAATCGTCTATTACCTACATTTCACTCGATTAATTACTTTCGGTAAGTGTTACTGCTTCGTTTCTAAAACTGTACTTTCTATTTAATCCTGCAAAACAAGTATGTAGAGGAGATTTTCCAAATTTAACTCTTAAATAATGGCGTTAGAATCGCGGTTGTATATAAATAAAATTGTCTTCTATAATATCGTGTTAAACTCCTAAAAACCACGACCTTTATATATATAGATAGATATATAAAAAAAATGTCAGTAGCTGCAAGCATCCGTTCCGTGGCCTTTATAGGCACAGTCGATTCTGCATATGTGTTCTCTGCCAGCACGTTACATATATAGTCTATTACTATTACCTATTACGCTTGACATATCGAAAATCCGAAACAATCCTTGCTAGATCAACCGTAAACTCCACCTTAAATTACAATGGTTTATTTTGTATGTATATCTTTGTTTAATTTCAGTGAGTAATAGCGAATTTAGCGCTGCCAATGATTTAGAATCCATCGTTCAACGATTAGAGAACGTAACAACACGTCTAGAAAAATTGTGTTATCAAAGTGACACTACACCGTAAGTATTTTCTCCATATATACACTACCTATCAAAATAATATAAATTCTAACGTAATCTGACGTGATTTTGACGTCTTTATTACAACTAATTGTACATTTTTAACTTATTATGACGTGTTTCTGACGTAATCGATCGTTTTCTGAAAGATTTGAAATTATCTGCGCTTAAATTTATGAACGTCGGTGTATATTCGAATATGATTCATGTAAAAAAAAACAGATTCTACACGTATATACACATATATGGTATTTGATTTGATTTATATATCGTGTCCCTCCTTCTATTCAACGTTATCTACATAATGTAGATAAAAATGGAACTCAACAAGTTGGCGGAAACCAATTAGACATCAATTTCGTGTTATAATGCATTCAAGTTTTGTACTTTATAAAAGATATCAATCGAATTTAATATCGGTGGTATAAAAAGGTGAGAATTATTTTCCTTTAAATCGCGTAGCAACAAATTAGAAATTATAATTTTCTTGAATTTAACGAGGTATCTAACTGTTGATTTTTAAACTCGGGACGGTGTGTAATTAATTGAAATAAACCGAGTATGACGTTAATTTTCGAAACTGTATTCTTTTTTCACAGGCAACGTAATTCTAAAGGAACAACACCAATTCAAACCGACATTGAACGAAAAGCACCCATAATGAGCGTTCAGGGTTTCATCGATATCATCCAGGGACCTCTAGCTCAGTACCTAGCGTCTTCGAAGCAAATCGGAGATGTGGTAGCTACACATAGTGATATAGTGAATAAGGCTTTCCAAGCTCAGCTTGATTACGTAACATTAGCAAGTCAATCTAGCCAACCAAATCAAACGCAGCAAATCCCTCTGCTTAAACCGACCAGCGAACAAATCACAGCTATACAGGAGTTTAGGGAGAAGAATCGCAGTTCAAAATTTTTCAATCACCTATCTGCGATCAGTGAAAGTATCCCAGCTTTAGGTTGGGTCACTGTTGTAAGTATCACGTCACCACTTATCCTGTTATTATCACATTTTCGTTTATTCTTTTCCTCCAATAGAGTCCTGCACCAGCACCTTATGTACAAGAATTAAATAACACCGGGCAATTTTACACGAATAGGGTTTTGAAGGAATGGAAGGAGAAAGATAAGAAGCACGTTGAATGGGTTAAAGCGTGGGTGCAAACTTTAACCGAACTTCAAGCGTACGTTAAACAGCATCATACGACAGGTCTAGTTTGGTCTGGTAAAACAGCACCAACCGGAGGTTGCGCACCACCACCACCACCGGGATGTCCGCCACCTCCACCAATTTTAGCCGACATGCCGGAAATCGACGACAGTTCCAACGACAGATCGGCACTCTTCGCCGAAATCAATCAAGGGGAGAATATCACTAAGAGTTTGAAGAAGGTGACGGCCGATATGCAAACCCATAAGAATCCGACGCTCCGTCAGGGACCAGCACCCTTTAAAGCACCACAATCGTCGATAAAATCGGTCGGAGCTCCCGTCGATAAACCCCCAAGCTTTGTCAGGGATGGTAAAAAGTGGTTAATCGTAAGATATTCTAGTTTGAATCGTGGAAATTTTAATGATGATGGTTTTAATTTTTGCAGGAATATCAGAAAGGGAATCATAATTTATTGGTCGAGAATGCCGAGATGAATAACGTCGTTTACCTGTTCGGATGTACGGAATCGACTGTCGTGGTTAAAGGGAAAATTAACTCCATAACGTTGGATTCCTGTAAGAAGACTTCAGTCGTTTTTGATTCGTTGGTATCTTCCATGGAATTTATTAATTGCCAATCGGTGCAAATGCAGGTCTTCGGTAAAGTTCCAACAATATCTGTTGATAAAACTGACGGCTGTCAAATATATTTAAGTCAGGAGTCTTTAGATGTAGTGGTGGTTAGTTCAAAATCTTCTGAAATGAACGTGTTGGTACCTAAAGGAAACGGTGACTATGTACGTTCGTAAGATCGTCACCATTTTGGACGTAACTAATTTTTTTCTTTGCCCGCAGACTGAGTTCGCTGTACCCGAACAATACAGGACAACTGTGAATCCAGGTGGAAGTGGATTGAGCACTGTTGTCGTGGAGAACAAAGGTTAGAGAAAATCAGTCGTACTTCCTGCATTTCTAAATTTTTAATAAGATAGTAATACAAATTTTGACATCAATTTTATACAGGATCAATGTGTAAAACATCATTACGTAATTTATATAACTTTACTATGTTATATTTTTTGATTTGATAGTGAAAGTATCGCGTTCAAAACTACCTATACCTATTGGTTGTGGCTCTTTAAAAATAGGAACTTTATATTTTTTATTTCCTTTTATTTAAAATATATTCTATTCAGATTATTATTATATATAAATATATGTATGTATCATTATTTTCCTTTTTTTATTATTTAACGTTTTCAATTTGTAAGTATCTCGTTGCAATATCGATTTTTTTTCCGTAAATAAAATCAATTTTAGCAATGTAAACAACGTTTTTATTATATCCTACAAACTTCTCTAACCGCTACGTGATAGGCTGCACGATGATAGTACTAGTGGTAGCTTCTAAATCAACTCACTCATACAGAAATGGAATTATACCTACCTACCTTCCGCATCCCCACCGAACCAAAATTGCATACAAAAAAGCGAACGAATCCAAAATATATTCAGTAGAAGACTATCGCGATAGGCTGAGATAAAGAAGTAGAAGTGGTAGGTGTTGAATCATCTTATTGATAAATTCTTACGAGCGTAGAACGCGCATGTTAGACCTAAACCAATAAAATTTAGCTCGTATCAGACGGATTTTTACCAATTAAGATTCAACTCTGTCGCAATGCTTTTTTAACGTTAGAGTGGGGTATTGCCAATCACCGGCAAACGTTTCTAAACTTTTAAAATTAGAGAACCATCGTTTGACAACCCACTAGTTAATTTTTAACCGCCAATGAAGTTGTCCACAACATAATTTCCTAATTTCCTTATCCAAACTAGAAGTTGTATACAATAAAGTTTGCGAAGTTTATCGTAATTTTCAGTCTTTCAGGAGTGGTCAAAAGCTTGTTCTTTTGTGCCTCTAAATCGTAAAAAGTCGAAAATTGTCGTTTGACCACCCACCGGTTAATTTTTATCCGACATTGACCTTACCTACAATAGAGTTTCTAAAATTCGTCGCAGTTTTCTCAACTTTGGGGTGGGGGTAAAACGCTGAAAACGATAGAACTTGTTGTCTCGTGTATCTAAACTGCAAAAAATGGAAAATTAGTATTTGGCTACCCACTGGGTAATTTTTATCCGGCCTTGAAGTAGCACACAATAGAGTTTCCGAAATTTATCGTAATTATTTTCAGACTTAATTTCAAGGGTAGTCAAAACCTGAAGATTATATAATTTATTGTTTCATATCTCTAGACCCCAAAAAATTGAAAATCATCGTTTGATTGTTCATTGATTAACATTTATCCGGACTTGAAGTTGTACATAACAGAGTTTCCGAAATTTATCGTAATTTTCAGACTTTTAGGGGTGGGCAAAAGCTGAAAATTATGAAATTTATTGTTTCATATCTCTAGACCCCAAAAACTTGAAAATCGTCGTTTGATTGGTCATTGATTAATATTTATCCGGACTTGAAGTTGTACATAACAGAGTTTCCGAAATTTATCGTAATTTTCAGACTTTCAGGGGTGGTCAAAAGCTGAAAATTATGTAATGTATTGTTTCATATCTCTAGACCACAAAAAATTGAAAATCGTCGTTTGATTGCTCATTGATTAATATTTATCCGGGCTTGAAGCTGCATACAATAGATTTCCCGAAATTTTTCGTAATTTTCAGACTTTCAGGGGTGGTCAAATGCTGAAAATTATATAATTTATTGTTTCATATCTCTAGACTCCAAAAAACTGAAAATCATCGTTTGATTGCTCATTGATTAATATTTATCCCGACTAGAAGCTGCATACAATAGATTTTCCGAAATTTATCGTAATTTTGAGACTTTCAGGGGTGGGCAAAAGCTGAAAATTATGTAATTTATTGTTTCATTTCTCTAGACCACAAAAAATTGAAAATCATCGTTTGATTGCTCATTGATTAATATTTATCCGGGCTTGAAGCTGCATACAATAGATTTTCCGAAATTTATCATAATTTTCAGACTTCCAGGGGTGGTCAAAAGCTGAAAATTATATGATTTATTGATTCATGTTTCTAAACTATAGAAAATTGAAAATCATCGTTTGGTTAGTCATTGATTAATATTTATCCCGACTTGAAGCTGCATACAATAGATTTTCCGAAATTTATCGTAATTTTCAGACTTTCAGGGATGGTCAAATGCTGAAAATTATACCATCTATTGTTTCATGTCTCTAGACCCCAAAAAATTTAAAATCATCGTTTGATTGCTCATTGATTAATATTTATTCGGGCATGAAGTAGTACACAACAGATTTTCCGAAATTTATCATAATTTTCATACTATCAGGGGTAGCCAAAAGCTGAAAATTATATAATTTATTGTTTCATGTTTCTAGACCACAAAAAATTGAAAATCATCGTTTAGCTACCCACTGGTTAAATTTTATCCGGTCTTGAATTGGCACACAACAGATTTTCCGAAATTTATCGTAATTTTCAGACTTCCAGGGGTGATCAAAAGTTGACAATTATATAATTTATTGTTTCATATTTCTAGACCACAAAAAATTGAAAATCATCGGTTGATTGCTCATTGGTAAAATTTTATCCGGCCTTGAAGCTGCATACAATAGATTTTCCGAAATTTATCGTAATTTTCAGACTTTCAGGGGTCGCCAAAAGATGAAAATTATGTAATTTATTGTTTCATGTTTCTAAACCACAAAAAATTGAAAATCTGTTTGACCCTTCCCCACAAGTAATTTTTGTTCGGCTTTGGAGTTGGAGTGGGGTGGTGGTCAAGCATCGAAAAGGTTGAATGAATTTCCAAAGCTTTTATCATCATCAAAATAGAAAATCATCGTTTGATCACCTACCAGTTAATTTTTATCCAGCCAGTTAGTCAGAAATTGCAAGTTCTCCAAAGTTTTATTATTTATTTTGTCTTTGGGGCTGAGGGGGAGGGTGGGAGGGAGAAGGAAAGGGAGAGGGGGTGAAACGTTAAAAATTTTATAGTTCTTTACTTTGCTGTGTTTTTCCCGATAAAAAAGAAAGTAGAGAGAAATTTTAGACAACTTCCGATCTTTCCAATCGTGCAGAGGTGATGACGAGGATCGCAGATGGAGTGGATGGAAACGGTAAGGTTCTGTAACAGGTGAGGGTGAAGGAGATCTTTATAAATAAAACTGCAATAGATTTATAGTGTTTAAGATTTATTTATCATGTGATAATGGCATTAAACACTTGAAAATAAAATTAGAAAACATAAATATTTCGTTTCTTTTATAAAACAAAAAGAACAACGACACATAACAAACTCTCAGAACAGTAAAAAAACTTATAATACAATTTAAACCTAATAGTAATTAATATCGATAATATTAAGCATTTAGAGGGTACATACATCGTAAGAAATGATTAATTTTGTCGAAAAAAAAAAAAAAATCAAAAATCTCTTTTAATAAGAAATTAGAGATACTTTTGTGAAAACATTAATGGAATGTTAATAATCATATCTATTGAAATGACCCCTTCTTTGGTAAAATTATATCTAAATAATTAAATTAAACAAACCGTAGGTGTATATTATATAAAAGCATCGCCGTTTAGGTTAAAAAAGACTTAATATGTAATTGAGAAGTTCTTTTTCAACCCTGTTGTAAGTATATATTAAGGAATATATAATACTAAGGGGGACACATGTTTACACATGGTTTGTACTCCAAAGGACATCTTCTTTACATTGTTCTATAAACAAATTTTAGTTGTACAATAATATATGGCGATATTGATTAGTTAGTAAAAAAATACTATCTCGTTTCGGCTTTTGGGGTACAAAGCGTGTAAGTACTTCGCTCTTCTTTTATTTATTTTTTTAAAATGAAAAAATGATAAAAATGAAAGATGAGAAATCAACAGAAACAGTGTTTTGTTTTTCTTTTTTTTTTTTTTTAAGAAATTTTTACGTTTATAGCAATCACACAGTTTGAGTACATACTAATATAGTTTCAGCACAGCCATAATTAGGTTAGTTTGTCTATACTAAAGCATCCTCAATATTTGAAACTTATCAAGGAGTTGGACGCTCAGATCTAATAATAATAATAATTAATTAGTTAATTAATCAATTAATTAATAATAAAGGAACAAAATCGTATCAGATCATATCGATATATATTTTAATAATTTTACTTTTTTTTTTGGGTTATCACAACCATTATTCGTAAAAAACCAGAGCATCACATCAAATTCCATTTTTTTTTTCTTTAGCACCAATTCTTCGATATGCCTGATACATACTTACTACATCAAAATCATGATTTACTAAGTGGCTGTTCAATTTTATAACGTTTAAAGAACGCGAAATGTTTTCCCAAAACTCTCCCAGGAAACGAAAAATGAAACCTAACCTAATTTCACTTTTTACACATATTCAGATGCGTCAGTCATCTTATTGGAATATACAATCAATTAGTTAATTGAAAAAAACATATACGTTACGAAAGAAATCAGTCTAGTTTAACGTCAATTCCAATTTTGGGAGTAACTTCACACTATACTGCATCCTTTCTTCTACATATCCGCTACGTCCACTCCCAATTCCGTGTATGTGGAGTGAATCCCAATCGACATCGGATATTAAAAAACGGAACGAAATAACAACAAAGAAGAAGACAGTTCATTTTTCCATTTCAAACGAAACAATTTTTTTTAATATATATTATTTTTCTTTTGTTTTAGCAATAACTTGTAGCTGTCTTCGCGAAATGTGCGAGCTGCCTTTTATCGCTTCTCCCGTCTCTTTTTATTTAATTGATATCCTGCTCGTTCGGGCGCAATTTCGCTGCTCCGTTATTCAAGGCGATCAACACCTCTGGGGTGGCGTTGGATTTTAGGAAATCGTTCTCGATCTCCAATTGCTGGATGCGTTCCAGTAATTCGGTGATTTTGGCCCGCAGACTTTCGACTTCTGCTCGCATGCTATGCATTAAATGGGTTTTCACCATATCCTACAAGTAAAAAAAAAAAAAATAGTACACTCAAAGAAAATAGAAATCGGACAGTTTCGATATATGTATAATTTTTTTTCCTCGGAGTATAGATATGGAACCGCGTTTATTTTCGTATCAATAACGATTGAATTTTTCTAAATATAAAAATTATTCCAGTCTATTTATATCTGCAGGTTAAAAAAAAAACAACAACAACACGTAAACACTAATTTGTAGCTGCAAAAAATTTCCTCGTTTACTTGCCAGAATTCGTAAACCTATGACATTTCGCTAGTTACGGTGTGAAGATAAATTTATTCTCGGTCTTTTAAAGGATTAATTCTCGTATAAATTAAAATGTAATAAAAATAAATTCTTACCATAGCTTGTTCGATTTTATGATCGATGACGGAATTTGCACAACTGGTGACACTGTAACAATAAGAAAGGACACAATTTTAAAGATAATTCTAATTATTTGCGAGTATCACGTTTATATAATGCGCATTTGTTTAAAAGAAAAGATGACATCATTCCTATAGTATAAACAAGTGTGTATGCGCGAGAGAGAACAAAAAAATAAATAAATAAAACTGGCAAAAAAAAAGGAAACGAGTCTTAAGGTTATATAACATGAAAATTAGAGGTTATTAATTTGTTTTAAAGCAAATATGTTAAACATGTTTGTGAGATAGTGGCCAAATAATAATTTATCTAAGCATCGGTTGGTATGTGTCACGGGTATTTAAAATTATAATATTCATCATATACGGGGACCGTTCAAAAATACTTTATTTAAATTCAAGGTTATCGATTCTTAATCACATCCCTATAAGAACGTTCATGAAAATAGAGATCATACGTAGACGTAGTAGACACCTCCGTTCAAGGCTATCGCTTTCAGAAACTTTACTATACACATATACCTAAGACATACAAAACAATAGTATTTACGCGTATGTAAAAATGTAAAGCGATATTCTATTTAGTCTTTTGCGAAGTGAAATTGCGCAGGTTTAAAAAGGAGAAGTATCGTGTTAATTTTTATCAATTAAAAAAAATTGCCGCTTTAAAGTAAATAAAAGTCATATAAAAGGATTACGATCAATACGAACAATGACATATTTTTGATCGATAATTTTGATAAAAAAATTACAGTTCAACTTGGGTAACCTTGACGCAATATACGTATCTATTTTATAAGCAAATCATAGAGTGCACTTGTTGCACACTTGGTCCTATTTATCTAATCCCATATACTTAAAATACAACAAGAATAGGTCAAGCAATACACTCATTTATAATTGGCGAGTATTGTTAAACTAACTCGTTGTTAAAGCGAGAGAAATGTAATAGAGATGTTTGAATTAAAAAAGAAAAAACGAAAAAAAAAAAACTAATTTACATGTATTACACGCTGCTTGAATAAAAAACTTTCTTTAGTTTACAAAATAGGAAACAGCAATTACGTAATCATAATAATAATAATAATAACAATTAAGGAAACAACACCGCAAAAGAATTAAATTCAAAACAAACTTACTTCAGATACTTCATTAAAATCTTCTTCAGCACCTCAGGTTGAAGTAGCTGATTGTAATTCTTGAATTCGAATGCCAATCTCTCATCGGTAATCTTCATATTTAATATTATTATTTGTTTTCGGCGGTAATTCAACAAAACAAAAAACTTTTTGTGTGGATACGAACCGCTATAAGTAACGCGATAAGTTTTTTTAACTTTAACCCGTTAATTGCCAGTTCAAAACTAACGCGATAAGCGCGTTTCGCGAGAGTTTTGAGCGCTGAAACAGCCCGAGCATGCGCACGTCGTACAGGTCGAATTCTCCCGTTTTTTTTTGCCCGCTACGATTTTCACGCGAACAAAGCATTTAGACCTGATTTGGCGGAAAATTTCGTCCTGAAGCGTGCCAAAATCGTTTGGAAAATATACGATTGTGCGAATTTCACCGGAGGAGACTACTCATTTAAAAAATGTTTACATAGATATTTTCCACGTAAGAGATTAAAACAGTTGAATACTATCACATTTACATATTTATTTTAAACAATATGTTTTGTTGATGTTATCTCCATATTGTGGTCATGGTAGTGTTAATACAATTAAGATAACCGACTCAATTCCAACGTTCCCATGGTTTTAAACTACGCAGAGTTTATCGTTTAATGTTTAACGCGATGTATATTTTTTTACATGACTATAGATATTAGGTTTTGGTATAGTTTCCTTTTAAATTAAAATTTGATTAGTTTACATCCAACAACTCTTTACTGTTTATAAATTACATCTGAAATTAACTAGTTTGATCTATTATGACTGGTAAACACCAGAGTTATAATTAAACATGAAAATCAAATTTTACTCCCACGTTATATTTTCGATAATAATTAACACACGCTCGTCAATTTTTCTGCTCCTCTTTCCCCCAATTTTTGACCTTCACTTTCGAAAATGGAATCGTTGAGAGTTGTTTCAGGTTTCTTCTAGAGTATTTCAGCGTTTAAAACGCCTTCTACCTGTGCCCCTTTCAGTGTTTTCAGACAGTTTATCATGAAATCATTAAAAGAAAAAGCACTACCTTTCCCTAAATGTTGAAAATTGAATGTTCAGGTTGTTGAGCTTTGTTCGATATTGTTTCAGCATTTAAAGCCTTCTAATATGCACAATTCATGCAAAACAAAACTTGCCTGTTCCCTTGTCTCCTGATTGTTCCAGGTAAAAAAAAACTATGAAATTTTGACGACCTCCTAATAAGGTAATTGTCCCAGTTTTCGTCGTTTGTTAAGACCATTCTCGTGGCAATAAATTTAATCGAAACGATATTTCTGTTAAACACATATTTATTGAAGTAATTGCTCAAGTAGAACTAACACATGTACAAATAAGATTCTGACAAAGATGCTGACATATTTAAGACCCTAAATTAAATTAAAAAAAATCTTGGTACAAACAATTTACAATTCCTTCCCTCAATTTTGAAGAACTAGATTCTTGGTACATTTTTTGGAAATCTATAAACAGACGATTATTGGGACGTCTAGCTTATTTATTTTCTGACAATTTACAATTCCTTCCCTCAATTTTGAAGAACTAGACTTTAGGAGTTTTAATGCAAGTTATGGTGGAGGTGGTACAAAGTAATTAGGAAAATTTTGCTGTCTCCCCCCCCGCCACACCCCTCCGCTCCAGCATTTTTTGGATAATCGAGATATAAACAGCTGTTCAGCGAAATTCCCAGGTTGTTCTAGATTTGTTCTCCATCATTCCAAAGATCTGCAGCTTTTTCTGTGTAAATAATGTGTGTAAACGTGTTTCAGTGGCTTTGTTACAATTTACAATTCCTTCCCTCAATTTTGAAGAACTAGACTTTAGGAGTTTTAATGCAAGTTATGGTGTAGGTGGTACAAAGTAATTAGTTTAAATTTTGCAACCCCTCTCCCCCACCCCGTAATCCGCTCCAGCATTTTTTGGATAATCGAGATATAAGCAGCTGTTCAGCGAAATTCCCAGGTTGTTCTAGATTTGTTATCCATCATTCCAAAGATTTGCAGCTTTTTCTGTGTAAATTGTGTGTGTAAACGTGTTTCAGTGGCTTTGTTACAACATCACCTCCTCATAAATACTATTGAGTTGAGTTAGTTGTGTCCTAGGAGGGTGTGGAGGGGGTGGTAGCTCAATCTGAGTAATGATTTAGCTATCGATTGCCACCGATAAGATTCGAATCCTGGACTTTAAATACTGCCAACAATTTAATTATTTTTTTTTATTTTGAACCCTATTCTTGTTACTTAAAGAGTTGAATGAAAAGAAATGGATTCGGTTTCTATAATTGAAGAGACGTAGCAGAATCCGAAACAATACTAATTTATCTCCTACACACAACGTAACACTAATTAGTTTAAAATCAGTGAAACGATGATCTCATGTTTATTTATACATTTTTATCAGGCGGTAGTAGGCAGCGAAAGAATCGCGACTTCCTTTTTTTCTTTTCTCTCAATCCTTTGACGTCATCATCTGCATATCTATACTCGTTGATGACGATTCGTATACTGACCGTGGTCATATTTTATGTTGTACATGCACATGTATTAGTACAAAGCGGTAGATGAGGTAATGAACTTTTCGCTTTCTTTCGAATATGTTGTCATGTCCATGCGTCACTTGTTAAACATGCTAGGTAAACCAATAAAAAGTATTTTACATACACACCAGTTTTAGCTATTGCTAACGTTGCTATAATAATATGATTGGTACAATACGAGAATGTTAAAATGAGAAATAGAATACAACAATAAGTTATGTAAAAGATATTTTAATGATACCGTACGAAATAACCGGTTTTATCTCGCTTTTGTATTGTATTAATAGCTGTGTGTATACGCCGAATAATAATAATAATAATCTAAACTTGTGTTAATATCCAGCGATAAACAAATGAATTTTTATTATAAAATTTATTTTCAAATAAAAGATCACTAGTACAGTTCATCTATGTATCGGATAAAATTGGAACGATGCAATAATTTGTATGTACTAGATGAATGTTTATGTTTTGTGCTAATAACCTGGAATGCTTGACTTCAAATGGGGTACCACGAGGTTCAAACTTAGGGCCTAAATTATATTAACGTACACGTTTTATTTTAGATCAAAATTGACCTGAAAACTTCACTTTTAGATCGAACCATCGAACTAGCTTGTAAGCTTGTAGCTACTAAATCAATTATAGCTGTTCTTTAATGTAGGTATTTCTAGTTTGTCCACGGGAAATGTAATTATAACAGCGTTGCTATGTTTCAGGTCACCCTGTTTTTCCTCCTGTAATATCAGGAAAATCTTGAATAAAGTGGTGACTTCTAATAGAGAAAAATATGAGTCCGAAATATACTGAGCCTCATCAGTGTCCGACGCAGTTGTTCTTTACCTGGATAAAATTAAAATTATAAAACTATATCCTAAAATTTTAACTCGAATTCAATTGTATTTTGTACACACTTCCTAGAATTTATCAAAATAAATTTGGTAATACAACTCGAATCTACTCTAGACTTATTGATTACTTTCAACATATCGTGAGCAAATATTAGAAAAATGTGTGATAACTGATAAGATATTTTTATCTATATATGTAGATAAACCTAAATGGAATGTCGACGTGTCGATTTAAATGTTTTGTTGTTCGATTCGATTAAATTTATAAAATTTACACGTAAAATATTTTTTTTTAAATAAAACTCACTACATACTATAATAACAATAAGTATGTATGCATTGCAGATAATGGCCTTGACCTTACACAAATTCTAGTTTGCTGTTCAAGTTTCATCGTTTCACCCGTTCTCTTTTCAATATTAAACAAATTGGTGGTAGGTACTCAAAAGGGCTAATCAAAAATGAATTCAATTCGCTTCGATTTTCGAAATTTTCAGAAAATAATCTTACCCGATGAAATTTTTAATGAAGCAATAGACAGCGAACAATGTTGTATCATTGAATTCGAGATTGGCGATCGGTGGTAATTTAAAAACGGGCAGAGGCCCTTGTGGGGTATTCAAGACGTGTGCCCTCCGGGCAGTTGCCATCATATTTGTATCCTGTCACTATACCATTGCGTACAACACCACTGTATTCTTACTATCTAAACGGTACACCGGCAGAAGGACGACTGTTCTCCAGTGTCTGGAAAATATTGATTTTTCCAGACAGCAGCGCCCCCAGCAGCGTTTTAAGGCTATATCATTCCTCCCCCTAATTATGTATTTCCATATTACACAGGTGGATACGTGAAAAACAAACTTGTTTTTTTTCACGATTTTCGGGGGGTTGGCGGGGGGGTCTCTTTCTATAAATTAGGTGTAGGTACATCGAGTAATTCGAGCTTGGAAAAAACAACGAAGGATATCGATTCGAACGCCGTTGTTTATTCAAGGTCGTGTTACACAGGATAACAATAAGCCGAAACCTGTTTTGGCATCTTTTTTGACAGCCAGATAATTGAAGACTTAGGAAAAATAATGATCTATAAGGTTTCGATACTTTCCCGTTGTTTACCAGCTAATTACGTTATAAGAAAAGATGACCTTGAGTTGTTGATGTAAAAGCTCTATTGTTAAGTGAATTTGATCAGGGAAAAATGAAAGGTAAACACTACATAAATGAAATTATAAGGTGTCCTTGTCGTTGAGAATAATGTCTTAACTTATTCAGTTGGGTTTCATTTCGTACAGATCGATAACGAGAGAGATAATGGACCAATCCGAATTTAGGATGAGGATGAATGATCTCATTTTTTTTTTAAGATTAAGGCGAAAATGACGTCTTATAACTCTGAAACAGGGTTATCGATTCATAAGTATAAACATAAACTATAATGATAAATTAGTCTCAATTAAAGTTCAACAGCTGTGTTTGAGATGTAAAAGAAAATATCGTAGTAAACAAATAAATGGTCGTGTCAGAAAATTTCGATTAAGTTGCCGACAACATCCTATATTTTAGAATGAAATTCGAATCAGAATAGTCGGTCAGGGTTGAATTCTACCTTCAAGAAATGAGATGCAGAAGGAAACACTTCTGGTATATCTGCAGATATTTATCAGAACTATTTCCAATGAAAATTAATTAAAATTCTACTTTCTGCGAGGAAAACCTTCTGAATACACATACGCGCAAAAAAAGAACTTCATTTCTAGGCTATACAGCGTGTCCTTGACTGGCTGATTTGGTTCGAACAATTGTCGAATTGTTATTGACCCAGATATTTCGCTAAATTACAAATGCGATAATATAATGATCTAAGCAACGCAAACTTATAAAATCGAAATTATATTTCGTGTAACGATTAGCGATTTTCAATCTTATTTTACCTTGTAAGTTTTGCGGATTAATCCGTGAGAAAGTGGCGTATCAGTAGATATACGATATTGAATTACGATCCTGTAATACAAGAAGTGATTTCGAGGGAGGGGAAACAAATATTGTTTAAAACTTATTTTCAGGTTGTTATCACGTGAACATGATAAGATGAAACATGAAACACATAACATATTGCAAAACATGGACGTGAGTATATTGTAGACAGTATGGCAGTAGAAACAAACTCCTGATAAGATTATGGTGTAAAGGATATACACGTTCGTATTCACATCGCTGTTTATATCATGCTAGAAAAAAAAAATTATATACATATGTATATGCAGTGCAGAATTACGTTTTATCACTTTTATCGTTGAAAGTATAAGAAGTATTAAACAATATTTTATTTCCTTCTAAACATACACGCAATCCGAAACCCATTTCAGATAATTCATTCGCTACATCCCGGATAAACATTATTTTCTGGTTTAAACAAGTTTTATTTGGTGAAGGCTGAAGGTGGTACAATCGGCCATTAGGATAATAATACAATTTTTCCAACAAGAACATCCAGACTGTCTGTAACGTGACAGTTCAGATCATTAATCAGGTCTGAACTAAATATTTAAACGTATCAAATTTAAGGCTAATTGGCAAGAAGGTGAAAGACGTGATTTAATTGAAACGTTAGATAAAATACTTTTCTTCCATTCCATATTGTTATATAACATCGTTAAATTGGAGTCGGTCATTGCAATTGTGTAATTTGGTCCAAATAAAAGACATGATTAACGTATCATATTCTATAGTTATATAACAATGGGGTTTTATCTCCAAGTCGTCATTGTTTCTAAAGAAAGGAGATGAAACAATCAAAAACACAAATCAGATGTATTTAAATTACCATAGATTTATATTTAAAAAAAAGGTTTTAAATCTGAACGACATTTCAATTATATCAGGACTCCCAGACTGTTCTAAAATTAGAGATTACATTATTAAAAGATTACAGATTAATACTCATTATTTTCTAAAACTGTAAAGTCTAAAAGGATATCTGATTATCCCGTTTAAGGTCAAGGTGTAATATAAAAGGTATGTTATCTCTAATAAAACTACAAAAAAAAAATCACGTAGCATCCACGGATTTTCTTAAATATGTATAAGCGCGAAACCGGTATCCTTATCTAAAAAGTGTTATCATATTCATATTTAACAAGATTTAATTATATAGTCAGTTAAATGCACATCATCTATTCTGTATACATAAACGTGGCAACGCGAAAAATAAACTTGATTATAATTCTAATTGCTGTAAAATAGATTAACATTGACATTCCTTCAATTATCTGCTTTAGAAAAAAAAATCTAATGACGTCAAACGAAATTATTAAATCGAGCATTTATTGTTAGTTTTATTCGTGATTATTTCAAAATTGGAAATACAATTTGTACGCAAGGTGATCTATGTTCTATGCACATCATTTAAGCAGAAACCGCAATACTATCAGTTCATGATTGTGATTATAACAATGACTAATTTTATTTTTTTGTGTGTGTAAGAGCTTAGATTTTGTGGTCGGCAATTGTTATCATTTACTTTCATGACAAATAATTAAAGTAATGATTTATTTCCTGAGCGTTTAGTAATACCTCAATGACGAATTTTAAATATTTCTCTAAACTCTGCAAGAACACCTCTACATCTCCAGGCGTTTAATATCACGTCAAAAACACGTGATATTAATGACGCCTAATTCTGAGCCACCCTCCCCCTCCCCCTTCTCCTCACCTGAAAAGAGATTACTTGTTTGGTACATAGCTGCTCAGCCAAGAACGACTTACAGCAGTAAACAACAGTCGTGAAAACCTGCATATATAGCTACGTCTTATTTGTGTTTAATTTATTCACGTATTAAATCGTCAGTTTTTATTAAAATGTGCGTAACACGAGACGACGTTATCTTAATTCGAAAAAAATTACGTCAAAATAACGTCATCTTGTTTGTTCGGGCTTAGTGGGGAAACACCTTTTTTCTATTTTAAAAGCTCTAACTAAAAATTGAAGGAAATAGAAGTATGAAGAATTTCGTCATTTTTACGTCAGTTGAAGGCTCAACGCAGTAAATAACAGTCGTGAAAACCTACATACAACTACGTCTTATTTGTGTTTAATTTATTCACGTATTAAATCGTCAGTTTTTATTAGAATGTGCGTAACACGAGATAACTTTATCTTAATTCGAAAAAAATTACGTCAAAATAACGTCATCTTGTTTGTTCGGGCTTAGCGGGGAAACACCTTTTTTCTATTTTAAAAGCTCTAACTAAAAATTGAAGGAAATGGAAGTATGAAAAATTTCGTCATTTTTACGTCAGTTAAAGAGCTCAACGCAGTAAATAATTAAATAACAGTCGTGAAAACCTACATACAACTACGTATTATTTGTGTTTAATTTATTCACGTATTAAATCGTCAGCTTTTATTAGAATGTGCGTAACACGAGATAACTTTATCTTAATTCGAAAAAAATTACGTCAAAATAACGTCATCTTGTTTGTTCGGGCTTAGTGGGGAAACACCTTTGTTTCTATTTTAAAAGCTCTAACTAAAAATTGAAGAAAATGGAAGTATGAAGAATTTCGTCATTTTTACGTCAAAGGGCTCAACGCAGTAAATAACAGTCGTGAAAACCTACATACAATACGTCTTGTTTGTGTTTAATTTATTCACGTATTAAATCGCCAGCTTTTATTAGAATGTGCGTAACACGAGATAACGTTATCTTAATTCGAAAAAAATTACGTCAAAATAACGTCATCTTGTTTGTTCGGGCTTAGTGGGAAAACACCTTTTTTTCTCTTTTAAAAGCTCTAACTAAAAATTAAAGGAAATGGAAGTATGCAGAATTTCGTCATTTTTACGTCAGTTAAAGGGTTAGGGGCGGAGGGGGAGGGTGGCGTCCATCCTCAACGAGCTTTAAAGGGAAATTACACACCATAGAGCGTTAATTTGATAGTTTTAAAATAAACCTGTACAGCAGTGCTTAAAAAAAATTAAATCTGACCCTGCGCGTATCTATAACAATAACTTTCAAAGATAACTGGCAATGACTGACAATTTTAGATGATTTTAATTTTAAATAAGTAAGTTTTGCATTTGAAAAGTGAGTATGTAGGTTAAATTGTATATGGTGGTGTATAATGGTGTATTTATAAATATATAGGACACTATTTTAATGTCGAAGCTTTACAGGGTGTACCAAAATTTATACAATGCTAATTAGAATCAATTTAATAGATTGTTCACTAATTACAAGCTGATTTTATTAGATAAACATTTCAGACGTAATACAAACACCTTATTTACAGAACACGTTAGTCCGAACCAGTCGTACCATGTAAATAATATATTTAAAATAATAATAAACGCTAATGACATTCATTCTAATAATTATAAGCTGGTAGAGCAGCAAGGAGTTGTTTAGTGAGATACATTGTTGAAAAGCATAGAGGAGTATTTGTAGAAAATAACGTCAAGGAAACTACTACTAAAATTGGCGCAAGTACTCCCAAAATATTTCGTTAGATTTCAACGGATTCTTAAATTATATTTTCAACAAACATAGAGTGTTAAACAGGTAATACCAAAACGTGATTGTCTGAGAATCTTCCTTCCAAATTTACCAAAAATATTTGGACAGGAACCAATGATGTAAACGCACGGATGCTATTTTCGGATTATTTACCTTTGTAAAAGTATATGTGATTAAAACAACACGTTGGAAAGAGCATTGTGTTCCGGTTATTAAGTTTGAATGGAAAATTTTGAGTTTGTTTTCGAATAATGTTATCAATGCGATCGGCATTTTTATTAATTTATATCGAAATGAAAGATATTATCTATATTGATGATAAATAATAGTAAAAATTGTATTGATAGTTATTGCTAATCACGTCGATTTCTTTTTAAATATTGTTTGTTCACCTTAAACTGGTATAAACTTCCTTGAAAAACAAATGATTATTATCTTAATCTACAATAAGTTTTGGCAACCGCTGTACTCTCATTACACGAAATAAACATAATTCTATTCACCTCAGTCAGCATATTTTTTTTTTTTAGTCGATGACATCATCGCAAATATTCAAAGATGAAACATCGTAGGTCGTGTCGTTTTTTCGTGGCTTTCGGCTTACAAACGGCGCGGCGTGTACCCGTGCTATATGAACCGTTTTAGGGAAGCAGCTACAATCGCACAGATAAAAATATATCGGCGTGACGTCACACCATGCAGTAAAACGTGGTAATTTCGATGGTTTGAATCATTTGGACCGACTAGACTACCCGACGCTCTGATATATCCAACCATCGAGCATATTCGTCGATACATGAATATTGTGAATTCATCCGAGTTTCGGTACTTATCTAGTTTGTACTTTCTAAAATTTAATTTAATTGCCTCGAGGGCGATTTGGATCTAATAAATGAGGTTACGCGATAATAATATTTAATTTCAAACAAAAATTGAGTTCGAAATTTCGTTAAAAGTGAACAAATATGAGTCCTCACTTATCTCCTTGATTTTTGCAAGATGAAGGTTTTAGAGCATTCAGAAAAAATATACAGGGTGAAGCATTAGTGGGTCAAAGCTCAATATATCCATTAATATTAAAGATAACACAAAACATTATATACAAAAATCATAGATAGTCCCAAGCTACATATTTTAAAATTATTTTCATATATACAGAGTGTTTCATATTGCCAGGGTGAACCAAACATACATTTTCTTAAATGGGACATACTATATATTATTTCAAATTTAGATTAAGGATTATTTTGAAAAATTTCACCTTTCATTAAGAAAATATTAAATATCTCTGAAATTAACGATTTTAGATATACGGAGTGGTTAATAAAAATGAAAGCGCATACAGTGTCCTTCCTTTTCTTAATATAAAATACAGGGTTTTCCATTTAAATAAGATGAGAAAATAATGCATTTGCGTTTTGAATCGCTCTGTACACAGTTTTCGCAATATTGGCAAAATATCACATTGCTATGAAGTTGTTTCGTGTGAAATGCACAGGACGTTGAACAGGCAATGATTTTCAGACAAAATTGACCATAACTTCTGAAATACTCGGTATAATTCAATGAAACCTTATATCGAAGCAATGAGGAAGATATGCTTAATCTAAATTTGAAATAATATATAGTATGTCCCATTTAAGAAAATGTATGTTTGGTTCACGTTGCCAATATGAAACACTCTGTATATATGAAAATAATTTTAAAATATGTAGCTTAAGACTCTCTATGATTTTCGTATACAATGTGTCATCTTTAATATTAGTGGATATATTGAGCTTTGACGCACTATATCACCCTGTATATCTTGAAATCCCAACACGCATTATTGCTGGAAAATCGTACTCATCGAGAACGTCTTTTAACGAGATAAAACGGGAAATAAACTCTGAAATTCCACCTAATTTACCAATCAAGCAATTCCATAAATGTATTCACCGAATTAAACAATGAATCGATAATGAAGCTCTATTTATTTTCGACCCCGTCCTAAGAGTGGCTCGTGAAACATGCGTATTTCCTAAATTCGGTCATGCATGACTGACCCTCGAAACTACCGAGAATTTTTGAAAAATTTTGTTTTATTTGAATGTTTAGAAGACGTCAGCAGGTAGATCTAAGACGACGTTTCAAAGTCACTTTAAGGTATTTAATTCTGAAGTGCTCATCTAAGAATGTATAAAATTGAATATATAGGGTGGTGGAGAAATTTTAAGGTACGATTCTTTGGGTAATCTCGAGAAAAAAAGTTCCTATAAACATATATCCTAAAGTACTTCGCTGATTTATTTCGCACAAAAAAAAATTATTTCAAAAATTTAAGAAACGGTTACAATAAACCCTAAAGGAACTGTTGAAAATGACCACCAACAGCTAATATGCAGGCTTTTATCCTCCTGTTCAATTGCATACTCACACCCTGAAGAAGTCCGGGAGTGTTTCGAATTGTTTCGCCCAACAATTATGTCAAATCAGGTGACCTTGGAGGCCACGGCTGATTCGGAACTTCCACTCCTCGACCTATCCATCTATTCGGATATGTCCTATTTAAAAATTGTCGAGCTTGTAAACTAAAGTGTGCTGGAGCGCCGTCATGCATAAACCAAACTTAATTTCGGATCAAAAGTGGAATTTCTTCCAAAAGGCCAGGCAACTCGTTTTCAAGAAATAACCCATAATTAAATAATTATTATGAAAGTGCATCTCCCTTATGGCATGCCGATTTTCATCTAACCATAAATGGTTGTTGTGGAAATTCATAATTCCATTTCTGGAGAAGTTCGCCTCGTCAGTAAATAGAATGTAGGATAGAAATTGCGTATTTTGGGC
The DNA here is from genome assembly GCA_023690525.1 of Holotrichia oblita. Taxonomy (NCBI): domain Eukaryota; kingdom Metazoa; phylum Arthropoda; class Insecta; order Coleoptera; family Scarabaeidae; genus Holotrichia; species Holotrichia oblita. Next base: position 2,758,724 of record CM043024.1, on the reverse strand, counting down.
AATTTTTTATCGGAACCAAAGCCAAGCGGGAGAAGAGCCTGTACTCTCTGAATATGGAAAGGATATGACTGTTGATCGTGTAATATCCTTAAGATAGAATGCAAAATGCATATCTGCCATTTCAGCATTTGTATAATTCACCATAATTACAAAAAAAGATTTGTAGGTACAAACTTTCAAATTAATTAATGTTTGACAATAGTTATGACAGTTAGGTACGTAAGTACAAAAAAAAATCTGTAAAAATGACAACCAACACAACAGTTCCCTAAACCTAAATTTTTGAAATTTTTTTTTGTGTAATAAATCAGCCTGTATCTCTATCTATAACGGAGCACTTTAGGACATATGTTTATACAATAAAAGTTTTAAACAACCGGAAAATTATGTTCAATTACACCGCATTCGTTTTCCTCAACATTTCAAATCATTCGATCGATATCATTTAAAAACAATTCTGTTATAATGAAACGATTACGAGAATTATCGCGTTGTCATCCAATTAAAAACCTAATTACGTAAAACTTTACTCCCAGTTTATGCAATCAAAACGACACCTACTCGTTTAATCACGGTTTTAAACGAATTTTATCCGCGAAATATACAACTACTATTACACAAGTTCGGGAGAAAAAAAACTCTTACCTTTCAACTTCATCGCTGTGATGTGACACTTGGACAGTGAAGCTCAACGACGCCGATATATCACAGATTAAGCACACGTTCTTTTTCGCATTATCACCATCTGCAACCGTGAAAATTGTGTTCAGATTAAAATTACGCAAAATTAATTTAAATACCTTCCGAATCAAATTGAATCTCGTCCGTACTCGAAGACCATTCGTTATAAACGGGGAAATAACCAGGGAAAACGCTCTCGTTTCTTGTGCGTCCATCGTTATCCTCGCTAGAGGGTGTTAATATATTATCGCTTTCTATAATTTTAATCTTTAAAATTGCACTGGTTTCTTCCTCTTTTAAATCGCATTCCTCACGGTGAACAGGATCGTGTTTAAATTCTTTAATTTTATTCAATAAAATGACGTCTTCACCCTGAATATTTTGAGCTGGTTTAATTCTAATGTGATTATCGTTTTCTTCTTCGATTGGTCTATCGATCTCTTTAGTTTTATGCAACCTGTAACAGCTATTATGCGCGCTATTACTTTGTACTAACGTGTGTGGCGGTAGATTTTTGAATTTCTGCACATTCCCCGGGATAGCAATTTGAGATATACTTCGCTCCGTGTAAGTCTTCCTCAATTTCTCCCTGGACGTCGAAGTCGTCTCCTTAAAAGTAGGATCGCTATAGCTTATTTGCAACTGCTTCTTAATGGCCCCTTTATTCGAATCTTTCGTGGTGCTACTATCTACTTCCCGGCATATCACTATGTTATCTCCGGTAGTTCCATCGCTGGATTTCTTCACCATTATTATATAATCTTTATCGCCGTCTAAAGTATCAGTTCCGCTCAAATAAGTTTCGACGTGTGCTATCAATTCATCCGCTTCATCTTCGCTTAACTGCCTCTTAATCTCTTTAACCGTTTCTGTAGGTTTCAGCGTTGCCGTCCTCTTCAATTTAGACTGGGATTGTGGGAATGTGTTTTGTGCAAAATCAGTTTGAGGTATTGAAGGATATGTTCTACTAGTAGGTACCGGATGTGAGGTATTCGCGACTTGTTGGATTGGAGTAACCGGTTCCGATGGTACCTTAACCTTACTATTCCTATATTGGAAAACTATGCTTAAAGGAGTTTCCGGTGGCGTTTGCAGGAAGGAACCCTGGACCTGCGGTAGCGGCAGATTCAGTTCCACGTTCGGAATCACGGTATCCCCGTTCGGACTTTGAGGAGGCGTGTGGGCTATACTCCCGTGCAATGATGTCGAGACGGACGAATGAGTTTTCGTTAGCGATGTTTTCGTCGGTATACGCTCCAATACGTCCGGACTTAATAAATTATATTGGTTGTGAAGGAAAACATCATCGTCGTCATCGATGCAGGTTCGAAACGTCGGCTTCGAACGGCGATTATTAAGCTTCTGTTGGCCTACAAAACTGGGGAAATGCTCAGTGGTAGTGGTGTGTACGTATGTTGGTGCTTCTTGTATTCTTTCTACTATTGCTGGTGCTTCATTAGGCAATTCAATTGGGGTTTGACTCTGTGGAATGTTTGGAAGTATTAATGGGATAGATTTGTTATGTATAGGTTTCATCTATTTTTGTATACGAGGTTGTGTTGATAATTGATGATGTATATAAGGTAATTCCATCTAAACTATATATGCATGCAATTTGGATCAATTTAGTTTCTAGTTTCGTAAGATAATTTTCGACAATTTCGAATGCGATAAAGATCTAATTAGATTATCGAAAATTTTCTTAAGATTTGTTAAAAAGGAGAAATCTACTATATAACTATCTAGGTAGTTTAGAAAATACTGTTCTTGGTCCAATATAACTACTTTAAAATAAATCTGGTCCCCTATTAAGTATAAGGGAGAACCACGTAGCTCGGGACGATTCGTTGGCTCCACTTTATATTTTTACTTGGCGAGAAGCCTCAAGCAACATTTGGTATTCCTAGATCAACTATTATATAAAAAATAATCGGAAGAAGAAATGTTTTTTGAAACACGTTTAATTAAACTCTGCGACTATGGTTTTCCCCTAATTCTCCCGAAACACGCGGTTTTCCCCTAAACAACATGAATACGTGTGGTCTTAAAATAATAAATAATTAGATAGATTTAAAAATATTGTTAGATTTTCGACCTAGTTTATATAACATTGAACACCTAGGATTATTATATAGGTAACAACAATATTTAAACAACATCTACTTATTTATCACGACTAGAGGACAAATTTAAATTAATACGACTAAAATTGTATAAAGGCAAGGTTGGTATTTGTACTCTATCGAAAGGACGGATGGAATTTTGAACGCTCGTACCGCTACTATAATTAAAACTCTGACATACCTGTATAGGAATTTGTTTAATCGGGGTAGGAAGACAATCTGGAATATTTGGACTTGTAGGAATAGATTGACTTTCGCTCTTCTTTATAAACCTATCCTGATGGAATACCCAGCCTTCGGCTGGTGCGTGTTGCGAATTGTCCAAATAATCGTGGCAGGTCCACCTTCCCCTATAAAACGGTTCTATACTTTCCACCTTTACCACTTGAAATCTCCCAATGGATCTATTGCATTTGGCCACAAATATATCCCCTTCGCGATGTCCGCCCTCGTTCGATGTCGCAGCTGCGATCGCGGCCCCAGTCTCTTCGACCGTCGTTATTTCGATAATTGATGTTTGATTTTCTAAAGCGAATGGATTAGTGGACACTGATTCCGGAGATCGTTCACTTTTGGCAGCAATCAGGACGTCAAAAGGCACAGGATTTTCCTCACCGAGATTCACAACACCTGCCCCACAAGGTATTATTTCGTCGTCAACATCTTTCGAGTACGTCTCTTCCGAATAACTAGGGGTCTCTAGGTCCGTAATTCGCGATATCTCTTCGGAATGGGATTCATCTTCCGGCGAATCAATCCCGGCACTGCTAACCACGTTCGTTACGACGAAGGAGCTTTTCGATTGCGTTAAATTATCGGCAACGTGGGTAACGGCAGCTGTACTTACTGTTTCGGCATCGAAGAGCCGCAAACTTTCGCTGGTCGTCCTACATATAACCCTTGCAGTGCGTTTAGCCCTAGGTTTCGGCTTCTGTGACATCACTTAATTATTTTTACGATTACGACGAAAAGGACGATGTTTTATTTCTAACGATTATAAAGGGATTCGATTTAATTTCGTACATATCACATGTTAAATTTCTATTTAAAACGATGAACACATTCTCGTCACTTCTTCGAAACCCGGCTACTGGATCAAAACAAACAGTTAACAGAGGGTGAAATGTCAAATAGGAATCTGACCGCATGATACATATTGCGGCAGGTTAATGGCGCGAAATCCGGGCGATATGAAATGCCCGGATTCCCGGAATATTCCTGTAGTTTATCCTGTGTATTTATTTGATTTACTAATAAAGATGTCGTATTAATTAATAATAATATTCCAGATAATTTGGGCAAATTCTGTTTATAAAATTTAATGAAACTGTAATTCTCGACCTTGTTAGTGCTTCAATTTTTATTTAAACTGCAAATAAGAGACGTCTTTACACGTGTTTGATAAGTGAATATATAATTCGACGTTACAAAAGACCTATAAAATTAATTACAAAATAAAACTCAAACAAAACTGTCAAGGAATTTTTGATATCCGAATTGCGATTTTAATACTTAAAAAAATTATATTTTTATTCGCAGATTTCAAAAGTAGAATTTGTGTCAATTTTTTTATTAATATATAACATTTGTATGCGGCCGTAGACACATCTAAAGAGAATTTACCGAAATACGTCAAGGAATGTATAAACAATATAATTTACTACCAGTAAAATACGAAAAATTCTGACATATGCAAATATACAAAACGGAGATAATACCATTTAAATATGTAATAAATAAATCTCAAAATACTCCTTTAGAATTATTTGTGCTGGTGAGATTTGTGAGTGAAGTTGTGTTAAATCCGGTATGACAGAAACCGCAACTAGTATGAACGATGAACTGCCGTTACCTAAGGAGAAGAGGAAGCGATTCGGCATCAATAAAAATCTCATCATGTTAAAGTTGGCTCTATTCTTCCTATACGGAGGTTCGTATTTTACAGTGAAAACAGCATCCCCAAGATGATCCTCTGATTCGAAACCTAATTTCAGCAAATTCGTCTTTAGTACCGTACTTACCGTTACACATGCAAAGTATTGGTTTAACCATGGACGAAATCGCCTTAATCTATCTAGCATTACCATGTACAACATTCCTGGCACCGCCAGTATCAGGATATCTAGTGGATAAATTCGGAAAATACAAACCAGTCGTTATAATATCGTTCCTATTAAACGCAGCGTTACACCATTCCTTATTCCTGATCCCTCATCAAGAAACACCCGGGATAATGCCCCGAGCTTTCGTGCTCAGAAATCCTGATACTGGCGTTGAACAAATGTGGTGGAGCCCGTGCACGAATCGGCAATGCCCTGAAGATGATAGCACAGTTTCGTTAATGAGATGTCTCGATCATTGCACTTTGGCTAAGAGAAAATTGGATCAGATCGAAGAGGAACGTTTCCTTAGTATCGGGAATATGACGTACGCATCGCGATTAACCGGACGACAAAGAGAAAAGTAATAATCTTTCTCTACAATTTCATTATTTTAAATCCTCCTTATCTTACAGATTAAAGAAACCGAAAAACGTCACTTTCGAATACGTCTTTAGGATGTTGCCAAATTTAGCACCAAACGTCGATTTCGGGATAGAACCGGAGATACAATTGAATGGGAAACACAATTACACGAATATAGAAAGTCAATTCGATATAACGACGTTAACTAGTTACGGGATTAACACGACCGCGTTTAAAACTGAAGATCTACGTTGCGGTGCGGTAATCATGAGTATTAGCGATCAAAAAATTAAATGGAACACAACCTGTATGATGCAAAGATGTCGCTTCGAGAAAGGCGGACCAGAAGTGTGTTTACCTGATTTTAAAGAATCTGACGATAGGACGTTTTGGATTTACTTCACCTTGAGATTTTTGGCGAATATAATGCTGACAGTTGGCGTTACGGTCATGGATCCCATCGCGTTTACAATGATCGAGAAATACGGTGGCGATTTCGGCCGTGAAAAATTATTTTCCAGCATCGGTATGGCGATATTTTCGCCAATAACCGGAGCGGTCATAGAATATTGGAGTAGCGATTTGGGATATACAGATTATTCAGCGTCGTTTTACGCGTACGATACGTTACTGTTGATAGCCGCGTTCTGCGTCCTTCTCATGCCTTTAGGGACTAAATTACCGGCGGATAACATCTTTAAAGACTTGCTTAGAATCTTGAAGATACCTCACGTTAGTGTATTCATTATATTCTTATTCGTCCTAGGAAATCTTTGGGGATTCATCGAAAGCTTCCTATTTCTATATTTAAAAGATTTAAGCGCACCTATGAGTTTATTGGGGATCACGGTGACTGTCGGAACGATCAGCTCAATGCCGTTCCTTTACGGCGCTGATAGAATTACGAAGAGGATCGGACATGTCTACGTCATAATTATAGCATTCTTTGCTCACGCTGGCCGATTAATGGGATATTCACTTATTGAGTATGCATTTTCATTATTCGAAACGTCGATTATAGATTTAATTTTATTTTTCCAAAATATAGGAACCCTTGGTGGTGTTTCCCATTCGAAGCGATGGAATCCTTATCAGTTCATTTAATGTGGGTAGCTGCCGCTACCTATTGCGCCATATTAGCTCCAAAAACCTTATTAGCCACGCTAATTGGGATAGCCGGAATGGCTCATTTCAGTATCGGTATTGTTCCAGTAATTTTTCGCTTTTTAAAATTAATTTTAGCCGTTTTTTAGGGAGAGGAAGTGGCAGCTTTATCGGAGGACATCTCATTAAATGGGTGGGTATAAGGCAAGCTTTCAGGTTTATGGGATTAGCCGCGATGATATCTGGTGGGATGTACGTCTTGATCCACATAGCTTGGTTGAGGAAATTCGATAGCCCAGCCATGGAGGACGAGGATAATCTCGGTAATGTTGGCAACTTCATCAACTTCAACTCAATCATAATTTTAATTTTTTAGAACCGGGAGAAAGTGAAAAACTCAAAGTAGGCGAGCCTAAATATAAAGACCAATCGACCATGGTTAGTTTCGAGAGATTAAGCTTAATGATCGAATATAACCAAATCGGTTCTTTATCATCTTTGGGGAGGTTATCGAGAGGTGAAGGCGATTCTATAAAACGAGCTAGAAGTAACAGTATTAGAAGAGGTAGTTACAACATCGGTTCCGTCAAGCAGTACCGCGGAAGCGCTTCTAAGGTTGACCTCTTAAAATCCTCAACGGAAGTTAGTCATACTAGAGGGTCCACACCCCAATTGAAGAATTCGAGCGGATATCTCAGCAGGAACGGCAGCACGAAGATACCTGATATTAACACTTCTAGTCAGTCGAAATTGGTGAAGAACCCCGAGGAAGGATTGCTTAAGAAGATACCGAAAGAAACCGATGAGTTAGTGCATGAAGATGGTGGTAAAAATGATGAAACGAATGAAGTGTAGTGTAGTAGTTAGTTTAAGATATTTTTTTTATAAAATATTTTTTAATTATTAATAAATTGGTTCTAGTATGGTTTAAAAAAATGAGTATTTCTTTAAAATCTTTTATTGTATAAGAATTAATTACAACGAATAAAGTCACCTAGAATAGAAATATTAATGAGTAAAATGAGATTAAAAAAAAAATTAAATTCGTCGAAAAATTAATAAGAATTCTATGATGCCAATAGAGCAACATTAATTTCTTTCACCATTTTAACACGATGGAGCATTTTCTCTAAGGCGTCCTTGCCTAGAGCCATCGTCGAATACCAAACTGGACTGTCAGGGACGCACGATCTCTCCGGTAGTAAATAGAAGACGTCGTTTCTTGTTTTGACGCTCTCTGGACATTTCGAAAGATAAAATTCGTACAACTTGACCGGGCATCTAAGCGGGTTCTCATCGTTCTCTTGCTGTTCGTACACTTTCTTTTTACTTTTATTACCTTCTGGGCGAAATATTTGTAACTATCATAGCTGCGATAAATTAAATATTACCAACACTTACCAACAGCCGACTGCGGCGGGTAAAATCGTAATAAAATGTTCCTAGATGAGGCGTTCTTCGGTGTACCAGGTTGGTTAGGTACACGCTTCCAATGTTTCATTATATGAGAAAATGATAACTGCATATGCTCGTCGACATTCTGCACAATATTAAAGTATAATATAGATATACATATAGGGAGGAATTATTTTTATAAAAACACTTACCGTTAAATTGAAATGTTTTGTGTTAAAAAACATTAAAGTACTTAATAGGACGTGAGGAGAATGCGCTCCTAATTGCTTACTTTCCCATAGATGTTCCTCCTCGACTCTTGTAACGATATATTCTATTTAAAAAGAAAATAGGACAAAACATCATACTTATTAGGGGGTTCCAACTTACGAGAATCGTTATAGAGTGTCGAGAATTTTTTGCAAACCTCATCTAAACAATCCGTGAAACTGTCGTAATACGAATCACAAAATATGTTATCAATTCGTCCATTTTCGTATAAATATTGTTGAATCCCCAAGCACAGATAATATATCGTATCAGGAGCGTACTCGGCACCGTTCGGTTTCCTCACCTCCTTAACGAACAAACACAACGAGTAATTCAACTCATCCGATGTTAATTGCAGGAGATCCGATTTGAACGGTTTCGCCCGCCTGAACGACTTCTCCAAATCAGCGTTTTTAGTCGTCACCCATTGCTTCCACGCGTTAACCCCGAAAGTGTACTGCGGATTAAAACGACTCAATATATTACAATAAAACCAAACATCATAACGCTTACTTTCAAGCACATATTAGCGTCGGGTTTCTCGACGGGTTCAGGAGGTGGTTGAGGTTCCGGTTCTACAGGTAGAACGACCTCTGGACGAGTCGGTGGTCTACCTCTACCGCGTCCCCTCCCACCATGGCGATGGGCTCTCCCGCGTCTTCTTCCACGGAATGTTGATCTCTCAACCGGCGGTGTAATCGGAACTACGTCATCGACTTGTTCACTGGATGCTAAAAACATTAAATGATTATTATAAAAGGGTTATTCCATTAAACAATACTAACAATTTCCTGCCGTCGCTGTTATCGTATTGGCGGTGAGAGCTCCTTCGAGATCGACAGCCGGTTCCTCGAAATCGCTGGCCATCTTCAGCGCCATCTGGAGCATATCGTCGCCGAAGGTGTTACTGGCATCTTGGGGTTCTGGACTGAACGATGGTTCCGGTGCGTGATCGCCTTCGCTTTCAGGTTCCGCTTCGCTCTCGACCTCCTCTTTCTTCTCGTTTTCCCCGGCTACGAGTTCAGCCATCATCAATAGGTCAGCTTCGTAAGGGTCTCGAGGCGTGCGCACTTGATTCTTCTAAAAATTTAAATCGTCGATCATATCTGAGGTTTCCTCTAATTACAATTACCTTTAACTCCTTTAAAACGACACTCGACGTTTGTTTCGTAACTGGTATAAATATAGGTACTGGTATAGGTAGAGGGAACGGTATTGGAACGGGATATACAAGGTTAAACATTTCGATTGGTTGCGGGATATAAATCGGAACCGGTACCGGTAATAAGACAAGACTATCCTTGATATCCTCTAAAATTACATCCGAATTATGACTAGCAAATCAGAGCAAGTGTTTACGCACCTGTTTGCACCGCCTTATCGACCATTACGGGCTTCATTTCAGCTTCGACGTCGCAAGTAATCGGCTTCACTAGAGTCGCTACATTTTTCTGTACTGGTAAATCCGGCGGTCTCACTAAGACGATTCTTCTAACAGATGGTAACGCTGGCGTCTCTTGTAAAGTCGTTATCGTCGTAATTGTAGATCCTGACGATTTAGATCGTGTAGATCTCGTACTAACGGTGGGGGTAACAGGAGCTAACGATCTCACGCTCGTAATTATCGGTAAAGGACCCGGAACGTCTGGTATTATCTGTTTCCTCTGCTGCATACTACTCGACTTCCTCGTTACTCTACATGAAGTCGTTGTTGTCGGTGGGATAACAACCGGAGGTGGTTGAGGGGGTGCCGGTTCCGTATATCTCGCCGGTGTTAAAATATATTTATTCTGGTAGTCTTGCACGCAAGGATAAGAACAAAAATTCTTCATACTATCATCGGCTAACGTTATATGATACTGCCCTTTACAGATTTTGTGGCAATAATCGCAACGTTTCTTTTTCACTTTAGTAGCATTGAGGGAGGCGTTAAAGAAATTTAAACAAGTCAGAGAACATATAATAAGGACGATATTATCCGGAGTGTACTTCTGGATCATATCAAAATTATACTTCTTCACTTTACACCAACAACACGAGACAATCTTACGATTGGTCGTAATATAAATATTCTGACAACTTTTCTGGCAGAATTTCCTCAGAGTACCATCGTAACGGATCAAGCACGTATCATTCGACGGTTGGCTCACGAAATATCGGCAACACATATCGCACTTCTCGGGTGCAACATCGTTAACGTACTTGAAAGCGACGAAACACGGTTCGCCGCAGAAAAAATTAATTTTCCCTTTAAAATTAAACTCCATCTCGATAGTATTGTTCTTATGACAAACACAACATTCGTCGATCAATTTCGGTCCCCTTAGGAATCTGCAGATATCGTTGTATTTTTCCGTGCAATTATTTGAACAGAAATCTTTCACTACGCCCTTGTCGTGAACGCTCGACGTCAAACTCGTCGAATGATCGTGTATGTCGTTCTGGCAGTACGAACAAACCCTGGCGTTTTTCTTGTACTGCTCTAGACAGGTGCTACTGCAGAATTGTCGGACGCTGAATCCGAAACGGACGCAATATTTACCGAGGAAATTATCTTTGACTTCGATTTTGCAATTGGCGCAAAAAGCTCCGATGACCTTCTGATGTTTAGCTGAATTAAAAGATTTTTAGTTTAAAAATATAACAAATTTGTGAGTGTAATACTTACTGAGACAATTTTCGTTGCAGAAATCGAAGGCTTCCCATGATAAACTATTATGACTGTCGGAAATGAGCAAATTGCAATTTTTACAGCGGATATTTCCGATAACCGTTACTGGGGGAGTTACGCCTGTGGCATCGGTATCGGTTGTACCTCTGAGATCCGTGCTGAAGTTCTTAACTCTCAATTTACGCACGATTACATTATCCGAATGTTTCTTCTTCAGTTTATTTAAGCATTCTTCTGAGCATAAGCTACTAGTATCGGTGTCTTTTACGCAATTATATTTGCACACTTTCTCCTTAAAATAAACAAGGAATCAGCTCCAGAATAGACATAATTTAAATAAATACCTCTTTACAAATCATACAAGATGATTTCTCCGTAGTATTCACCACACTCACTAAGTACTTCTCGCATAATCTCATACTATCGCTGTCGGTTGATAAGGACGCAGCCGGCGTTGATAATTCCGATTCTTGAGAGCTTGAGATTGGAGTGGATTCATCCTAAATTCAAAATAAAAATTATTTAAGAACATATTTATACGATTTAATTTACCTTGCTTGCATCAGGGATAATACATTCGTCCGCTTCATCTAAATCGGAGGCGAAAGTATTATCGGTTGATTCAGCGCCTGGCGTCCATTCCGTAGACCCAATAGGATCAACTTCGTTCGAAACTAAACACAAACAATTAATTAAGGAACCGGAAAATGTGAAATCGAAATATCTTACTTTGATCCGCAGTTTCCGCCGATTTATCCGAATCATCTTTATCATTATTGTCCTGTACAAATATAGAATGTTCGTCCGTGATGGCAGAATCTTGAGAAAGGGTATCTTTATTCGATCCGTGCTCTTCTAAACTGCTACTTTCTATCGTGGTTGTTGTTGTTTGCGATGAATTTCTAACGAGATCATCACTATCAGTCATAAACGGGTCTTCAACAGGTTCGGAACTAGATTTAGATTTGCTCGGAGAAATATTATCAACATCCATAACTTCGATCGTTTCATTAACATTATTTTTATCGTTGCTTTCATCTATAGCCAACATATCTACATTCCCCTGGTCAGAATGAGTTTCTTCGTTTTTCCTCCTCGACGATTCCTCCTCTTTATCCTTCTCAACCATTACAACCTCTACTTCTTTAGGATCATCAACAACCATAGGAGTCGTCTCCTTATCTGCATCACTTTGTGTGCTAGTACCAGCGCTAGCTTCCGCGTTGTCTTTCTCTTCATTATCATCAACAGGATCCGCGTTATCTCTCCTTTTTATTCTCATCATCCTCTCCCTTCTCACATACTACCTCATCGTCGCTTTTCCCATCAGATTTACTTTTTTCATTGCTACCCTCATCTTTATCCTCTTCGGGAATCGCAGCAACATCCATTTCTGTCTCATCCTCCCCTCCTACCGTTTCTTTAACTTCGTCTTCAACAGGTTTAACCGCAGCTTGCTCCATATCAACATCTTCATCATGAAGAGGTGTTTCATCTGTTCTACTCACTTCAGTGCTATCTTTTGGTTTTGTTGCTTCTACTACATCTTTTCTAGGTTCCGCAATTTCCCCCTCTTCACTTTCTATAACATCTCTTTCTTCATCCACATTCATTTCCTCTTGACTATCGTTGAGATCGTCCTTCGATGTTTCCGCTTCGTCATCTTTACTCAGTTCAACTTTCTTGGTCGGCGATTTCTGAGAGGCTTGACTATCATCGGGTTTATTTTCGACAGTAATTGAGAGACCGTCTTTCGAATTATCGGCGGACATGTTTCCGACAAATTCTGTATAAATGAAAGAAGAACGATTAACATTGTAAACGGACCTGAATTTTTGGAAGGACCTGTATACTAGTTCTTACAATTACAGGATTTATACCGCTTATCACGCTATATTTACATTAATATGTGTAGGATTAAAACATATAATAATACCTAAGTAATCTCGCGCGTAAATATGGCTACTTAAAAGAAAATAAACAATAAATCTCAGTATATAACCTCAAAATAAAGTCGATAAAATACAAGGTCTACAAGGTAGTTTAGCCCATTACACACGAATCTACATTTCAGATTTAAGTAAATATTATAATGTTATTGTTAAAATGATGATTAGAAACATATTTACCTTAATTATATTATCTTCTCAGCGACATGGTCATTCACTCAGTTCCAAAAAGAATACAATAAACAATTTTGACCTATTCTATTGTAAAAGACAAATAAAATTATCTTCACGTTTAAACTATTATACACTCACTATAAAAAAAAATAATTTTATATACTTAATTTAGTAACACATTGTATGAAGGAATTGATTGACGCTAGCACGTTTACAAACCAAACACTCGGTAGATGGTCGTAGATAAATTAGCTGCCTTTACGTTGAATCGGAATTATATTGAAAAGCTTGAAATAAAATCGAAATTTGCATAAATATTATGGATGTTTGTAATATAATTTTTTCGCTTGTAATAATTAAAAATAAAATTAATCAATTCAGAAATTTCCCACTTGCAGCGCCATCTAGCGTTGAATACGTCAAATAAGAACCGCGCCTTTTTTAAAAATTAATTGCATTTATGCAAATAAATCATAATCTTGTTTTAACTTATTAATAATTAATTTTAATTGGGTAAATTATTCCAAAAATATTGCATCTCTTAATGCAGTTCTTGCTTAGATATTCATTTCTTTATCAACCTGATAAAATAAATGATAAAAATATTCCTATTTTATCTCGCTTGTTTCTATTAAGGATCATATTTTACTTCTTTATACGTTTTGTTTTACAAAGATAGGTTAACGGCATTATAAGCTTAACGTAAATAATGTTTTCCCTGTATTTATGACGTGTACTGCCAACAATTCAAAATTTACGCGAGAAATATTAGATTTGTTAACAATTACAGGTAATTTACATATTGTTTTTATAACGATAATGTTATAAAACGCATATATAATTAATGTTTTTAGGTTATAATGAGTGAAAAACAAGGAATGAGAGCCTTAATTCTAGTAGGTGGTTATGGTACGAGATTAAGACCATTAACATTAAGCAGGCCTAAGCCGTTAGTCGAATTTGCCAATAAACCTATACTCTTACATCAGATTGAAGCGTTAGTTAAAGCTGGAGTCACCAAAGTAATCCTCGCTGTATCTTACCGAGCCGAGCAGATGGAGGAAGAGCTCTCGCAGGAAGCTCGAAAGTTAGGAATTAGTGTTATATTTTCCCATGAAACTGAGCCTCTTGGAACTGCCGGTCCTTTAGCATTAGCCAGCGATATCATAAAACAAAGTTCCGAACCATTTTTCGTTTTGAATTCCGATATAATATGCGAATTTCCGTTTAAAGAGCTAGCCGATTATCACCGCGTACATGGAAAAGAAGGTACGATCGTTGTGACTAAAGTTAAAGAGCCTTCGAAATACGGTGTCGTCGTTTACGATGAGAAAGGTTGCGTGGAACGTTTCGTTGAGAAGCCACAAGAGTTTATCTCAAATAAAATTAACGCCGGATTGTATATCTTAAATCCGAGTGTCTTGAATAGGATCGAATTAAAACCGACGTCGATAGAAAAGGAAGTGTTTCCTGGTATGGCGGGTGATGGTGAATTGTACGCGTTTGAATTAGAGGGTTTTTGGATGGATGTCGGACAACCGAAAGATTTCCTAACAGGTATTATGTTTTTAGTTTTTTTTTTTTTTTTGATTTATAATCGAATTTTTATTTACAGGAATGTGTTTGTACTTAAAGTCTTTACGACAGAAAGCAGCTGATTTATTATATAACGGGCCAGGTACTGTAGGGAATGTTTTAGTAGATCCGACTGCTAAAATCGGAACCGGTTGCCAGATTGGACCGGATGTTACAATAGGGCCAGGGGTTGTAGTTGAGGATGGCGTTTGTATCAAACGGTGCACTATTCTACGTAACACAGTTATAAAATCGCATTCGTGGCTTGAAAATTGCATAATAGGGTGGAGATGCGTAGTAGGAAGATGGGTCCGGTTAGAAGGGATAACAGTTCTTGGTGAGGACGTTATAGTGAAAGACGAGATATACATTAACGGAGGACAAGTACTGCCGAATAAAAGTATAGCAGCATCTGTACCCGAACCACAAATTATAATGTGATTTTATTGTAAATTTGTAAATTTTATACCAAATATTAATGGCATTTCTAGTGTTTTCTGTAACAGTGTTCCAATATTTGATAATATTGCAGTTAAAAAAAATTATATTTATATGTAGGAATATGCAAAATAAAAAGCACAATATTTTTATATATTCAGTAAATGAGCGTAAATACGTTAATTTTCGCGTTTTACGACTGATTTGTGTTAAGATATGTTAGTTTTAATGTATGACGAGAAAATTGTATAGTTAATTCGTAAAATAAAATATTTGTATAAATTTTTAATTGTTTATTATTGAAATTATGATTAATTTAAAAATCGCGCTATTAATTGCATGCTCCCTCTATCAATCAATAGTTGCAACTATCATCAATGACTGCCGGTACCACCAACTTAAAAATATTAAATTGCACTTATCTAGGGGAATTTCCTCGGAATGTGATAAACATGGTGATAAACTGATTTGTGTCTTCTCAAAAATGGCGCCGAAGTGTTGGGATGTTGATGTTTATAATATTAGTACCGATGGGGTACTAAAGCAAAAATTTAATAAACGTGTTCAATTAAAAATTGATTATGATCCTCAAGGTTTAAGTTTGAAAATAGTGTCCGGTAAGTTTAATATTAACGTATTTTTCACGAATGTTATTGTGTGGTTGGATAGTAAGATTCGGCATGCTTTTTTCTATTTTTTTTTTTTTCGTCCCATTGTTATTACCCGATTTTCATAATATCAATACGTATTTTCATTCGAATCTGTAATTATTTTCGATTATTTCCATATTGTTGAATTTAATTACGTAAAAATAATGTGCGTTACGTTGGAATCTATCTGTATTTAATTTGCACTTATTAAGGATGCAATTTATTAATACATAGATTATATAAAATGACATTTTTAGGGAAGGAAATTTATTTAGAATTCCCAATACATCCTAGCACGGAATGTTGCCGGATTGCAAGTAGAGCCTACATTTTTACAGTAGATAATGAATCATTTTTTATAAAATTTTTACGCGAGGAAGGTATAATGGAACAGCCAATCAAACCGTTGAGGTATTAATCGTTTTGTGGATTGTAGATACGAGAAGTTTCACAATATCTATAGCTAAGGTGAAATCGGGAAAAGGTGCTTCGGTATTCTCGGTACGAACTGAAGATTCATCTGCGATGCAGTATTTTCAGTTCTACGGTTATTTATCACAGCAGCAGAATATGCTGCAAGATTTCATACGGACTTATACCTATCAACGAGCAATATTATGTAATATCAATGATTTTAAGGTGATTATTCCGGTATTGGTTTGAATACGATTCAATATTTATGTTGTCTTTATTTTTTTTGTAGGATAAAGTAGTTTTAGATGTCGGGGCTGGGTCTGGAATATTGTCTTTCTTTGCCGCTCAAGCTGGAGCTAAACGTGTCTATGCTGTAGAGGCTTCAACGATGGCGCATTACGCTCAGGTAAAACTGGATCTGCGTAACATTAAATGTATATTTCGTGATGTTGTAATGTACTGTTTATAATACTTGATATCTTAATATAAACAATTCGTTATTTAGGATGAATTGACATCATGTTATACTGATTAAATTTTATACAGCGATGTGCAAAAGTGTTGACCAATTCTCTTTTAATTACGTAGAAATTGGTGCAGTCCAACAATTTACAAGACAACATCACTGTTATCCCCGGGAAAATTGAGGAGATAGAGCTTCCAGAAAAGGTAGATGTTATAATATCCGAACCAATGGGTTATATGTTGTATAATGAGCGCATGCTGGAAACTTATTTACACGCGAAAAAGTGGTTAATACCGAACGGGAAAATGTTTCCATCTCGTGGCGATCTCCATATAGCCCCGTTTACTGACGATGCCTTGTTTATGGAACAGTTCAGCAAGGCGAATTTCTGGTACGCCCATTTAAGATTTATTCGTATATACATCACTGTATTAAAATTTAAATTTCGTTGCCAAAGGTTTCAAACATGCTTCCACGGAGTTAATCTATCAGCCATCCAGAATTGTGCTGTTAAAGAGTATTTCCGTCAACCAATCGTCGACACCTTCGATATTAGAATATGTTTAAGCAAATCAGTTCGTCACGTGGTCGATTTCTTGGAGGCTAGCGAGACGGATCTACACACAATAGGTATTATACATAATATTCCGGTAAACTCTATATCTCCCGTGTAATTTTACAGATATTCCACTAGAATTCCATTTATTGGAATCTGGTACATGCCATGGTCTAGCATTTTGGTTCGACGTAGCGTTTCAAGGATCCCAACAGACTATCTGGTTAAGCACCGGCCCTACAGAACCACTAACTCATTGGTATCAAGTGAGATGTTTGCTCGAGCAACCCCTGATCGTAAAACAAGGACAAGTATTAACCGGTAGAGTCTTATTAGTGGCAAATAAAAGGTAAATTTCTCACCGAAAAAATACACAATTCTAATTTATTATAAATCAAATCGTTTTACAGGCAAAGTTATGATGTAACGATCGAATTGGTATTGGAAGGAACTAATCACAGATCGTCGAATACGTTAGACTTGAAGAATCCATATTTCCGATATACGGGAGCTCCGGTTCAACCGCCCCCTGGCGTTTCGAATATTTCGCCTAGCGAGAACTATTGGAATCAATTAGATGCGCAAGGTGTCAGAAACGGTAATTTTATTTTATTATACGAATGTTTTCCTAAATTTGTATGATGTTTAATTTAATTTCAGCTGTGAATATGGTGAATGGAATGTCTGTAAATGGTTTGGGTGAAGTATCTATGGATACAACTCAATCTGTTATTAGTAATAATTTAATAACAAATAATTTAATAGCATTAGGTATGATTTTATAATATTTAGATTTGTTAGCCAACGAATTAGAAAATTTCGAAATCTTTTCCAAGTCAGGGGCTCTCCTTGAAATAATGCCAGCACCTCCACCAATATTTTCACTTGGACTTTTTAATTCGTTGGCGATCTATTGGATGTTATCGTTTAAAATGATTAAAATGATATTTTTAGATCCAACACAATTAGCAGATGGTACGCAGCCAAATATACATCCGGGATGTATCTCCAGTACTGGTCGTGGTAGAGTGGCAGCTAGTCCAACGTCAACGCAAACGGCTCAATTAATAGGCGGCGCTATATCACCGTCACTATTCACAACACCAAACGCGCAGCAGGTTAGTCGGCACGCGAGGTGATTATTCCTTTTACATATTATAATTTATTTTTCAGCAACCGTTACTAATGGCCAATTATCCAGTTAGCGCTAATTTAATGATAGGGGACTATGTAACCCCCGGTAATAGTATGACAATGTCAGCTTATAGACAGTAGTTTGCATTATTCTGTGGTAATGCTCAAATATTTATTACATATTATTATTAATTTTTTTCGAAGATCTGGTAAGAATGGGAAATATTTTAACGTAAATAAAATCCGTAATCCCAGGATAACGAAAGCAAAAAAAAAATAATAATGGGAATATACACATAACATATGGAATGTTTTTTATTTTAATAGCATTACACGTATTATACAGAAACATAAAAAAAGGAATAATATTGAATGGAAAAAACACAATAATCGACGTTTTTTCAGCGAGGAAAAAAAAATGAGAAAAAGTATATAAAACAATCGACTTGTGATATGATAAGTTTTGTCGTGTTAGTTTCTTTGTTTTTTTTTTTTCAACTATAGCTATGTAGAGAAAAAAAACATAATTTTCTTCCAAACGATAATTTTAACTCCTTTTTTAAACATTTTTTGTGGGTCCTGTTTTTAACCGATTTACCACTGAAGGAAGGTAACCGGTTGAAAACAGATTACAAAAAAGAAAAATAAATTTTAACTTTTCCGTTGTTTGCTCTAAAATGTACAGTTTAATTTATAATTTCGGGGGAAAAAAATAATTTTCCCATCTCATGACCCCCTCCCTCTAGCTTTCTTTATCACGCGGCAGGGACTTATTTGTATTATACATACACTATAATAAGAATTAACAACCCATGTAAACAAAATAAAAGAGAAATCAATTTGTCTTAGATATGGGATAGTTTTATATTTTCGTTCTTTTTTTATTTTCTAATCCGGTTTAGTTCGCCCTCCACCATTATATATCGTGTGCTTTCGTATAATAGGCTAGATTTAAGTTTTATCGTGTTTGTTTTATTCCTCTAGCCTTCTATTATGAATTGTTAATATTGTAAATAAAATAAAGGTTAATTAATTAATAATAGGGCAATTCTTTGTCGTCGTACAATTTCTTTCATACTATTGTGATTTTCATTTTTTTATAAAACTAAATGTTTTTAATTTAATT
This sequence comes from Holotrichia oblita, assembly GCA_023690525.1. Classification (NCBI taxonomy): domain Eukaryota; kingdom Metazoa; phylum Arthropoda; class Insecta; order Coleoptera; family Scarabaeidae; genus Holotrichia; species Holotrichia oblita. The sequence continues at coordinate 2,739,533 of CM043024.1, read as the reverse complement.
GGATGTATATAGATATGTATTTCTATCTTCTTAAAACAGAAAAAAACGCAGAGAGAGAAAGAGAAAACGAGAGGTAATTCAGACGTCTTTTTCCTTCTTGCAACTTAGTTGCAACATTTCCGATGTATTTTAATTTAATTTTAGCTAATTGTTTTTAATTTAGTAGAATTTAACTGTCCTATATATAAGAAATTTGATCCTGCGATAATAGGTTTACTTGTGCGGCAACATCACTATTTCACAGTTATTTTCTTTTTTTCCTTTTAAATCGACACATGAGATACAAGACTAATTCTTAGAATATGTCAGTAGTCTCCATCCCACGTTACTCTAATAATAATAGTAATAATATGATGATAATAATAACTTTTCGGGCTTGTTGGAGATGCACAATTTCCAACATAATCAACATATCTTTTGAAGCAATTTAAATAATAAGTTTTAAAAGAAATACAAGAAATGCGATCCTAGCAGTATTATATTTACCTAAAAGATAACTTGAATTTCATTATTTAGTGAAATATTTTTAAATAATAAATACAAACAAACCAAAAACAAAAGGGTTGGAGTCTTGCTGTTTGTTAGTGTTCAACAATAAAAGTAAAAAAAATACACTGATAATTTTTACATATTTATGATAAATGATATACATCTATGTGAAATTTGGATTGAATATTTGCTTGCGATATATTTTTATTGTAGTTTCTTCTTTCTTTTCGTTTTTTAAGTAATCCAATATATTGTAATATATTTAAGCATTTATTTGTAGATCATGGAAATTTTTTTCTTCTTTTTTTTTGGTTAATCTATAAGACCCAGTATTTAAATAAATAAATTCATTTTAAGGAACGTTTCTTTTTTCTCTTATTTATCATTTTTCTAACCGCTTCACTTGGCCGTTATATAGAAAATCATTTTGACTCATCATCAACTAATGACAATAATCAACGTTTATTTAGATTAATGATCGGGATATGGCCAAATTATTTTGCATGACTGATATTGATAATTAATAAGCAATTAATAACTTTATCGTCCATTGTATATCATTTCATATTTTGGGAGAAGATCGAGGACGCTGTTGTGAAACTAAAACGTAAGATATTTTGGTATTAATCGAAAAAGAAAAGGAGCCGGTTATAGATCTGCATATACAATGATAATCAAAATACATAGGCACACTCACACACACATACATCAATCTTAGACAAATGAATATCGCTTGAATGTTTAGATACCGTCTATTTTGGTAATCACTGTATATTATTTTTAGCATAAGGAGTATTTAAAAATAAAAAATTACATTTCTCGTGATATACCGAAAAACAAGAATAAAAGTAAAAGAGTAGATAATAAAGTGTATGTAAAAGAAAAAGATAGCTTATTTAGTGGCAACGAAGATAATATCCATAATTTGTAATATTTATCGTGATATTGCAGCAAGATTTTTTGTGAATAACTCGTAATTATATTATCTAAATACTATTTGTTTTACTGATTTACTCTGTTCTAAATTGTAATAATATAAAAATTAAATTATTCTATTAAAGTGAAAATAAAATAAAAATAAAAACGCATTCTTATTTCTGTATTTATTAATTTATAATTTATCACAATAGAATTCATTTCTTCCCTGAATTTCATTAATATTAAGCATAATATTCAACATAAAAATATATATTTATATTTATGTACAGAGTAGTTTTAATCTTACAGGAATATGTACTTATCTCTACTACCGACTTGAAAAGGTGCTTCCAACAATCGTACAAATCGAAGTACAATTTTGGAGGGAATTCTTTACTTTCCGGGGCTGTTCAACTATGAAAGAAAAGAAAAAAGAAATGAATCTGTATCAGTACAGTACGTTACGTACAGAGATTCACTTTAACATTTCACTGTTTTTATTTTATACAAAATATACATATACAAACTTTAATTTAAACGAAACTAATCAATTGGAATACGGTAATGAAACGAGTTAAAAATTAAAATACAAATTACATATAAATACGTCTCAAATCTGCAGGTGATGTTATCATATTACATTGCGGGCACAGCTTCTTCGCCCCGAGCGTCTGGAGCCAACAGGTCTCGCAATGGACATGCCAACAACACACCGAAACCACAGGCGTTTTATATCGTTCCATGCAAATTAAACATTTATAAACTTCATCTCTACCGCACTCCTTCTTCTCTAACTCTCGTATCCGATTCCTTAACGCATCCACGACCGGATCTACACTAGTATCGATATTGATATTCTCCTTATCGTGACGTTGAGTTTGTACTTGCTCGATATTATCACCTAGAACGGCTTTTCGAAGAGCGTCCCTTTCATTATCCGTACCGGATAATATAATGTCCGTTTCATAGTATTGTGCCGCACCAAATACTTGACTCGTATCACCATCGACAACCAAATCTTCATCTTCGTCTGTCATACTTATCGATGTACCTAAACTAGATACGCCACCTTGTAACATAGACGTAGCTCTAACCCGAGATTGTCCGGCCCATTCGTACTCCTCGTATCCCTCCACATCTATATTTTCATCGCTTTCTTCTCCAGACTCGCGCAAACATTTCTCAACGTGTAAAGAAATATTCTCGGTCGTCACCTTATTACAAACTGGACATATTACTTCTTCCGATTTACGTTTCTTAGCTTTCACTTTCTGTCTTGTCTGTCGATTATTTTTTACCTTCTGATAGGCCTCCCAACATTTATCGACACCATTCTCAATTCCGTTTGTATTCGTGGGAGATGCACCGTTGTTTTTGCAGTTCAATTTCGATTTATTAGAGATCTTACTTAATTTATCTATTTCGCAGGCTAAATGCTGGTCTATCTCTGTGCCCCTTAGAGTGACACTACACACGGGACAAAACGAGGGGTTTACTTGTTTCTTTTTGTTCCTACATCCTCTGCCACTCTCTTCAGTACTTGTACTTGCAATAACCGTCTCCTCTAGATTTTCCATATTTTCGCACAATTTAAATTAATACATTTAACGAGGTAAATATTACTTGCATATATCTGCGTAAAGCGACAAAATAATCCAGATATTTTGCGATGCATAAGGATTTTTATGTGAGGCAAGTATATTTAAGGTTAAGTCATTGTATACAGTTTTTATTTACGTTCCTTGCTAATAACTTGCAGCTTATGAAATATAATCTTCAGCGATTTCAATTGAAATACCGGTTTTGATCTCAAGTGCTTCGGTTTTAATAAAAATCTTATAAATTTATATTTGTGTTTTTAAATATCGCATAACATAAAAAAACATAACCTCTACACAACATCAATAAATCATATATTAATGCTGCTAACTCCCTCTACTAGTGTATATTCGAATTAAATTAGATTAGTTCGCGAGTATTCCGGGAGGTGGCGCTACATGGTTGAAAAAATTTAAAATATTTCTTTTTCTATATAATTTTATTTTTAAAAATTCACACAATTCAATTTTTATAGTTTAGTAATTGTTCGGGTAATTTTCTTGGCGGTTTATATTGCAATTCTTTATTACCATCGTGTAACATGCAAGTCCGGATTCTCTGTTGCACTTTTATTAAATCCGGGAAAGGCGGCGCTAAATATTTGTAATAAATTTTTAATATTTCGCAATATAAACCTACGGATTTTTCAAAATTTCCAGTCATGAATGACCTTTCGGCATCCTGAGTCATACGATCCAAGTTCTGAAAAAGATTAATTAGTTAAAATTAAATGTTGTATAGTAAATAAATAAATGCTCACCATTAACTTCATCAGTACAGGCATTAAAGTGTTAACACTGTTGCATTTCCAACAATTAAACATCGGATTTCCAGTATTTTTATTAATTACATTTGCTCCTTTACATTTCTTGCATAATAAACGTAATTCGTTCTCGGACATATTCTCGAATAAAGGCCAATCATGCCTGCATGCCACGCATTGGCATTGGAACCAATATCTTTCGATCAAAGTGTTAATTCGAGAATTCGTGGCTTCTATGCTGTAGACTGGGCCGTAGTTGTCGCATATTATTTCACCAGCTTTTATTAATTTTATCGCTCTTAGAACCATCTTTTTACCTTTATTATATCTGGGAAGAATTTCTATTTAGATGTTCAAATTTGTCAAGATCACTTACCTAATTACACCAGGTTCGCAACTGTGATTAAATAGTGCTAACGTCGGATAAACGCCTCCACCTAAATGGCATGTGTAATAATTGAGCTCATCTTCGTTAGTTGTCTTCATATTTCTCAATTCGGAGAGTTCGTGAGCATTAAACTGTAAAATTTGTAGATGCCTTAAGATCAAGCTTCCAATGAAACATTCCTCTTCAGTTAAATTGGCATCTTTAGTTTCGTACGGGAAATAATCTGTCATTTTTAATAGTCTTAATAAATATATCGCCATAAAACCGTAATGTACGAATTCGCCTTTGGGTCTCATAGAACTATGCGTGCATAAATTATATAATCTTTCGTAATCTGCGCCATTATATATACTATCACGCGAAATCTCTTTAGTTAACGTTTCTTTTTTATTCCAAAAGAACTTGAAAGGTTTTTGCGTGATTACCCTTAAAGCCATAATGCAATTAATTGAAGCCCCTGATTCGTAGAGCGAATGCGTGATTTTACATTCTACCTCGTGAAATTTAGCTTGTTTTACGCATTCGTTACTACAGAATACTGTGTATTTGCAAGAAACGCATGGTATCGGATTTAGAGTGGATTTGATACAGTTTGAGCAATTTTGCGCGCAACTAGTGATGGAAACTGCTAAACAGTGCGGATCCTCTTCTGCCACAATAGATCCAGGTTCGATATCGCTTTTAGCTCTAGCAAATCGCCCTTGATTCTGATCCTCATCAAATTCAACAAAATTATTAGCAGCTGGGTATTTAAAATTTGGCGTAAACGTAGAGGTACTGCTTCGTGGTTGTACCACCAGTTCTAAATTAGCGTCATTTTCTTTCATTTTTAACTCATCGAATAAGGCATGCATCTCTGTTAATTTCGATTTTTTATTTTCAGGTGTTAAATTTGCTTTTTCCAAGGTACTAATTGCTGTTTTTATAGCTTGTATACCTTCGAGGTGTTTGTTTAAATTTAAGCAAGATTTAGCCTTGCGGAATAGAACTTTATGTTCCAAATGTTTAGGATAAGCTCCTAAACTGAGTAAATAGTTAATATCATCCAAGCATTCTTGGTTTAAATTCTTCTCTAACAGTACTGCACTACGATTAGCGAGAACGACCGCTATTAATTCTTTTTCTTTGTCTAAAATATTTCAATTCAGAAAAGTTTATAATCGTTATTTACATTTATAAAAGCTTACCGGTATTTTGAGGACACATTATCGCAGCTAAATTATACGATTCGTTAGCTTTATCCAAATCTTTCTTCTCGTAAAATTTATTTCCGTTCGTTTTGTGTTTAACCGCATTTTCGTAAGATTTCCCGGTTTGAGATAGCGGTATTGGAACTGTTTTCGCATGAGCGTATAAGCACTTGATACGGCTATAATCGTCGTCTAAATTTTTAAAATTATTCACATCGATAGTTAATGTATTCACTAAACTATCACAGTGATTTTGAAAAATGGAAATTACATTAGCACTCATCGCGAAGCGAGGTGTACTGGATTCAACGCCGCGTGTTTTAGTTTGGGTATATTATTAGAATCGACATATATTTTCTATTTTTAACTAAATCGAGACGTGTGCGTAAAAATATAAGTTAGATGTTTACTTATTAGGACTATAGTTATAATTGTGAGCAATAATTTAGATAGTCGTTTTATTTTATTAAATGTAATGTAAAGAATTTTAATCAAAATTTTTAAATCGCGTGTAAATTGGGTTGCCTACCACCGAGAATGTTTAGGCGTTAATTTTAGAAATATAAGAATTTTTTTAAATAGCTTATAATAAGGATGATGTTTTACGAATATTATTTACGAGAATTTCGATAATTTATTGCTATTAAATAAAAATTATATAAAAATATAAATAATAAAATTTAAGGTTGGTAGTAAATGTAAACTGAAATTTGAAGCGGTGTCAAGTTGAAGTTTCAAATGTCACTTGACGGTTTTGGTCGGTTGTGGTTGTGTTCCATGCTATTATGTGATTGCATTATCTCCAAGATTTGTTTACATTTAAATTTGTTTTTCCTGATTATATATTTATGATAAGAGGTTAGTAAGTACTGATAACAATTATATCTTAGGGCTTATTATATAAATACTGAACTCGTTTCAATTTCCATTCATCCTCATAAAGTTGTGAATGATTGGTAGCCACTCCCATCCTACTTTAGAATGACTAATAAGTTAATCATTAAAGAATTCACACTAATTATTCAAGATAATTTTTGGATTGATGTAAATTTCTTTTCAGATTATGTATCTGCTAACGGCACTTCTGTGCTATGTAACCTATTTAGGTACGTACACGAACGCTCAGGGCTATTATACTTCCTTAAATCCCGATCATTATTATTATGAGAGTTTGAGATGCCCCGATTACTGGGTACAGTACCAAGAATCGTGTTACAGATTCGTCAAATCACCTTCAAAATCTTATAATGAATCTCGTAGTATATGTCAAGTAAGTACATTATATGAAGCGAATTCGATTCGGCACAACGGTCTCGTTCGGTCCGTGTGACATGATCAGACGCGGTATGTGGTGATTAATTTTTCAATCGAATTCGAGCGGTCAGTCGGACCACCGTTCTGAATCGAATTCGCCTATGTATATAAATATTAATTTATATTAGAAACGTAATACATTATTTGGTCGCGTAGGCTTTCGGTGATTCCAACGATCAGAGAAACAGCTTCGATGGACACGATCCAAATTATATAAGCCCAGTTGGTGATCAATTTCGTTCCGATTTATTATCTGTAAATACATACGACGAACATGGGTTCATTATAAACGAATTGAATCGAATTGATTTGCAACATCATAGATGGTATATAGGTGCGTACCAACAAAATCGGGGATTGTGGGTTAATCCGGATAACACCGATATACAAAATATGGAAAACGCTTTCTTCGAGGGCCGATACGGAGATGATTTCTTGGTTTATAACTACTCTAATAGGATAGCGCACTGGGGTTTCCAGCCTGTTCGCGGTGATGAACCGTTGATGTTTATTTGCGAGGCTAATATATTCATAGTACAAAAATTAGTGGGAAACGATCGGACGTTCACTTACGGTATTGAAGTTGATGATCCGAGAGAAATACCACGGGGGCCTTATTTTATTAAACAACCTCAGGAAGTGACGTTTGATGTTGCGAGACGGGCTGTACTTAAACAAGTTGAATTGAGGTAGATCTTAACGTAATTTAATTCGTAATAATTAAATGTTATAATATTTTAGATGTTTAGCTGGAGGTTATCCAGCTCCGACTTACGAATGGTTTAAGGAGGATTATGATTATACTCGTTTGCATGCTAAATTGGTAAACCCGCTAGAAGATCCTCGATATACAATTAGCGGTGGTATTTTAATTATAACGAATCCAGACGAGAAGAAGGACAGAACAAATTATCATTGTAAAGCTACTAATAAATATGGGACTATAATATCAGAGAGTGTCGCTTTAAATTTCGGGTATATCCATGAATTTGTGTTGAAACGAGCTGACGAAGCCGGAAATAATAATTTTGGTAAAGTAATTTATTGTGATCCGCCTAAATTCTTTGGTAAAATCAATTATTACTGGTCTCGCAAATACTTTTTAAATTTGGTCGAGGAGGATAAGAGAGTGTTTGTATCTCGAGATGGTGGACTCTATTTCGCAGCTTTAGAAACTATCGATAGGGGGTCGTATAGCTGTAGCGTACAAGCCGAATATTCAGATACTGGTAAAACCGGTCCATTGTTCCAACTGCAAGTTAATCCTCATTGTGAGTATTTTTTAATTATGATCGATGCAATCGATTAATCCATTTAATATTTCAGCTAATTATGAACAATTGAAATTTGCGAATACTTTCCCGAAAATATTTAGTAATCCTCCAACTGCTGGTGAAGAAGTTAAATTAGAATGCATGGCTTATGGATAGTAAGTGTCGTGATTATTTTAGTATCGTTTATGATAACTTTATGATTATTTCAGCCCAATTCCGAGTTATAATTGGACACGTATTAACGCACCGATGCCGCGAAATGCTAGATTAGAGAGTTACAATCGCGTATTATCGATACCTAACGTTAAAGTTGAAGATCAAGGCGAATATATGTGTACGATTTACAACGATAAAGCATCCCTTCAAAAAATTATTCGTTTAAACGTGCAATCCGAGCCTACTTTCACTATACCCCTGAAGGACAAGCACGTCGATATCAGGAGCGATCTGACTTGGTCCTGCGAAGCTTTCGGAATACCGGAAGTGAATTATACGTGGTGGAGAAACGGGCGGCAATTGGTAATGGGATTTTTAGAGCCTGAAGATCACGGAAGGATTATAATACAAGATAACGTTTTAAAAATAAACAGGGTCGATGATAGAGATGCTGGGATGTATCAGTGTCGTGCTTCTAATACTTTAAAAGCAAAATATTCCTCGGCACAACTTAGAATATTATCGTTTAAGCCGTCGTTTAAAAAGCAGCCGTTAGAAGTTGAAACTTACGCGGCTGAGAATGGTAATGTGACGATAAATTGCAATCCCGAAGCAGCACCTAAACCGCAATTTATTTGGAAGAAAGACGGGCATATAATCGGTGGGATATATCAGGAAGTTTAATTAATTATAATTTACAATTATCTTCTTATAGATAGCGGAGGTCAAAGGAGAATTTTCTCAAACGGTAGCTTATATATAAGGCATGTTTCGAGGGATGATGCTGGATTTTATACTTGCGCGGCTAGAAACGAACTTGGTTTAGACGAATCCAGGGGCAGATTAGTTGTGTTACGTAAGTATCCTAAACTTTTTAAATCGAGAATTAATTTTTTATTACATCAGGTGGACCGCACTTTATCGAAACATTAAGACCGCGAATCGTAACATCGATAAATAGACATTTCGAATTGAGATGCGAAGCATCAATGGATCAATATGATTTATTAGACATCGCTTATGTATGGAAACATAACGGAATCCCGATAGAAGATGCTGAAATATTTAATTTCGAAAATCGTGTAGTAAGTTTTTTATTAAAGATATTTTCATTTAAATATGTATTTTAATAATTAACTTACAGAAAATAATCGGGGGTGGTTATTTAGTCGTTTTAAACACCACATTCGCCGACGCCGGGGAATACGAGTGTCTAGTGAAATCCGCGGTCGGAGAAATTTCATCGAAATCCATAGTTATAGTCCAAGGACCTCCAGGACCACCAGGAGGAGTTACTATAAATAGCCTAAACATATCAAACCTCGTACTAACTTGGACCGACGGGACTTCCCACGGCAGACCTACACTGAGTTACACCATCTTCGGTAGAACAAACTGGAATATGACCTGGAAGAATTTAACCGAAGGCGTTCAAGCCGTCGAAATCGACAGGTTTACTAACAGGAAACGGGCAGAAGTGTACATTCCGCTCACGCCGTGGTCGACGTACGAATTTAAAGTCGCCGCTTGGAACGAATTAGGTATGAGCGAGTTAAGTCCGCCTAGTCCGAGACAATCAACTCCCGCGACACGTCCTTATAAAGCACCCTCAAACGTTGGTGGAGGTGGCGGGAAGAAAGGTGATCTGACGATAACGTGGACGCCGTTGAGGGCGGACGAACAGAACGGACCCGGCATTCATTATAAAATATTCTTTAAGCAGAAAGATCAAGATGCAGAATACCAACATTTAGTTTTGAGGGATAAAGGTAATACTGGTAAAGCCGTCGTGCACGTGAAGCCTGAATATTTCTATAGGCAATACATCGTTAGAGTACAGGTATTTCTTTCTCTTACATTATTAATGTTATTAATTAACTCTAAAACACTGCATCAAATCAAAAAAAAGATCTTAATGTAGGGGGCTCGAACTCGATCCTCCCCCTCCCCCCCAACTTTGAAATCTTAAATGGGAACCCCCGTTTTGTATTGCAGATTCTGATTCTACGTCGTTAAGTATGTAGTTTTTGTTTGAAACTTTTTTTTTCGATTCGTAACAGATTGCTTTGTAATCCCAAAAAACATGGTTCTAACCGTCTAGAAAAATGATGATTTTGTGTTTTGTTTTTTTATTTTAACATTAAATAACATTTGAAAAAGCTATTCAACAACGAAGAACTTTACTTTATCATACCCATTTCGGAAAATGTGTTCGAAAATGTGTCCTTCCACTTCGTTACATTTATTTATCCGCAATTGGAATGATTGTACACAACTGAGAAGTGTTTCCGCGTAATCCTAGGTTGGCACTTCTGTATAAACTTCAGACTTTAAGTGGCTCCACAAAAAGAAGTCAGGGGAAATAAGATTCGGCGATCTTGCAGGCCAAGACACTGGACCACTTTTTGCGATCTAACGACGATTGTAGGCTCGATGTAATACTTCTCGTGCTGTTCTTGAATAATGTGCTGGACAACCCTCATTTTGGAACCACATTGTTTGTCGTACCTCCAAGGGGAGGTGTTCAAGTAACACTGGAAGTTAAGTTTCCATCGATAAAATATGGACTAATAAGCTTATTGCTAATTATTTCGCACCAAACATTGACGTTCCAAAGATGTTGATGTTCAAGTTGGCGCAACCAATGGGGATTTTCGATACTCCAGTAATGCATGTTGTCCCTATTTACCGTACCGTGATTTGTGAATGTCGCTTCGTCAGAAAATAATACTCGATGTCACTCGATTTTGAAAATTATCGCCATGAAGTTCTTGATGCATGGAAACTCTATAAATGGATATTTCTTACGCTTCAATAGTTGGCAGATAGTGGACTGAGAAATTCCTCATCCGCGAGCTATTTCTCGAGTACTAATGTGCGGATTATTAGCTACTGCAGCTAATACTCCGATTTTATTATTTTCTCTAGTAATTGTTTCTTGGCTGGTTCTTGGGCATCTTGGCGAGAAAACGTTGTGAGTAGAGATTATCAGCATTATCGATATTTCTACTACGTTCTCCATAGATGTAAATCATTCCAATTCTCTCTTGCAATGTTAATCTCAAATAGTCAACACTAACTAATTTGTATTGGATTAAGAATTAATAATCTAACCACAGAATAAAGTACGGTTTTGTATCGTTGAATAGCATTCTAATTGCGAATAAATGTGCTTTGTGCAGTATGTCTCCGAGGTTTTGGTCGATTGTGGGCAAGTTGATACTGTTTACATTGATTTCTCGAAGGCCTTCGATCGACTCGATCATGGTATATTGCTTCACAAACTATGTGACCTTGGACTCGGCGATCGCCTAATTGGACTCTTCGGCTCCTACTTGCACAATCGCCTCTTCTTTGTTTCCTATAATGGTTACAGCTCTGCAGGACGGATTGCTCTCTCTGGTGTACCGCAGGGGTCTAATCTTGGACCCCTGTTATTTTTAGTATACATTAATGACCTACTTAATGTAAGAAATTGTAAAGTGCTAATGTTCGCCGATGATGTTAAGCTATTTTGTTCAGTAACTTCTGTAAACGACTGCGCTGTTCTTCAAGATAATCTTAACGCAGTTCATAAATGGAGCAGTGACAATCACTTGCAAATTAATGCATCTAAGTGCTCCGTTGTTAGTTTCAGGTGGGGGATTGAGTTTGGACCATTATAACAAATCTTATTAAGATCTTTTTTTGATTTGATGCAGTGTTTTAGAGATATTCCGTTGTCTCAAGATAAAAAACTCACTCATATTTATTGTTTAATAATAGAGTATAAATTCGATGGGGGAAGGTCCGATTGGCAACGAAAGAATCGTTTATTCAGCTGAAGATATACCGTTAGCGACACCGCAGAAAGTGTTATCGGAACCGTTCAATTCTACAGCTCTTAACGTTAGTTGGAGGGCAGTCGATGAATCTCTAGATGTGATGAGGGGTAAACTTCTCGGGCATAGAGTGCGTTTTAATATTTAGCGATGCTTGTACACCCTTTATTATCGTCGTAATTATTTTCAGATCAAATACTGGAGGGACGGTAAAGGAGTTACTGAAGATGATTCAGTTTATTACTTGTCGAGAAGTATTAAACCTTGGGCCCTTATTGTCGGATTGCAACCGGATACGTATTATTTCGTGAAAGTCATGGTTTATAATGGTGCCGGGGAAGGAGAACAGAGTGCCCCCTATCGACGTATGTTCACATAATTTAAAAGGAATTAATTTAATTCGCGTTTAAATTTGCAGAAAGGACTTATAAAAAGGCGCCACAAAATGCTCCACTCTCAGTACACGTTACAGCGGTGGATCCGTCAACTATACGCGTTAAATGGAGATATGTTTATACATCTGAGGATGAAGAACCTATACAAGGATATAAGGTGGGGGTTCGTACAATATTTAAATGATTTAATCATCATTTTCATTGTAGGTCAGAGTCTGGGAGAAAGACCAGGATATGAGCACAGCTAATGATACTTATGTATTATTAAATAGTAATCTAGAAGCTTATATCACTGATTTATCGCCGGGGAAGACTTATATGCTTCGAGTTTTGGCTTATTCAAACGGTGGGGATGGTAGAATGAGTTCGCCTATTTTAAACTTCAAAATGGGTGGGTAATGTAATTTTAGATTCAATCGCGCGTTTTCAAACTATTTAGTTTTTATTTCTAGGTGAGCCCGAAGCTTTTAGAAGCGGATCGAATCAATTGCGGATGAATCTACTCGTAATTCTGTTGATTCTATTTCTCGCATCATCAGAACACGTAATTAGAAGAGTTCTTTGAAAAATTTTATTTGTTTCGAATATTTAGTGCCTATAATTCACACAATATCAAAATGAAGTACATATATAATGTAAGAAGAAGCTAAAAACAAATTTATATGAGACTGAATATTAACGATACAGTGCTTTATATTTCATGAGTAATTTTATAAATCTACTTAGAGATTAGATTTTATAATATAGATGACAAAAATCGACATTTAATTTAATGTAATGTTTTAAAGTATTAACAATGTTAGTACCTGGGTAATTAATGAGTGAAATACTTTTAAATCTCGCAAAGAAAAATAACTGAACGTTAATCGACAGTTTTATTTTTGTGTAGTATTGTTAATGTTTATATTTTACATATTCCGTCCATATACAACTAATCCGTTGTAAATAGATATTTTTTTTGTATTTTATACATAAAATGATATTAATTTTTTTCTTTCAATTTATGTAATTTTTTTTTATACAAAATATATTTGTTTTTAATTAAAATGATTTAGTATTAAAATAAAATAATAATGAGAACTATTGTTTTACTTATTCCAACTTTTTGAATTTCGCGAGCATTTTGAAGAAATGAACATTACTGTTACAGATTTGTCTTGTAGCGTTTTCCACTCGGACATTTAGAGCGCACTAAAAATGCACTAACGCGGTGTTGGCTGTTCCACTGGTCTTAGCACTCGCTGCAAGCAAAAATCATACGTGTTCCACTGGTAAATTTCGTGCTGCTTACGTAGAAGTGACGACATGTGAGCGTCACTACATTTGACCTTGAGTGCGAAAAACTGGACCTCTCAAAATTGACAGGGCCACTTATAGTGCAATCTGAAGTTATTACAAGTTATTCAGTTTATTCTACTTTCGATAAGCATACAATGGGCAAGCGGGTATATAATAATAATAATAATAATAATAATAATAATAATTTATTGTCATGGTTCGTAATGAACATCGACATTGTCAAAGTTTGACATAATTATATATAAATGCATACAGTCAATATTTTATCGGGTAATCGTTATGGCCGAAAATATTCTGCAAGTTACTGTTAAATTTTGAAACATACTACTTTATGTTATTCTCAGATACAGATAATGATACGAATTGTTCCTAATCATCATCCATGAAATACGTTGTTGCGTATTTTATACAAAATATCTTGTCCACTAAAAGACCAATTTCAGAAATGAATAATAATTAAACAATCATTGTCCGTAATAGTTTCTGGCGTAATTCTTCATCTACTTTTCCTTTATACGTATTACTGAGTATTTACTTTTATAAATATTTTCTTTTTTTTTGCGATGAGCAGTTCATCCCAACAAAGCATTAAAGCCTTAACGCCAGTTTTATCGTTTTTATTTATTTATTACCTATGTTACACGTATTGCACTTGCTCTGAGCGAGGGCAGAATCAGTGATTACGTCATATGACGCTACTCTAGGGCAATGTCGGGGCAACACGAGTTCCCCCAGTGGAAAACGCTATTGGATTAGTAGTTCATAATAATTGCGCGAAATTTGAATTTTGTTTGCTGAAAATTATGTCGTACTATGTATAACAATTCAATCAACAAATTAATTAGTAATGGCACAGAACTATTTTATAGTTATCTATAAATAGCGACTTACTCTTACTTCCTTCAGTATTTTCGTCGTCCAGAGAAGTGGAAAGTCGTTTGAGTGCATCAGTTTTTGGGGTGTAAGAATATATTTTATTAAAAAACACATCGCATCACATTCGTCGATCAACTTTAGCTCTTTGCCGGGAAACAAAACTTGAAAATCTAAATTAATCTACAAACGAATACTGATTAATTTTTTTTAAGCTGGAGTATATGTAGTTGGTGTCTTTTGAAATGACCAGTGGGTTGATAACCAAATTTATCTTCCCACCCATTTCGAAAGATGACATAATAAATATACTTCACAAGGTTATTAGCCCTTGTTATGAATGTCAACCTCCATTTTCGTACTACCTCATCTCAAGGATCATTCCATGTTTGCAGCCATGTACGGGTGTTCGCAAAAAGGCAACATCTACGATTCAGAAAATTTATATGATAATTAATCAAAGTGAGTAGAGGAAAAGAAAGCAACAATGATTTATTTGCTGACTTATCATCATCCGATTAAGCCATCATATCTACCGAATTCTAAAAGCATGTTGAACTAGTGAAAGAGGCGGAAATGTTTTATCCCGCAACGAAGAAGGCACTTCTCATTGCCATTTCTCTTCCATGTACAACATGCACTGTAGAGCGGTCATTCAGCACTCTAAAGAGTAAAATCGTGGCTTAGATCCACAATGACAGGTCAACGTCTGAATGGACTGTGTCTTATGAGTGTCCATAGGAAAACTATCAAAGAAAATAAATATTATTTTGAACATGATATTTTAAAAAGGTTTTCAGTCAATTCTAGAAAATTAACTTTGGTATAGATGTGACATGTTTGTTTTATCATAATAGTTTTAGATTGGTTTTCTGTCATTTAATGTTAATTACTTTAATTTTATTGAAGTCATGTTATTTCATTGTTTTGTTTTTTCAATAATAACGCACCTCATTAACCAGCTCTTAAAATAACTAAAGTATGGCTCCATTTAATGCAACTGAATATGCACTGCAAAACTAGAGAGTGCGACTAGCCTGATCTTTAAACACGTAGGAGGACAACCGAAGGACGCAATGCGTGAGTGCATTTACAAACGGAGAAGAAATGCAATCCTCATGGCTCCAGTCAATAAGGGGAATACCTCAAGGGTCAATATTGGGACCCTTCCTTTTTCTATTATATACGAATGATTTACCACTAGTAACTGACCACCTGGTCAATATGTTCGCTGACGATACATCGATTGTAATCCAACAACGAGAAGACACGGATTTGGGTGAAGAAATACGAGACGCTCTATACGACACAAAAAAATGGTTTCGTGCAAATAATCTTCAACTAAATGTTGACAAAACGAACATAGTAAAATTCGCGTTACGCAAATATGAAGAACTGGACCTACTGTTTGAAAATGAAACACTTACATCAACTAATCATGCTCGATTTTTGGGATTAGAACTCGACAGTGCACTGAACTGGAAAATGCACATAAATAGTTTGACTAAAAAAATTGCAGGAATGGTATACGCATTAAGAATAGTCTCCTCCGAAATCCACGTAGAAGCGGCTCCGTCCGCGTATCGCGCTTATGTTGAATCCAGGCTCTCGTATGGCATCATCTTTTGGGGGAACAGTGTTGATGCAAAGAAGATTTTCATCTTACAAAAATCGTGCACAAGAAGCATATTCAATCTAAAAAAGAGGCAAACGTGTAGTGAAGTGTTTAAACAATATGAGATACTGACCTTACCGAGCATTTACATATATGAGTGTGCATGCTTTGCAAAAGAGCACTATAGTGAACTATTAAAACAATATGAAATAAATCATGAATATAACACACGCGAGTGTCGGAAACAGAATTTACGTATTCCACAAACGAGCTTCACCACTATTTATAAAAGTACTGTGACCCAAGTGTTGAAAATCTACAACCACATCCCGCAGCACCTGAAAGCTATGAACATTAAGACATTCAAAACACAATTTAAGCAAATTTTAGTGAAACACTGTTTTTATAATATTATTAGTTATTTTGAAAAGCCTATAGGCTAATGTTATTATTGCAGACTGTCATGTTGATATATTGTTTTCCATGAATTATCTGTTTGGCGTGTTTCATGCTTCGGCATTAGGAAATAAAGACGGTATTATTATTATTACTACTACTAGTGTAAGAATCTACCTTTCATAAGTGGCAATTTTTATCTAAGAATTTCAGGTTCTGGAAAACAACTTAAGGGTTTTCAGATATTCGGAAAATGCGTTTTGAGGCATAATCTGCTTGAAAATTTTCCGAGGGAGAACCCTCGGACCCGCCACTTATCTACGAAGTATACCCCAAACTCCCAAAAACAAACCTATACAAAATTATTCTTACAACTCCATCGCCCCCCTGCTATAAATCCTGGCTACGCCCCTGATCACAGCTAGCTCTCCCACATGATGTGCCGTGACTAAAATGATGATGGATAATAGGGCTGTCGAAACCTGCCGTTTTCAGAAACCGGTACCCGTCCAGCGCACCATCCGGTTTCGGTTTCGGGAACCTACACGGTTCTACTCGATTTCGGGTAATACCCGGTTTCACTGCAGTGCAAACCTGCCGACAATGTTTGACTGAACATTTGTGCAGTCTATTTAACTCGCATCTTTAGGAAAGCATTCGGATTCAAATGTATATCAGAAATTTTGTTTAAAGCTCTAGTTGTACTGCTTTTCTTATCTATCTCATACACATCTCTCACACAATTATTAAATTTTCCCATATTACCTAAGACTTCATATTCCAATTAATTTTCAAATCTTTCTTTACAGATATTTTCGTCCATTAAAAGAATTTCTTTTTCTTTCGCAGACATTGTTTTAACCTTCCCAGCTAAATTTTCTATTGGCTTTGTATCTAGCCTCGTTTTTAAATTTCTAATTCGAAATCAATTATAAATAACCATTTCGACGATAATATATAACATTAAACTTAAAGTGTATTACTTCAAACAGTTTAAACAATCGCGAAGCACATTTGCATTGGACCAATACAAACGGTTAAAGTTAAACAACAATTAAAGATTGCGTACAAAGATTATGTTCTTAATTCAGAGGCATCAATTATTGAAGACCCACAGATATTTTGGGCATTTGTTCATAATAGAATTGGGAAGTCTCGAATGCCGTCAACAGTCACTTATGACGATTCCACGTATGATAACCCACAATAGGTTCAGGTGATAGAGAATTTTCATCTATACATACTTCTACCCAATTATTGGTGAAGTTGAGACTGACGTCGCCATTAAAAAAAACTGAAAGATGGGATTACAGCTGGACCAGATGGTATCCCGAGCTTCCTCTAGTACGTGACTGTCGGACAGGTCTTACCTATCCTCTTACCAAGATTTTTGGCTTTTAGCACCTTCCAAGGTGAGTCCAATTTTTAAAGGAGAATCCCCTAGTGATGTGGGGAATTACAGGCCAATATCGATTCTTAACAACTTCGCAAAGACATTTGAATCTGTTCTCCATTCAAGAATTTATCCAATGGTTAACCATGGATTCATGAAGAAACGATCTACAGTTACCAATTTGGCTCATTTTACCCAATATACACTTGTTCAATTCGATTCTTGTGGACAAGTGGATACTATTTAGACAGATATATCAAAAGCTTTTGATAGAATTGGGCACAATTTACTGCTACAAAAATTGACTATGATTGGTTTTAGTGATTCCGTAGTCGCATTCTTTGAGACTCTTGTTCACCCTATTCATTAATGCCTTGATGGATTGCATTAATACTGATAAATGTATGTTTGCAGATGATCTCAAGATCTTTACCACAGTATATTCTATTGCTGATTGTTATTATTTACAAGATCAGGTCAATCGGTTAATCGAGTGGTGTACTACTAATGGCTTACAATTAAATGTCAAGAAATGCAGAATTATGAGCTACACTAGAAAGCAGAACTCTATTCTATTTGACTATATCATCAATGGAAATTCACTCGTTGGAGAAAAAGTTGTGAGAGACTTGGGTACTTATCTTGACGATTCCCTTACCTTTTCCACTCATCGTGAAAACATCGTAATGTCAGCTATGAAAATTTTAGGATTTTTGATTAGAAGCTCTCCTTTGTTTCATATTGAAACAATTAAACTACTTTACTTTGCATTCGTTAGATCTAAGCTTAGATCCATTCTACTCTTCCCACAAGGAAACTGTTGAGAAAGTTCAAAGAAAACTTTTAAAATACTTATACTTCAAACAGGAAGGTTCTTACCCCGAGCGTGGCTATGACTATCAGTTTTTGCTTCACCAATTTGATGTTGAATCGTTAGAGGTTAAACGACAATTGCAGCTTATAAAATTTATGTTTAACCTTGTGAATAACAATATTGATGCTCCTTACCTCTTATCTCGCCTTCAATTTCTTGTCCCTCGTTTATCCTCAAGGTCCTCATTCACATTCACATTGATCCTATAATTCTTTGACACAATACAATATGTATGTAATTTTTTTCTCTCTTTTCCTCATTGAATTTTTAATGTTATGTTGAGTTCAAGTAATCATTTATAACTTTTGTAGTTCTTATTGTAGTATATTAATTGTATCTTTTGTCCTTTATTTGGAGCAATCTGTTAGGCAAATAAATATATTATTATTATTATTATATTATTGTATTATTATTATTTCAGACGGTAATATAAATTTTAATGTTTTTCTTAAAAATTTGTAAGCGGATGGAGATTTGTAATATATACTAAGAGCCATAGGCCAATCAAATTAATATATTTGGAGGAATTAATTTCCAGGAAGCTGGAAATCGTTTTAAAATCTCTATTTGGTCCTAAATGCGTGTAATCTGAGTTTGTACCATCCCAGGTGGTGAGCTTAACTTTTAGTAGCCGAAAAATCGCCAAATTTCTGCACCTTTTTTTATTTTTTTGCTTGTAGCTGGAAAACGGTGCGTCAGATGGAAAATGTCATTCTATTTCAAAATACAGAGGACTAAATTCTGCGTCGACTGACATTAAAAAAAATCAAATTCGGTTTAGTGGTATAGCCAAAATCGAATGTTAAAAACGAAAAAAAATCGTATTTTGGTGTAACCTCCAACGACAATAACAAAGAACGGCTAATTTCCATGCTGCGTGAGAAATTGGTACAGAATAGGTATAAAGTAAGGGAAAGTGTTGAGGATGCTGATAGCCTTATTGTCAACACTGCCAATAAGTTGACAGATAACTTTGCGACGGTCATCATAATCGGGGAGGACACAGATTTATTGATTCTATTAACCGCCAAAGCACCAAATTCATCCTCCATTTACGTTATGAAACCTGGAAAGGGAATCTCTCAGAACACCTAATCTCCCAAGTACATCAGCTTCTCGTCCGTTGTCAAACAGAATATTCTGTTCCTACATGCAATCAGTGAATGCGATACAACATCTGCATTCTATCGCCAATGGAAGTTGGAGTTTGTCAAGCTTCTTCAAAAGAACACGACATTACAAGAGACTGTCAAGGTTTTCCATCATGAAGATGCCGATCATGAGGTTCTCATTTCAGCAGGTCAACGGTTCTTGGCAGCCCCCTATTCATCTCAGTCAGATGAGACCTCCTTGGGCCAAATCCGCTACGAGACATTGTCAAGATCACTAACAAAGCCAACTTTCGAGCTGGCTTCTCTACCTCCAACAAATGCAACCGCCGCCCAACATATTGTACCTTCAAATCCAGAGCTGGTAAGATAGACCAAAGGATTCTCTGAGCTGGGGATGGAGGAGGACGGGCCTTGGCCTTCTCCCCATCATAAACACTAAAGATCCAGCTCCAGTTGAAATTCTCAACACGGTTTCCTGCAAATGTACAAAGGAGTGTGCAGGGAAATGCAACTGCCGAAAAGTAGGCATAAAATGTTCAAGAATATGCCTCAACTGCAACGGCCAGTCATGCTCGAATTCAGCATTCTTCGTGGATGAGGATGTGACTGATATTGCCGTAGAAGCAGAAATTGTTGAAAATAGTAACGATTAGGAATGATGCCAAATATCGAATTTTAAATGAATGTATTTAAAAACTAAGGTATCTATGTAACATGAAATTTTATTCCACCTGTTTTTTCAATAGTAGTATCTGTTTTCAAGAGATGTGGTCTTGGAAAGCCGCTTAATGTAAGGTTGCACCAAAATACGAACTTTTTTTCGTTTTTAACATTCGATTTTGGCTATACCACTAAACCGAATTTGATTTTTTAAATGTCAGTCGACGCAGAATTTAGTCCTCTGTATTTTTAAATAGAATGACATTTTCCGTCCGACGCACCGTTTTCCAGCTACAAGCAAAAAAATAAAAAATGGTGCAAAAATTTGGCGGTTTGTGGGCTACTAAAAGTTAAGCTTATCACCTGGGATGGTGCAAACTCAAGAGTATACGCATTTAGGACCAAATAGAGGTTTTCAAATGATTTCCAGCTTGCTGGAAATTAATTCCTCAAAACGGATTTTTTTGATTTAATTTTATTGGACTACCAATTGTTTTTGGTTTTTTGTCCATGGTGTTTTATATTTATGAAAGCATTGCATTGTAACAAATGTCTTTACTGCTGTGCTTTTTAATACCAATAATGATGTTATAATTTGAAAAGATTTTTTTAAATCAAAGATCTGCTGTTTTTTAGTTCGTGGAGATGATATGTCATCTAGTTTAAAACAAAAAATCAAGATCAGTATCTGCGCGGGTATTGTAGAATTAAGAATCAACTAAATCTCTTGTACTTTTTAAGAAATGCTTAATTGGCAGTTAATTTTGAACTGACATAATGTAATTAATACTGTAAATTTCTAATGACTAAAGTTTCTTAGATTGTAAGACAACATCTACAATATAATAACAGTAGGTATTTAACAGTAATTTCACATAATAATTTTCTTATGTATAGAAATTAATTTTATCAGTTTATTTAATTGTAATATGTATACTATTTACATCAGCTCCAAAACAAATATAGAGAAAATAAAAATGGTAAATCAAAGATTTTCAAAAAGGTAAACATTAACAACTAAAATATACATACATCTTTTAATAGTTATTAGGAAAATAATATTAAATCCTAGTGTTGTGAGGCACCCTGTATGTGAGCTGTAAATTTCTGTATGTCAACAATACTTCTCACCTGATCTATTGAATTTTTTTGAGTGCATGCTTTCTTAATTTTTTTTCTGATAGAAATTAATTAATTGTTTTTCGCATATCTTTTGTATTTTAATTCGTTAGTGTGTTTATCAATAAGTTTAATGTTACCGCAGTTCTTTGGCCCCTCTGAAAGTATTTTATCAACACGTATCGGGAATTTAAAAAACTATATTCCACAGTTTTTAGTAGTAGTAGTGATGTTTCCTAAACGAGCGCTAAAACATGACTGATATAGGTCAGACCACAATACAGAGAACTGTCAAATTTAATTAATTTTATATCTGTCAGATATGTAGTCAGGGCTATATTGAATATTGGAATGTCGCATTCCTATTGGATATAAACTTGTATCGTAATGAAAATCTGTATCGTAATTCACATCATTAAAGTACAGGTTCAGCATATGTAATAGTACAATTAAAGTATGGGAGTAGAAAAAGATTATTATTATTATTTCTAGTGATACGTATTATCTCTATTCTATTTATTTATTTTGATTGTTTTCTAACTTCAGGTTAACTTCCATAGGAGTCAAAACTTCTTTACATTGTGTCATATCATATTTCTCTAAAACGTCTATGTATCTTTCTTGGTTCAATTTCACACGATTCCACATTTTCACGATTCCATTCGAAATTTATTCCTAAGAAATTACGTAAGTTTCCTGTTGTCTTCATTTCAAATTGAGTGCACAACTGCTCTTGTAATATCTTGAGATCTTCGTCTCTGGTGGCAGCAATTAATAGGTCGTCTACATATATCAATATTCAATATTCTTGTCCCTTCGCTTATCTTTGTATATAAACAATTGTCATTGTTGGATCTTTCGAATCCAATATCTAATAGGAATGCATTAAAACATTCATTCCACCTTTTTGGTGACGTTTTGAGTCCATAAATGGCTTTCTATAATCTGCAAACGAATCCACTTCCTTCTTCGAACCCTTTTGGTTGTTCTATGTAAATTTGTTCTTCATCTCCAATTCCTCCATTTAGAAACGCGGTTTTAACATCCATTTGTACGATGTGCAGTTTTAATTGATTCCCTATTGCTATAAAGATTCTAATTGTGGTCATTTTGGCTACCGGTGCAAATATTTCCTCTGTATATCCATTTACTGTCCATTACCTTTCCGTGTTCCGGTCTTTCAACCAATTTCCAAACATGATTCTTATTCATTGAATAGATTTCTTCCTTCATGGCAGTTTTCCATTTTTCTGGATCTTTCCTACTTACTGCTTCTTCATAACATCTCCTGAACAAACTAGATATGATTCTACTACATAATCTTTAAATTTCTCTGGTAATTTCCTTTCCTCAGCTTTATCTTCTGATGAATTTTCAGTTTTAATAATTTCTTCTTGCTTATTTTCATTTATTTTTGTAAAATAATTTCTACAAAATGTTATTAAAAATGTTAAATTTCAAACCTTAATTCGATGTTTCTTGGAAAACTATTGGAGTTAGACAACCATATCCTTATATCAAATGAAAGCTAGAAGTGTCCTTATTAACAATTGGTAATAATATACAGGATGTATTCGCGAATGGTGAACACCCTGTATAACAGATCGATGAAGCTTAAAATTAATACTTCGAAATAAAAGTATACTAAAGTGGAAAACTTCATGATCCTACTAGATTATAGCATTTTTTTCCAATTGATGCGTCCATAACTCCCAAACCGTAAATCAATACAATCCCATATCAAATTCCAATATTTTTAATTGCGCAATTCAAAAATCACATAATATACCAAGTGTTCCATTAAAAAAATACAACTTTGACATCACACTCCTTTTCTGAACACCCTGTATAATGACCAATAATTTTATTTTGTGCTACATTACATAACTTTTCGAATTTTGCAATATTAAAGCCGTAATATGACAATCCCAGATGGATGTCTATCTAGTGAAGTTAGTCGCACACTAACATATACAGGGGTAGCAAGTTTTGGTTTATATTTAACAGTGTTACGTGTGGGATAATTATACTCAATATTTAAGAAAAATTAAGTTTATTTGATCAAGCAATTTAACTATTTACTTATTAAATTCTTTAGGACTGTGTAAAATGAGAAGGTTTTACGAACCAACTAGAAAAGAATGATTTAGTACGAGATCTTTTTGTTTCGTTCCTAAACTACTTACAGAACCGAAAGCGTCTATGTTAGCGTCCATGAAACCGGCACCAGTGAAATATTCCACACGTTGCGATCTAACCATGATAAACAGCAAGTCTTTTTGAACTTGGACATCACTTTTGTACCACTCTAATACATAGACAGCTTGTGCTATGCCTGAAAACTTACAATGGGTTCGATTCTTGTAGTAATTTTTTTATTTTTAGAAATGAATACGTACTGCAACCGATAATTGTTCAGCAACGACTGCATAATATGCGAATTCTCCAAACACAAAGAGCAACAGTGTCAATTTTAGCACAACATCAATTGACGTCGACTCGCTAAAATGAAATGTATGTCTAGATATATGTTTATGTAAAGAACTTGCTGCTTATATTTACCTTAATAATAATTCATACATATCGGTACAGGCAGTGATTAAGGTTACAAAGTAGTGAAACAGCATGGTGAACGAGTAGATCCGTCTCATGGTGTTGAAAACTCTACAAGAGAGATCATTACTTTATCGATATTATAATTTCCCCCCATACAAGTGCTTACGACAGTAGCATCAGATGATGTCGAATAATAATGCGTATGTCCATGAGCAAGGTGACATCGCTAGATCGGAAGTTAATGCGTTGTAAGCTAGATTTGATGAGATTCACTTGGACTATGAGGTCAACACACATACACAAATACATCAGGTCATAACTGATTACAATCGCTGTTGCAATTAGGAAAATATAATATTGGGATATTAACACGCACGCTTCTAAAGCTAGATTATTGATGAATACCCAGCTCTCAACTACGAAAACTTTGTTGTGCAGGAGCGGCTTTATGAAACTCAGGTACATTGCAAAAATTGGTAGTACTACCAGGCAAATTTGAAATGTCCTTAATGCATTATAAAACTTGTCAATTGTCCTCCTTAGTTTTACGTCGAAATAGGTGTAATCCCAGAATTGGTTTACTCTGATCGTTAGGATGTTACTGATGTCCGTTTTATAGTAGATAAATAGGATGTATTTGAGGAACACCTACAAAGTGAATCAACGTTACCTATACAGATATTAGTCACGAGTACAGTGCAAGTATTTACATATTAATCATTAAACAGTTACAAAGGAAAAAAAAACAACAATCAGGGAATAGCACTTTCTGTTGTGTATTTTGGCTTGGAAGTTCCTTTGAACACTCCAATACTAGTTGGTCGTCATATAAGGATTCCATCTTCCTGGGTATCGAGTTTCCAAGATTTTTAAATCTTGATGCAACCTCTCGCTTTCACTTAAATTTCGGGAAACCTATCAAGATGACTATAAAGGAAATGTTACAGCCTAGGCGGTGAAGTTGTATTAGATCTTTATAATTGCAAGTTCAGACTTCTTTTTCGGTTTCGTTCAGAGAGTTGATCAAATTTGGATTCCTCATCAAAGTTCTAATTTGAGGTCCATCAAATATCCCAGCTATATTTTTTTCCGTAATTTAGTTGTGGAAACGTTTCACGTGTTACTTTGGAAATCTAGAGCTTTAAGATATTGCTTCTTAAGATCCAATTTGATGTGAAGAGGTGCAAAAATTACCTTTTCTCTGTCGACGAAAGGTAGACTTAGAATGCTCTTTGCTCCAGCATCTAGGGATCCTCTAGGAGGCCAATGCTTTTGAATGCAGTATTGGTTTCTAATTCGATTATCTGCTGCATAAAATGAACGAATATTTTGCCCAAATTCTTTATTAAATTATTTAATTCTGTTTGAGTAAAACGTGGTAGTCCATCATTAGAAACTATATCACTATGCATAGTCACAATCTCCATCTAAATCTTGCTCCTCAATAGCATTTGCCATGTCTTCAGCATCCGATTGGAATGACGTATTGGTCGAATCGTGGAGTCAATATTGGGTTATACAATTTTATTCTTATTCTTATTATAACCGGAGGTCTGGACTAAATAAACATCGCAATCAAGGCATCAAGGTGGTGTTTCAATTCACGCCATACCATTCGGACGCCAAAAGCTAATTTTTTTTTCATTTTCAATGACTTGACTGATCACTAAGTTTTTCGTCAAAATAAGCAGTAATAGTTACCCTTTGACTGGGAACGGTGAAGCTGACAAATCTAACAGAACGAATCGGCATTGTTCGGACCATTGTTTACTTTTAAATAGTCCTAAATGATCAATACTTTTTAATAAAATCTGATTACATCGTACTGACTAATAGACTTGCATTTCTTTATCATTCTTTATTACTTGATTATTTCATTAATTACAAGTACAAGTGTACATTATGCTAATGACCTAAATGTATTTGGAACGAAGAATTTGTTGCATTTATTTAAGGATTTTCAAGAATTTAGGAAATTGACAAACAAGAAGTACCCTAGAAAGAAAACTTGACGTGATAAGGAGAAAAGTATCGAAAATCTGCTAACCATTTAGGCGAATTAGTACAGAGAATGGAATCATAAAAAAATTGTATTGTAGGTTGGTCTCAGAAGATTTTTATTGTTATTCTGAGCTTTTGTAAGAAATTGCAATTTTTATTTTCAGTTTCCTTCTTTGATAATTTATTTTACACATTTACTAAATTGGTCACAACATTAAAAACGTGTCTGGTAACCTATATAAAAAACAATTGCTCCTAAAATCTTCGAGATTTGAATAAATATAGAGCTGAAGTAACTAGATTAGCGGATGCTAAAACTTAAAATTTATTGACACTCATCTTATTTCTGCAAACTTGTCCAGTTAGAATAGTTTGTACTCTGCTGTAAAATATTTTTATTGAATTGTAAAATCTTGTTGGAGATCAATAAATGCCCTGCATATTTTGAAATATGATATCTTCAAATAATTATAATATTGAAAGTTCAAAGTCGATGGAAGATAGTAAATACTGGAAAAACATGTAATATGGAAAATATTTTTTATCAACTCCAGACCCACCTTTCGTGCGTCTGTAGGGGGATTCCTTAAAATTGACCGGTTCCACGGTGTTTCGTTCGGTCAGTGTAGATAGAGAATTTCCCCTGAAATTCCGAGCGATGTTTGTCGTCTGACGTAGTTTCTGGAGCTTGTGTTTATTCTGGTTTGCCATTCCTTAAGCTGTCTTTGAATATTGATAAGCAGGCATATATGACTGTCGTCCTTTCCCAGGATCGCTGCGTTGTTCCATGCGATCCTCTGTCCTCCAGGCATGTTGAGTTAGGCGTGATTTTTTCTATTTTTCCTATAGTCGGACCATTTTTCGATGTTGTTTGATCCTGACTTGTAGGGGTCTCCGATCTATTTTCTTCCACATTCACATGATATTTCGTATATACAGTCTTTCGTTGTTTGGGGTTGTGTCCTTGTTAGTGAGGATCTGATGGTATTATAGTTGCTTTCATCGCTGTTCTGATTCCGTAGTTGTTGGCTTTTGATGTACGGGGGGTTCTTGCGCTACTTTGATCTGTCTTGCTTTTGACAACGTCTTATTTTTTTGTTCTGTCATGTATAAGTATTTGGCCACTCCTATTTTATTTATGTTGTAAGGAGGACTTTGGTCGTGATAGTACCGTTTAGGTTTTTGTTTACTAGTACTTCCAGGAATGGGATCCTGTTTTCCATTCCGATTTCCATAGTAAATTTAATGGATTCCTCTATGCTGTTGATGCCTTCAAGGAACCCTTGTATTTCTACTTCTTGTGTCATCCACATTTGTTCAGAATTCTTCAAATTAAGATATGAACGATTGACAAACATGTAATATAGAAAATATCCTTTATCGGTTAAAAAACTTGAAACAACTTCTCGAAAAAAATATGATAACAGCAAAGGTGACGTTTGAAGAAGTATCCAGCTATATTGGTACTTTGATTGAGTTACCATTCGTTGTTGGGACACGATTAGGACCGCAACATTATTTATGGCGAGGTACTGTTGGTAGCAGTTACTCACTCACTACAAAAAATCATCTACTTTGACTGAGGCATATATGTTTTCTTGGATCAGCTTTGGATTCAACCCCCACTGAGGATAACACGTTAAGAAAGTTGATATCAAGATTGATAAACTGAAGGCAAAGTTCATTCGAATGTGAATTGTCCTAAGAAAAGATGCTAGAACTGAAAGAAAATGTTTTAAATATGGAAGATGCGATTTCGGCAAAGGAAATAAAGTGCGACAAATACAATTGCCAAACCAGTTGTTAGATATGTTGTTGTTAGTGAACTAACTAAACTAATTATTCCAGTTATTTTTTAAATTCTAATTTATGAGATTAAATAAATTTACTCACATGTGTAATTGATATCCACGATTCTAAAGTATTCACATACATATTACCCTGTACCTGTGAAAAATTAGCAGTAACAAATATCGATACTAATACCATCGTTAAGCAATTAATTATGCGATACAAAATAATTTTACGAGATCTGGAATATACATTTTCTCCGATGAATTTCAAAAGTGATATAGGTACTTGGTAAGAGTCTGTTGGCTTTAACTTGAACAGCATATTATACGTGTTTGTCAGTCGACGTTTGTAACAAGACGAATGCACCACTGCGTTTAGTGGCATTCTAATAGCGCAGGTCATAATCTTAGGTTATTAGTTTCTAATCGTTAACTAGAGCAATTTGCGTTATTCGAGATTCTAATATAGTTGAATAATGAATTCCCATCAGTGGAATGCTTATAAATTATGAATACCATTATCGTGGTATTTAAAAAGGTCTACACTTACCTACCTTTTTTATTTAGGCGAGTCGACACTTCTTTTTTACAAAATGTTTTAGGGCAATTTTTTACAAGATTTTGCTACGATCTGGCCGACCATTTCGAATATATTCAAGGCGTTTCAATATTATTCCAATCATGATTTATTTCAAAACTTAGCTGCTTCTTGAAGTGGCCTCTATTTTTAGATCCATACCATACTGCGTTGCATTTTTTTGAGTTAATTACACGACCACTTCCTTTGGATGTTGCTGATGTTACTTTCCACGGGATTGGTTGGAATGGTTCGTCGGTTTCGTTTAAATACTTCCCTTGTAAGATAGGATTTGCGTGTTTAGGCATCACGGGGGCCTGTCGGTCTTCCTCCGCTGCTCCTCGTGCTGTGGTCGGTGGCAGTCCTACGAGGCTATAGAGCAAAAGAAATATCTTCCTGCAAAAATGGAAGCTAGTAAGAAATTCACCTATTCACGACTGGTCTCGGTTCTTTTCGCATTGGTAAAGATCTTCGAGCATATAATGTATCAAACCACAATTATGTTCTCAACAGCATGGCTTTGTCCAACGAAGATTTGTTCAAACTAACCTGTGTACGTTTGTTGAAGAAGTGAGTGCTGCCCTTGATATGTGGGATTAGAGGGAGATGTGGTATATACAGACTTCTGGAAAGCGTTTGACAAGGTTGTGCACGAGGCAACAGGCTTTTCCAATAGTATGCTTTCATTCTTTGTCTGACAAGTATAATCCGGTTTCAGGGGTACCTCAGGGTAGTAATCTCGGCCCTTTATTGTTTATTATACATATTTATTAATGATTTGATAGAATGTGTTAAATTTTCACAATGCTTATTATTTGCGGATGATTTAAAGGTACTTATATAAAAAGATTTGTACTGATGAAGATAGCATGGAGCCAATTGAATCAATTACATTTTAACATTGACATCCATAATAGTCCATATCATATGCAGGGCATCGACTTACAATTACGTCTAACAGTTAAAGACCTGAGCTGTATGAAATTAATGGGATATCTATCTGTTGAACCTTTGATAACGCTATATAACTCACTCATACGTATGAAACTTGAATTTGCCCAAGTTGTTTGGGACCCAGGCATTAAACTGTACTCGGATAGATTGCAGAAAGTTCAAAAGACAGTGTTTGGTTTATATAAATATTATCTATAAGCAGGAAAATTGCTACTTAGTGCTGTATTTGGATATAAGCTTATTAATAATAAAATTGACTGTCCTTAGTTATTGGGGTGCTTTAACTTTTTCTCTACCGGCTTATCACACTAGACCGAAATATTTTTTATTTTCGCAGTTTTTTTAGATTAACACTATGTCAATTTTCTCCGATCAAGAGAATTACTTCACTTCTGAACTCTGTTTCAGTGTGGATAGAACTATTTTATCACAATGAAGTTGATTTGAAGCGAAAATTGTTGGTTTTGTTTTAGGGTTCTGCGACTGGTTAGTGCATTTGGATGGTGGGTAGTTGTGGAGCAATGGCTTGAGCTTTAGTATGTACACACTAGGTAAACACCTATATCTGTATTTTTTTTGCTACACTTGAAATATATTCAGTTTAAGTTACGAATAGGATACATGTAATTAGGAATTAGGAATTCCTGTTTGTATCGCAATAAATAAATAAATAAATAAATGGAACAATACTATTGAGCTTGCCTTTACGGTTCTTCCGCCCGTGCAGAACAGACAGTACTACCGAGCTTGCCTTTTGCATTTTTTATTAACGAGTATTACGATTTAATACAATATAATTTACAAATTAAAGAAGAAATAGATTTAAAGTTATTTTATTTGTTTAATAGATTCTTAATAATTGCGTAGAACGAGAATGTTTTTCTAACCAGCTAAAACAGAACTCTTCTTGCACTTTCTGACATGCACCATGAAACCTATTACACTTACCGAGCCAAAGGCGTCAATATTAATGTCCATTAAACCTGCTCCGGTGAAATACTCTAGACGTTGCGATTTCACCATAATGAACAGTAATAGCTTCTGAACTTTAACATCCTGTTCATACCATCGTGACATATAGATGGCATTCGAAAGATCTGAAAACTTTATACAATACTTAGTTAGTTCCCGATAATTATTGACTTCAATAGAAACAACTCACTTCAAATGAGACTTGTTCAGCAAGGACTGCGTAGTAGGCGAATTCACCGAAAATGAACAGTAGAGTTGGGATTTTTAATAAGCAATTGACGAAAGATGTATCTCTAAAATAGTTATAAAAAAATAAACTACGAGACATTGAAGAAGTTAGGTTGTCAGAAAACACTTTATCACAGATAGAAACAACAGAATAACAGAAAGTTTGCCAATAACTGTAGGTAAGAAACTGTGCAGCTCTTGTTATGTACATAATGTATGTACACATAAATGTGTTCATGGCCTTGTTACAGTGCTATCTCGCCGTTTATAAAGCTGCGCTATTAATCACTTTGATCCCAACAGCGAATGGTAGATCGATCAGTATAAAATTATCCGAGAAAAATGTCGCCATCCCCCCAGAGAATTGAATCCTGGCTTCTAGCGATCTCACACAACGCTGGTACTGGAACATTGGTATAATGATTCTCCCAAGTAAAACAATTACCCACAATTTCTATATGATTAGTTGTGCCAGCTTGTGCAGAACGTTCAAAATACTTCCACATTTGAGGATAATACCGTGGCTGTGCGTTTGCTTGCACTGCAGTCTTCTTTAAAAATTTATGAAATTCTGATGTACTCGTCCGTTTTCTTTATCCAACACGGCGTTCTATTGTGATGGTCAAGTTTCCTAGGTTGCGCATATTGGGCAAAATGATCATTCAACGTGATCGTAATGCCCCTATGGCTGCTCAGAAGAATCATAATGCCTCAAAAATGAAAATGGAATACCTATGAAGGCGGCTTTCCCCGTCGATATCCATAGCTGGTTCTCAGAGTTCCAGAGTCTACACCGAGTCTACGAGAGCCCGTGCATTTAATAGACCTGCTGTCTAAAAAAGGCAGACGTCAAGTGGGAAGAATTGTGTCTGGTGAGTGTGGGGAGACTTATGATATTTTCCAGAAAAATGATGAAGACTAAGTTAACGGCTGGAGCACCTCCTAGTTCTATTTTCATCTCCAACTCCAGTGATGGATGGAACTTGAAGATCTAGCGCTCTTGTTGGTGGATGAAATCAGACAAAAAGCTTGAAAGTAAATGAAGCAGTCAGAGAACATTTTGTGAAGATAATATATCTGCCCCCACATTACACACATAGCCTCCAACCAGTACATATTACGACATGGCGCTGGCGAAATGATTGGATAATCATATCCTGGCAGGGTAGTGTCGCTCTTATGTAAGAGCCTGTAATTCCATCAATTCTATTCTAATTGATTAAAAAAAATGTGGGATGTATCCATATGATTGCGATGATTTCACGGATTTGGATTTTGTAGCTGCAGAAATTATAGATTAACTTGAAGATGAAGGAACACAAACACAACCTAATGAAGACAGTAGTCCTATAGATGGTACACCATCTGAGCCATCTTCTGCTAATGATGGAAAGGTATCTACAGGCCCTATGGTGTCAAGTGGTTCAACTTCTACTAGTGCAGTACATCGTCCAGTTGGTTTATCTTAACCAGGATCTAGCAAACATCAAAATATGTTGTTAAGTGTTCACTCTTTTCAGGGTTGTGGTCTTTTTTAATAAGTCTATCCTCGTTTTTGTGAATGAAATCTTCACAATCTGTATCATTGCAGCTTCATTCTCCACAAATAGAGTAGTATCCTAACCTCAATTATTGAAATTGTAATCAATAATGGTATGTAGGGTCTTCAAAAGACCATGTGTGATTACATTTTCCAAGATATCTTGTGCTCTTTCTTTTGATATGTTAGATTCCAGCCTCCTTATATGACTTATAGAGCAAGAATTCGTTCCTTAAAGAAGGTACCTCGGAGGAGATATCAGATAATAAGTTCTTTATGTGTTCTCTGGTAGTAAGGAAACGTATTTTAAACGTGTATATGTATGAAATCGTGCAAGTGGTAGAAACAATAAGTGGAAAAAAACTGCAAAATGATTCCGAGATTCGTCGAAAAAAAAAGGAAAAACTTGCATGCGATGTGGTGCTAATTTTGGAGGATGCATTTTTTTAAATTAATTCATAGATATAGTACATACCCGATCAGCAGCTGATACATATCGCTACAGGCTGTAATTAGGGTAACAAAGTAATGAAATAGCATCGTCGACGAATAGATATGTTTTAAATTTTTAAAAACCCTGAAATTTAATACAGGCGATCATTTAAGTGGGATCAAATAAATCGAAAATCACATACGATAGCAGAACCAATTGATGCTGAACTGTTGCACTAACTTGCCGTACACCATCTTCGGTCGATTTATCAGATATGTGCTGCAGACTGTTCTTCATCAATCGCAATTGGATTATTAAATCGATACAAAGCGTCATGTACAAGATGTCGTAACCAACCACGACTGGGATTACAATTATGTAAATGTAATGCTGGCATGTTAATACGATGGTATCCAAAATAATTGTGTCGATAAAAATCCAAGTTTTGACTAGAAATACAATATTCTTGTACAGAACCGGTTGTAGAAAGATCATATACATGAGGAAAACTGTTAAAATAAGCAAAAATGTTTCGGTGGATTTTACCACGTCGTACGTTTCTTCAACAGAATTCACTAGACGCTTACCAAAGCTTCTGTAGTTCCAATATTTTTTCAAGCGAATATTAAGAATATTTGCCATATCCGATTTGTAATATATAAATAAAATGTACTTTAAAAAAATCTATAAAATTGAAATATTAAAATAAATCGTCCGCAAATTATATTTTATTTACTTACATGGTTTAAAGAAATCCAAGATTCTAGTGTATCGATATACATCTCCCCTTCTGCGTGTAGAAAATTTGCAGTTGTAAAGATAAGCACGAACACCATCACGCAACAATTTATCACTCGGTATATGTAAATCGGACGTGAGGTAGAATGCATATGTTCGCCTAAAAATTCCATCAGTGATATTCCCACATCGTAAATGTCGCTTTTCGACAGGAATTTCATGTTGGATGCGTTTATGTATTTGTACTTGGACGCCTCGATAACAACAAACGTTGTGGCTGTACTGGAACATTTGCGCTTACACAAAGTTTTAATTTGTTCGGTAAACGCGCATAGACATTAAGACATAATTGATATGATTTCATGAATAAGTAGGTAGTATGGGGATGGATATTGAGCCTGCTGAATAATATACCAGTGTTAGGATTGATTATATTATTTTTTCAATTAAATTATTATAGTCGGATATTTTGTAAACGATCGGAATTGATAAGATTATCTGAATGAATAAATATAGAATGCCGTCCTTGCCTTGATACTGCAATAAGTGCTATGGAATCAAAAATGCTAGTTGAAACTATTATATCAAGTGTAACAATATCTATAAAAGTGTTTAATAATGTTAGGGTACCAGGGATTGATTACCTGTTTCTAAATTTTCTTCTGTTATTCCATCCTTTTCCTAACCATTGGAAACGGAAACAGTTTCTTTTGGAATGACAAAACATTGAACGTGTTCTAATGGTTCATGCTGTGCATTCTTCTCACAATATAACAAGAAATCTTCTGATAATAGAATGTGGTAAGAGACCAAATCCCTATTTCCAAAATCCTATGATTTTTGTTTGTTTGTGTGTTTAGTCCCTTTAACTAGATTTAGTTGCCTGCGTCGTAAATCTTTTTCCGGCAGTTCTGTCAGTGGGTTTCTTGCTCTGCCGTTTCAATGGAACGCATTCCTCATCATTCCATGGTCTACAAATAAGCTCATCCTTAAAGATGCCAATTCTGTGTAGGTATTTCCTTAAACAGCCGTGTCTTGTTAACAGAACCATCACTGTTCTAAATTGTACTTAGTTAAGAGTTTGCTGTGTATCTGCCCTTCAACGTTGTTCGAATGTAACTGGTGCGCTTAAGCCCTGGTCTCCTACACCAAAGTAATTTTCTTGTGTATGGACAGGCTTCTTAGGTTTTCCAGGCAATCCCACGCTAGTTTCGAATACCAGGTTTCTGTTTTAGTTTGCCATTGCTTTTGCTTTTTACCAAATTGTTTTGGATGCATTTTTTGTTAATTTTGGCGCGCTGGATACAAACATGACAATGAAGCTAATTAGTTCAGTTTTCAAGAGGAAACCTTTTATTTTATTTTTAACAAAAAAATTTAAAAGACTTTTACAATTTTAAGTCACTGAATGATGCGATTTTTGATTTTGTGGATTGCTTCTGGAGCATCTCTAAGAGCCCAACAGTAGTCGGCAAGCATGGAAGCATTCCACTTTTCGCAACTCCGCAGTTCTTAGGAAAAAATCTAAGTGGGAGTATAGGAAATGGATCTTTAGTGACGTAGACGGAAGCTAAGAAAAATGAAACCAAGTATAGGTACCAGACATTTTTATTGTTATTATCTAAGAGCACCTATAAGCCGTTTAAGAATAATCAGTTCTCTGAAGTTGTTCATGACTCTACGAGTCATGCCTAAAGTTTGTGTTGGTATACCTTGGACTTGAGATATCTCCACAAGTTTCTATGGACTCTCACTCCCAGGAGTGGGGACGGGCATTGGGGTCAGTGGGCCTAACCATTATCTCAAAGTGCCTATGGGACTCTACTCCAACATATAAAGAACCTCTAGTTAGGGCAAAAATTAGTATATCAACGGAAAGCCAAGCGGCGTTGAAGGCTGTGAATATCTATGCAATTTAAGGCAATTGAGACGCAATAACCATGTAACTCTTCAGTGGGTCCCAAGCCATCAAGGGATGGAAGGGAACGAAAAGGCAGATAAGTTTGTCAAAGAAGCAGCGAAAATGCCATTCATTAGACCTTATCCCTGTTGTGGACTGCAAAAGAGCCACCTAAAATAAGCAGTTAACAAATGAGAGGTCAACAGAAAGGCTTCTCACTGGCAGAATACGCCAGGACAAAAGCAGGTGAAGGCACTGTTATCAGGATCGCCTAAGACAGCACGTTGGACTGCTGGCAGGGTTTCTGACAGATCATGTGGCCCTGAAGTACCAGCTACATAAACTCGCAGAAGCTGAAGATCAAATCTGCCGTCTATGTCAAGAAGATCTAGAGACAGCAGAACACATTTTGTGTAAATGTGTCGCTGCTAGTCATACCCGACAACAACACTTCACGGGGTTCATTGACCGAGCGCAAAGCGAATGCGGAAGGCATCTTCAGTAGTTGTTGGCGATCCGTCATTTTCAACAAATTGTTCAACGACAAACGCGCAATATTCCTACCTGACCAAGCCATGGCGTACACTGAAAACGGTACGTTTGCAGCTACTCAAGGATATGCTCCCCACCACTCTATTCTGTTCCTACCGGCTGCACGAGTTCTTTCTGTCGCACCCTGTATATGGCTTGCTTGTGATTTGGTTAAAGCCATTTATTCCCCTATTTTGTCTATGTTTCGTAAGAGATTGAAGACCATGATGCTTTAGCAGTTATATGTAGGTAATCAGTACCTCTAGAGTTATATTGACCATCGGATCTGAAGGACAAATATTTAAAAAAAACGACGTTGAATTCGTTCAATACATAATTGATGACGTACGTAATGGGGAAACCAGACAGGAGAACCATATTCCAAACAACTAACAACAAAAGCAAAGTATAAAATTTTAATCGTTGTAAAATCGGTAGACTGTCTGGCATTTCGTATAATAAATCCCAGTCGTTTAGAGGTTACGGAGGAAAGGTAATCAATATGATAATTGAATGTTAAAGGTTGATCAAAGATTATTCTTTGAATGTATTAGCTTTACTCAACACATGTTCATCAATGGTGTATGAAGAGGGAACAGATTTATTTGTACGAGAGTAAGTGACAACCTGTCCCATCCAAGTATAAAATAAATAAAAGTGGGCCTAAGTTAGAACCCTGAGGTATTCCTGATGCTGATACCAATTCCCTTGAATTGTAGAAAACCTGATTAATTTTGTTACATAGGTAACTTTCCATAAGCTTCAAAAATCCGGAAGACATTCGAAAATGACTCAATTTTTGTAACATAATGCCATGATCTATTGTGTCAAATGCACTTTAAAAATCCGTATACACAACATCTACTTGTACTCGAGCACACCTCGCAGATATATTGTGTAATTATGGTTAAATTGGTAACAGTGGATCTTCCAGACATAAATCCATGTTGAAAGTTTTGCTCTGACATTATAAAAGATACATGTATACAGGGTTGCCCACTAGGCCTTTTTTCTTAAATAGTACGTTTAATATTGATTTTATCAGAAAATGTTAAGTACCTATTTTATTCGGACGTTTCTCGTTTACAATTTAAAAATATTTTGAGTTGCCCAAGTATCTCGGTTTCATGTGTACAGGACCGTACTTTTTTTTTAATGGAACATCCTATATATTTTTATATTTTTGATATTGACATCGAATTTTAAGTAAACATTGTTAAGACTTTTATCCGCATAAGTCTACCCATTTAAGAGAAAAAACGTGTTTTTTTTAAATATCCACCGAAATTACCGTTCATTTAAAAAAATCGTATCTATTCAATCGTTGACTGGAGAGTGACCAAATTCGATATTATCATAAACTAGAATGTGTTTTAATTTTTTGTAGGTTGAGTTTTAACGAAATTTATTGTAGAGGAACTTGATATTTCTTTGACAACCGCAGAAAAAATGGAAAAAAATACAACAACCTGTATATTTTATCACGCATGAACTCCTTTACAGGTTTAGGATTTTTGTTAAACATGTCCTATACCCAAAGTCAATAGTCTCTGAGATAATTACCAATTATTACCGTTAATGTCATGTTACTCAGAAAGTTTGCCGTTCTTTTAAATCATAGTTAGGTTGTCATGAAAATTATAGTTGAAATGCGTAAATGATATGTATGTACCATCTTTGGCAAATTAAATGCGAATTTTTCAGCGAGGAATTTCCATTTACTAAATAAAGGCTATACTTGGAAGCAAATTTAATTTTTCTAAAAGAGAGTACTGCTTTGATAAACTTCTTTAGAGTAATTAAATTCACTTTAAAGCAAAGCCTTTATTTATAAAATCAACATTCCCCGATCAAAAATTCGCATTTAAATTGCCAAAGATGGTACATACATATGTCAGTTTAGTTACAATTTATATTGACAAATTATCGTATTCGATTTACCCAAAAAGCCCAAAGTCTAACCGAAAATGTCACGTTTTCCCAATGTTCGAACACTTTCGCAAAATTTGAGAGAATTGAAATGGGGCTGTAATTCCCTAGAACTGACGAATCACCTTTTTTTTATAAAAGGGTACCTATCAATTTTGATCGTTTCCAAAACTCAGGAAAGGTGTTGGATTAAATGGATAGGTTAATAAGTATTGCTAATGGTTTCGCAAAAACAAATCTACCACCTCTAATCAGGAAGCTTGGAAGTTTGTCTTCCCCAGTTGTGTGCTTGTTTGGAGCTTTAGCCATTATCTTGATGAGCTCATCTTCTGTCAGTGGTTGTAATGAAAACGATTGATGATTAGAAACTGCAGAAATATCCCACGAAAGGCGTATCCAATTTGTATCTACCGTCAGTTGTTTACTTGCCCAAAATAATTTGCTGTTTATTAGATTTGATGAGTTCGAGATTAACTTCCAAAGAAGTTCCAATTGGTTGCAGTCGCTCATGTAATACCGTTTTAAAAAATCCTTTAGGTATCCCGACTATCGTTGATGAAATCTATTCCTAAACAGTAATTGACTTTGTTATACATATACAGGGTTTCCACGGCCAAGTGGGACATAGGGAGAATACATGTAAAATCGGTTTTCGGTGAATATTATCTCCCTAATACTACTTCATCCAAATTTAAGTGCCGGATATTATAACTGGGTTAACAACGAACATTTCCACAATCATAGTACAAAGAAAGTCATTTTAATAAAGCCAAAAAAATTATTATTTTTAAACCTATTGTACATGAATTCCTAATAAGGCTTTTAATACGTCAGTTAGTGCAAGCGGCCGTGGCGCAGACGTTCACGCGACGCCTTAATAACGTAAGACACAGATTGTTTGGCGTTCGAATCCGAGAAATGAATTTTTTTATTATTTTTTTAAATCTTATTAAGTTGTGTTGTTTATTTTGACAAATGATTCGTCGTTAGTAACAATTAAAAATCGAATAATATAGTACGTGATCATTTTTTTTATTGTAAAAATTATTCATTATTTACCTTAATCCTCAAAATATCGATTTTATAGTCTTCAAAATCTCTGATTTTTGTAGTGTTATTGAATTTGTAGCATTATTGTTAGAGATAAAAATTAAAAAATAAAACTAATCTGCCGGGATTCGAACACTAAACAATCCTTGCATTTGCGTTATTAAGCCGTCGCGCGAACCATTACGCCACGGACGCTTACACTAACTCACGTATTAAAAGCCTTATTAGGAATTCACGAACAATATATTTAAAAATAATAATTTTTTGGCTTTATTAAAATGACTTTCTTTGTACTATGATTGTGGAGATGTTCATTGTTAACCCAGTTATAATATGCGGCCCTTAATTTTGAATGAAGTAGTATTAGGGAGATAATATTCACCGAAAACCGATTTTATATGTATTCTCCCTACGTCCCACTTGGCCGTGGAAACCCTGTATAGTAACAGCATCGTCTACTCGAAAATGTATATCCGACCTGTACACAAATAGGTTTATAAACATTTATGCATTTCATTGTTTTTTCGAAATTTTCTGGGTTACAATAATTATGTACAGTAAATATTGAATTGAAAGATCGATTATTTGATAGAAATTGGCTGCTTAAAATTGCCTATTTTACTGATTCTTCAAACTAGCTATCCTATTTTATGCTAGCGCTCTTTCGTACAATTCTATTTTAAGTTGGATAATTTGTATTGATAATTGCACTATAAAGATAGTATTACATATCGGAATATAAGTAGGTGACTCGGCTTGGTGCGTTCCTGTCGTTGCATGCGATATGACTTTGTAATAGAAGATAATTGTAGTTTATCTCTTGTGATATGTTAGTCCGCGACAACCCCGACAACAGATCGGTCTACATGGAGCTCTTTACTAGAACTGATATGTATAAGTTAGGTATAATTCTCCTTCAGTTTATCGGGGAAAATTTTAAGCACACGCGAAGCAAACTTGTTTTGTACCGTTGTTTCAATTACGTAGTATTCGTTACTTTAATTTTATTTACGGCCGCTAATTTTTTACAAGTTGAAAGTGGATTATACGTGAAAACGTTGCAATCATTAATTTCGGTTGTTCATGTATGTATATGCCTGTATAAATTCAATAATTATATTACTATATTGGTTTTAGGTGTTACTTAAATATTCATTATTTATTTATTACAAATCCGATATTGATTTAGTCTTGAACATAAGCTCAAAAAATTTCTGGACTGGTGACGAATTTAATGGAAACATATCAAAAACGCTGGCAGTTCGATATAAAATAGTACAGTTTGTCCAACTAGGTGCAATTGGCATCTCAATTATAGGCGTCCTCTCATATTGTTTAAGGCCAGTCCTTATCAGCGATGCAATTTTCATTTTGGAAACGTGGATCTTCATCGATTCTAGTTTATTAGCGGGAATTGTTCTTATGTGTCAATATTACTATTTCAGCGTTATCATGTCAGTGACACTTGGATACGATTTCATCTACATGTCTCTGTGCATCGATGTGATTTCTCAGATGGAATTATTGAAATTTAAAATCAGTCAGATATTATCGGATAATGTTGAAAATGTTACAATAGAGCTGTACAATTGCATCAGACACCATCAAATCTTACTATCGTAAGTTTTAATATTGGATTTTATAACAGATTGTGGTCAAAAAGTTTGGCAAATATTATTTATTTATTTTTTTGTGCAGCTTGCTAAGCAATTTTATGTTACCCTTCAATTCTTTGTTTCTCTTTTGTCTAAGCCAATTTTGCAAGTGGTACTTTGGCTTCAATTTGTTTTTCAATATTTCATTTTGGAATTATCTCACTTTCTATGAAGGGTTCCATGCAATAATAATGATCGAATTAGTGAAAATGACATTAATTCCAAAATTATGGAACTGTAACTGTCTCAGATAATATTCAACATATATTAGATATTAAGAATAATTTTTAATCGGAAGAAGAATCTTCAACACCAACTGAGATTCTTGCACCTCCACCAGAGAGAAAGTAAACGCAAGCGAAGTTGATGGCGCAGGATTTTCGATCGTTGATGTCCTCTTGTCACTTTTTTGGAAAAATCATTGTCTTATAGGAAGCTGCTGTTTCTTTTTCTTCAATTCATCAAATAGTGATTGAAGAGGGTCCAGTCCTTCAGTTATTGATGTGGTTACTTTCATACTGCGTTCCATTAATCCTTTAAATCCTGCGCAAGCCGAAATACTCGTGTATCAGTTTCTTCATCTTCTTACTTTGTCGATGAAGTTATAAGTTCATCCAATTCTCCTCATAGCAATGGATTTTGGATGTTCAGGTGCATTATCCATTCTTAAGAATGCTTTTAATGGCAATTTTTCCTGTTACAAGTTCGTTTGACTTCAGGAATGAAGCATAGGCGAAACCATTCAGTGCCTGCTTCCTTATTGGATTGCCAGAACACAGGTAGATTGCTTTTGTCTTTATTTTTGAGGGCACGAGGAGTTTGTGAATGATGTATTACGCCTGGCTTGATCACGTGCTCGTCAACATTAACACCTAATAGCATATCGTTAACCTCTGTCTTCGCATGCTTTGAATCCTGGCGCCTGTTTTGCTATTTTATGAAATATATTTTCCACTAGGCATTATTTTCCACAGCAAACTAGTTTCATGGCAGTTGAGCACTTGTTTTGGGCGGTAGCCTTCCTCTTCAATAATCTTTTTTAACTCAGCCGGAAACGTAGTAGCAACTTCTTAGTCACCAGATGCAGCTTCTCTAGTTATCTTGAAATTTATCAAGTTATATCTGCTCTTGAATCTATTTAACCATCCCCTACTTGCTGTGAATGGTTTTATGTTTTCTTCAATGCTGCCTTTTTTAAGGTTTTCATAAAGACTTAAGGCCCTTTCCTGTAAAATATTATCACTGGTCGGTATCTATGTATATGCTTCCTATTCATATCTTTAATCCATAAATTTAACGCTCTTTCTAGCTGTCTTCACTGGTAGAAATATCAAAATAATTGTTTAGAATTTTTTTTTTGCAACACGATAGTCAGACTGTATGAACATAAAAATATTTCATTGTCGGTTTGTAGATGTTGTTGTCAAATAACTAAGGAATCCATTGAACTGTGGAAATGGACAGTCACTGAGGTAGCCAAAACATTATTTTAGCATCTAATTTACCATGATAATTTTTTTATCAATTTACATACTTCAAATGTGGTAGAAGAAAAATACGAATTGCTCTTTCCAATTAGTTGACATTTCTTTTTAAAATTTTGCTTGTTACTGTCGAGGTTTGAACGTCCGTTTTTGTTTAACATTTGGGTCGTCCCACTCGTCTTTACCGGTGCGGAAATGACTCTTCAATAATTATTTAGAGATTCAGCATTTCTTTCTGTATTAAACGACAGTCAGAAACTTCTGAACATAATACATCATTTATTCTAGGTAATTGTAGATATGTGGTGTAATAGTTAAAGGATATCCACTGAATGTTCTAACGACGTTCACTCTAAGACCAGGCATTGATTTAATTCTTCACTTCCTAATTTACCATCGATTAACAAGATCTGTTGGACAATTTTATATTTCAAATGTGCCCTTCAGCCTAATAAGATTGAGCGCTAAAGTTTTGGGGTTAATTTCTGATAATCCCCTGAGCTTTCCAAAGCATGTCACACGACGTTCAAAGGCTCCTTACTCAAATTCAAAACTTTATTTCATTGATTTCATTGTTTTGAGCTGCTTATAGCCCATGCCTAACAAGATTTGATTCAGATCGTAGATGTCATATGATCTCAAATTTTTTAATTTCAACCAGGGGGTTCTTTTCGAACACAGCAGAGACAGTAGCATTGATCTTGCGGCATTGAATTTTTTTACTATCACAGCAACAGTGTGTGATTTCAATGTTAATTTATAATTTCTAATATGACAGCGAGGTAAAGAGCCGACTGACTCCATGATAGTTTGTAATCCGCTACAGAAATGATATCGGGAAGGGGGGTGGCGCTAATGTCAGATTTGTGACGTGACGTTGATTCTTCTGCATGCATTACAAAGTCCCGTCTTAGCTGCGTTGTTATTGCCAATGTACGGAATTTTTTGGCCATACTATAGATTTAAGATATCGCTTTATTCTATGTTTTAGTGTATTTCGACGAATGAGGAACATATATTCGCTGATGTTGCTGTTTCACTATTTTGTAACTTTGATTGGTACCTGTGCAAGTTTCTACGAATTCCTTGGGTAATCCATATCAGGTATTTATTTGTCGTTCTCCCATGCATAAAAATCAATTTTGTAGGAAAGCTGATCTTCCAGGTTTCATAATAAATTTCGCCACCGTATCCGTTCTATTCCTAGAATTTGGTTGTTATACTTTTCCAGCAGAACAGGTAGCTCTTGAGGTATGTATTAGTTCATGTACGAGTAATGTTTGCATCTTGTATTTTAAATGTTCTTTTTGCAGTTTTTCGATTTATTAAATTTTATTTATATGTCCAAGTGGTATAAATCTAGCAACCGTATCCAGAAAATGGTTCTATTTATGATGACCCAAGCTCACAGACAGTTATACTTTTCAGGCGGA
This sequence comes from Holotrichia oblita, assembly GCA_023690525.1. Lineage (NCBI taxonomy): Eukaryota > Metazoa > Arthropoda > Insecta > Coleoptera > Scarabaeidae > Holotrichia > Holotrichia oblita. The sequence continues at coordinate 2,696,111 of CM043024.1, read as the reverse complement.
GGAATAATTAACATTAATGTGGATACTTTCGGATCCGTAAGATAATTTGCACTAAATTTGCAGTCAATTACTGAAAAATTGATTTCAGGTGGTTAAAAAGACATTTTCTTTTTATACTATATTACGGAACGTCTTCAATTAATGATTTTATTCTCGTATGTACATATGTGTATTTCAATAAAAATATATATTAAAAAGCGGTAGTTTGTTCTTTACATATGTTCGGTATGATTATAGTGATTACCTAGGAATAGTAAGTAGTGTGCAAAAAGCACGTAACTTCTCATCGACCGCGTTGGGTCTTGTACGCTAGGACGCTGTTTACATGAATAAAAAAAATATGGCACAGCAAAATGATTTATCAAAATCAGCAAGGTGTCGCTCAAGTAGGTATCCGAAATGAACCAAGGTGTCATGTTCTCGAATTTGGCATCGCTTTTCAAAAAGGTGAACTTTTAGAAGTTTTAGAAGGACAAGATCAATCAACATCAACAACACAAAGGGATGATCGATGATTTGGACATCGAAAACGAAATCTAAATGTAACCCAATTTGAACACAAACAATAAGACATTCGATTTAGGTTCCTGACGTTTTCTTTTCTATTTGTCACATATGTTATATCTCATGCTTTTCCTCTAAAATATTTTCTCTAACCATTTACGTTGTTGTCATATCAACAATAAAAATCCCAGTTTTTGCTTTAGGATCCCATTTCTCATCTTTTTTTATGGTGTACACTGCTGCTTCAACTCAAAACTTTGTCTCAAGACTTATTGCATTTAACATCGTTCTGGCACTCTCAATTATGATCTTTATTTGGCGCTTATTTATTCTATTCGGGACTTACCTCGTTTCACTCATCTTCATTGTTTACAAATTCAGTCTCTTCTTATTTTTTTATTATTTTTTTTTAATGCGTGGTGGGTTCTTGACAGTTGCAGTGACTTATCTTTAATTTCAAAACAATTCACTGCAACTCTTGCGGATTTTCAGTAGTTTTAGTTCTATAATTTTTGGAATTAATATCGCCTTTTATGATGAACCGCTGTTAATCACTTTGCTCCCAACATGAAGGATGTCATTGTCGATCCGGGATTAAGCTAAAAAAAAGTTATCCGTCCAGAGAATAATCCAAAGGATGCAATTCGTTCTCTCACAACAATAGTCAGCCGCCTAACCACTGCATTATCGACCCGTTTAAATATGATTCTAAAATTATTTTCTGTGATGTTCTTGAAAGACCTAGAAGTGGAACCATGCCTCATCACTAAAGGAATGGTCAAGGATGTCTAAATTTAAATGTTGATTAAAACACTGGCAAAAAGTTATTCGTCTAGGATAATCCAAAGGATGCATTTCTTGTATACACAACCATAACTTTTATTTGTGAGGACTTTCCATTCTTTATCGAATATTATCCACAACATCTTCAGTTAATTTAGTCGGCCTCTCTGTAGGTTTTTCTTTACAAATGCAATTTCTTTCCTCAAATCTGTGTATTCTGTGTATAATCCAATTCAAAGTTTGGAAAACACTGTGTAAATTGATTTATACATCTTTCAAGACAATATTGCCAATTGCCCTCAGCATTTTGAATTCCACTTTTGTGTAGTGCCATTAAAATCATGGTATCATGGTCTGCAGTAAATGTTGGTAATAACAAAACAATTTTATCTTCTTTCTTCTTTAATTAATATCAATATTTACCTTTGACACAATTAAATTGCTTACAATAGTTGTTAAAACAACTGTTTTGTTATATTATGGAAGTGAAATATTAATAAAAACGCAAAATAAAACGAAGATAAATAAATTTGACACATGAAATAACAGTGACAGTTCTAAAACATGTATAACAAATTGGGTTGCAGAGTGTCGTGTTTATTTCGTTATTGTCGTTATTATTTGAACTCACTGTACTTGGTCACAGTACTCAGCATGTGAATTTCTAGATACTGTAATTGTCACAGGAAAGTATAAGTAACTACACAGATAATTCGTTTTTAATATATAAATTCTCATTATTCTAAAACTAGTGAAACAAAAAATAAAACTATCACAAGGGGGCAAGTACACTTGAAGCGGACAATAATGTGACCGTTACTATAATATTCTGATATTGATTCATCAAGAAAATAATATATTAAGTTAGGGTTGTTTTATTTCCTTAAGAAATTACGCGATATAGGGATAAGGATAGAAAAAAATCAAATCGAATACAATATCCATTATTTTTCTATAATCACATGTGTATATTTATTTGTTTAGTAGATTATTTAATACTGTATAAAATGATAGTGCTTTTCGCAGTACCTAAAAAATAATATCTGTGAAAGTTAACATTATTAAAAAGAAAATTCCATTTTATCCTTACGGATCCAAAAGTAGAAATATTTATGTCGATTAATCCAACTCCAGTAAAATACTGCACTTTCTGAGACCGCAACATGATGAATAGTATAGTTTTCTGAAGGTATATAGGATGCTCATACCAATTACAGGAATAAATTACATCATTTAGATCTGCAAACTGCATAACATCATTATTGTAGTATAGATTTTTTTCCAATTGCAATAAGGTGTTACCTCGAATGCAACTTGTTCAGCTGGGAACGTGTAATAAAAAAATTGTATTGTGTAAAATATGATTGAGAAGAATTTTATTACTACATTGGATAACTCTGTATTTCTGAAATAAAATGTCGATTTTAAAATTACAGGATATACATTTTTAGCCGATTAGTGGATATCATGGGTGATGGGTGCTTAGTTGCAGTGACTCTGTAAGCTGTATTACTTGTCAGGCTATCATGCAACTCTCGCGGTGTAGTTTTGTATGTGTAAATTGTGTTTAAATGGCTTTGTGATAGCTTCATACCGCCTGTTATAATACCGCGCTGTTAATCACCTTGCTCCTAATAACGAATGGTAAGTCGATCCGTATTTGAACTTTCCGAAAAAATGTCACCACAACGATAGTCAGCCGTCTAACCACTGCGGATATCGACCCGTTTATTATTATTAAATCAAGACCAAAAACGTGTTCGAATAAACGGTTGCCGCAGTTTAGGCGCAATAAATTAGAGTTTTGGCGCCAATTAATTGCTATAGATGAAAATTGGATACACCATTATACGCCCGAAACAAAAATACAGTCAAAACAGTGTACTGTGAAGGCTTGCAAAAGTGATGGCAACTGTTTCTTGGGATAGTTAGTTGAGTTATCTGAATCGAACAGGACAATGCCAACATTGGTGAAAAAGGGACACATTTGCAAAAATGGGTTTGAAACCACCCTCTTCATACTCACCAGAGCGATTTCTTGTTGTTCCCTTCGTCAAATGAGGAGACCATCACCTTCGTAAACAGTTATTTTGCAGAGAAAGGGCCAAATACTATTCGGACTTAATGAGATGGGATATCGTTGGGAGAACTGAGGGGAACAAGTTGGTATCTTATCTTTCAGTAAAAATATTCGGCGAATGCGAACGTATCGATATCATGTTCATTATCCTTCCATCCAATAGCACGCATGTATGCCAGCTAATGGATGTTTCGTTGTTTAAACAATTGAAACAGCTTATCTAACCCCTTATATAATACAGAGCTTGTACCTCTGTTTTCTGAAATCTTAATCTAATCTGATGGAAATAAATTTGACTTATCTGATCACTTTTGTTTTAAGTATGTTAGTATATTTAGAATTCGGATATAAATGACGATAGAGGGTGATGTAAACTTGATTCAAACTTTGTGTAATACTTACTCGATTAATAGCCCATACAGTTCACTACAAGTACTAATTAAAGTCACAAAATAATGGAAAAGAAGCATCACAGAGTAGATATTTTTCATATCGGAAAACATTCTAAAAGTAAATCAAAAAAAAAAGAAATTCATTGATTAATTAAAGATATTTAAGCCAATACTTACGATTGCAGAAACTGTTGATACTTGACGCATTCATATATTCCATCTTTGCATGTTTTACCATTCTGGAAAGCCGTTTTTAGTTTATACTTCAGCAATCTCATTTGTAATACCACGTGAACACACGTCGCTAAATAGATAAAATCATACCCAAAAACAACCGGAACAGCAAGGCAAAAATAATAATATTGCGATGCTTGTAATATGGCACCCATGATATCCGATTTTGGCACCCAGGTCTCCAATAAGTAAATGTAATCTACATCGAAAAGTGGTCGTAATAGATATATTGAAGCTATTAGAATGGTTACGGCCATCATGATCTTTTGCAAATTAATTATAGCTGTTAACACTATCTTAGTGGCTTCTTGAATATTTGTGTTGAACCTGTCATATCTCCAAAACTTTGTCATATTATGCATTAGTGATTTAATGCTAGTTTTGCTATGAATTAGAACTAGATATTTTAATAGCACCTAAAATACGTTCATTAACAACCTTTGTAAAAACACTAATCATTTTTATAATACGTGCAACACCACTAAAAGCGCTTGTAACGTTTTGATATACATTTCAGTTTGTGACCGAAAGAAATTTATAACAATATAGGTTGCTATCAACACCATTACGACACAATTTATAAAACGATATATTAATAATCCGAGAGAATGATGTTTATGTTCGCTCAAGAATTGTAATAAAATTAAAGCGGTTTTTACAACTCTATCATTTGGTAATTTATCCATGACTTCATCTAGTTTCCACCGTTTCCAGTGGTGAACTGCAACCGCATCAAACGTACTGAATCGATGCTATTAACTCTAACGTTATCATAGTAAAGAACGGCTTATTAGTTCACGTAATTATATAACTACCAATCGTTTAACTTAGTATCTTTTTTTAATATAATAAATTAGATATCATAGAAACGTAATATCTAAATGTTCGTTAGCATTTTTCTGAATAAAAGCTTATTATCCTATAAAACCTACAAAAAATGTATCTTTTTATGTAGACAAATATCATTCGTAAGCAACATTTTCCACTTCTAGTGACAGCTGTGCCCTCTGAAATTATTTTTAAAGGTTCCAAGGTGTCCTTTGTTGGAAAGGTGTGGCAACCACTTTTGCCAAACACAAGCTGGTGACAACACCTTTTTAATGTATAACGTACTAACTGTCGTGTTGTCGAAATTATTGTTTGAAATAAGCGTGGGCGTCACAATATCGTGTTGAAGCCTGATAATTGGAAACTATTTGATGTAGGAGGAAGGGGATACATTGCAGTACGACATATTCGATTTTCGGCATGTGCATCCATTTTCCAGGATGTTTCTTCCAGGATGATTCCTCTGTTCTCATCCGAAAGGAGCTAAAATTTCTTTTACATAAGCAGCTAAATATATATGAAAAAGTCAGAACAATACCTTCAACAAAAATTTGCCAATATTTCAAATGCAAAACATAAAGAGGGAATTTTTGTAGGGTTCCAAATTAAACGTCTACAACAAGACGCACACTTTGAAGAGACATTAAATGACTTTGAATGTGGTGCTTGGAATGGTTTTAAGAGGGTGACCCAACATTTTCTAGGAAACATAAAATCTGACAATTACATTGCAATTGTTAATTAACTTCGTAGAAGTTACGATGAACTGGGGTGTGGACATGCGCTTATTTTCTCCAACATTTAGGGATATTCTGGGAGGGCAAATGTTTCTGAATCCAATGCTGGTTTACGTCAGTGTTCATGTGTACGGAATAAAATGAATTGTTGCTATTAAAATCTATATTTTTGTGCCATTACAACTTTACAATATTATTATATATTTATTTATTCACAATATTTCTTAGAACTGCATAAAATGAAAATATCTTTCTAATAACCTAGAACATAATCCGATTAGATGAAACTTTAACATTCATTTGAATCATACTGAGCTAAAAGTTTCGATATTCATAGCCATCATACCACCAGCAGACAAGTGCTTCTCCCTTTGAGCTCGGATCATAATTGCGATTAAATTTTTTTTAATAAATTCATCTTCTTCATACCATTTTGGTGCATAAATTGCATTCGATATACTATTCACCTAAAAACAATGGATCATCGAAAGTAAACAGAGTTTCAAAATTTAAACAATTTCTTAATTTGAACATTGCAAATTTCATCGAACACAATTTAGAACAAACAGAAGAAATATGACCATCCCAAGAACTTTACGTTAGGCTCTACAGGTACCGATTTGGAATTCATTCTCACGAGTATTGATCTGTTAGGTTGCCGTCGATGACGTAGTCTTTGATTCGTTGATTTTCAAGCCGTTATTATATACTACATCAGTCAACCATGTTATTTTTATATAGCGGTTACCCATTTCGGTCACCTCGTACTCGTTAAAACCAGATATAATTATAGTCGTATCTTCGGCATATCGATAAATGTCGCATTAAACTGAATGTTAAGATCGTTTACATATAACAAAAATAATATAGGTCCCAAGATAGACTCTTGAGGAACACCATGCGCAAGATTAATTGCAATGGGAGATGATATTTATCCGCTAAACTGTTTTCGATCTTTCTCCTTTATACCAGACACAGACAGTAGTCCATAGACATGATTCAGTGCTCTAAAAATAACCGGATCAGTGGAGCCTGAAGCAATAAATCCCAACTGTGTGAACGATAGTATTTTGCGCTTCGTTAAAAAGCACACATGGAGCAAGGTAAATTTATTGGAGATTGGAACAGCTACAGAACAGCTCTAACAAAATACAATACAGAACCAAGTAAGGTTAAGAGAAGTCTGTGAAGGCCTCACTCAACTGCCTGCAGCTGCACGACTCTTCAAAATCCTATCAAAATCACAATCCAACGTCTTAGGGTTTCAGCAGATGGAACAACATTCCAAACCAGAAATACTCCCACAAACTCGAGGAAGACGCTGTCTGTCGGGAAAATAATTGCTCCCAACAAAATCAAATCATTCAACCCCTACAAACCACCAGGTGGAGATGATACCTTCCGAGTCCTACTACAAGACGGCATTGGGGGGATCTTATCGATACTAGTTAAACTTTTCAGAGTTAGCCTTAACGTCTTAAACTTGGGGATAAGTCAGAGTGGCGTTTATACCAAAGGCTGGCAAACGACCTGTATTATACAGGGTCGGGCAAAAAGATCGGAACACCAAATTTATTGCTTAACTAGTGCTTTTTCCAGTTTTTGTAATTTTATGTATTATTTATTGGTGTTTGCAGATTTTCTGTTTTTGTCACATTTTTGGAGATATGATGTCACCGCATAGTTTTTTAAATGAATCACCCCGTTAAAAAGGAGAAAAGGTAAATTTACTGGAACTGTATTTATATTTTTTTGGGTAGATATTTTTTTCCTGAATTCACTAATACCAGGTTTAGTGGGCCTCTGACATATGGTTTCAAAGAAAAAAATAAAATGTAATGGCATCTAAAAATTTATTTAATTAATTGATACAAAATTCAAAGGTCATTTGTTGACACATTAGGATACAACAGCCGAAGGTTTTCAGTTTGAACAACATTGTAAATAAATGTACGCAGATTGTCGTTCGTTTTTTATTAAATAAATATTTAGGTGCCTTACATTTTATTTTTTTTCTTATGAAACCATAAGTCCTACTAAACCTGGTAAGAATTCGGAAAAAAATATCTATGTAAATACAGGGGATTCATTTAAAAAACTATCCGATCTTATCGATAAAATGTGACAAAAACAGAAAATTGCAAACACCAATAAATAAAACATAAAATATACAAAAACTTTAATTCAGAAATTTACGAAAAAACACTAGTTACAGCTAAATTCGGTGTTCCCTCTCTTGCCCCAACCAAATCCGACATATAACAGGTATCGTAAAACGGAGCCACTTGAACCACCACTTGAACATGTAAAATCACAAATAATTTGCACCTGCATGTAATAGATAAAGGTGGTCCTCCATTATTAGGTCAAAATTGGCTAAAATTGTTAAAAATAGATTTTACTAAATATGTTAATTGTCTGTATAAATCAGATGTAAATAATGATGAAAAATACAAGGATATTTTTAGTAATGAATTAGGAACTTTAAAAAACTATAAATTAGAGCTAACATTAAAAGAAAATGTTGTATACCTAAATTTGTAAAAGCACGACCCCTACACCTTTTGCACTTAAATATAAAGTTGATGAAGAATTGGATAGACTAATAGCACTCAAAGCCCCATTGTACCCATTGTCTAACCAGACTTAAAAATTAGAATTTGTGGTGACTACAAAGTTACAGTCAATCCATTCTTACAAATTGAAAAATATTCGTTACCAAGGATTGAGGAATTGTTTTCAAATCTATCAGGAAGAGAAAAATTTTCAAAAATTGATTTGTCAGGTGCTTATCAATAAATATTACTGTGTGGTGTGCTTTGTATACTTACAACAGAATACCATTGGGACTATCTTCTATACCAGAAAAATTTCAAAATATAATAGATAACGTTCTAAAAGATTTATCTAATGTAGTAGTATTTCATTTAAAAAATGTAGAATCAGTATTTTCGAGATTAAAGGAAGTACGATTCAAAGTTAAAAAGGAAAAATGTAAATTTTTCCAGAAGTCCTTAAGTTATTTGGGCTACGAAATTGATAAAGAAGGTTTGCATACTTCAAAAGAAAGAGTAAAACCCATCACTAGTGGTCCAATTCCTAAAAATATAACTGATTTAAGAAGCTTATTGGGAATGATTAATTATTACGGCAAATTTGTTAAGAATCTAAGTACAATTTATTGAAAAAGAAAACTGCATTCATATGTACTAAAGAATGTAATATTGCTGCATAGTTGTTTAATGTGGGCTTACAAAGTTATAATACCGCAAAAATACCAGAATGAGTTGTTATCTATGTTGTATGAAGGGCATCAAGGTCTAGTTAAAATGAAAAGCTTAGCGAGATCTTATATGTGGTGACCAGATATTGACAAAAACTGAAGACATTATAAGAAATTGTGAACCATGCAGTATACAAAGCAGTATATGAAAATGAAGATTTTAATTTAGTAATAAATAAGTTTTTGATTATGTATTGGAGGCAGCAGATCTCCGTTTGCGTTTCCGCATACCACGGGAATGGTTACAGGATCGTCAGTAACATTTCGAACAGATTTTCGCATTTGACACTTTGGAGAGCAAGTTCAGCATTAGGTAGGTACTGAAGAATTTTATAATGTCATCACGATTTACCGACGATCTGGAGCGCTTCATGTTGGATGTAATACTGATGGACAAGTTGTTTCGCACTATGAAAGTGTCACTGAGAATCCCCACTTTGCCACTACACCAAGGGTCTCCGCAATGGTGGCCTCGTCAGCTTTAGTGAAGATGGTTGGACGTCCAACGGGTTTGGTATGCTTTCCATGAACCCTCCGTAGAGAACTCGTATGATAATCTTGCACTAATTACAAAGAAAATGATAGAAAATTGAATCCGGTACCCAGCATTGAAAAATATAATTATTATCGCTATTAGACCCAGGACATAGGAATAAAGGTATTAATGAGAAAGTTGTACAGGGTGGTCAGATAAGAATGCAAAGTGCTGTATCTCTGAAACTATTCGTCGTAGAGACTTGTGGTAAAAATTTTTAATACTAAAGTGGTCAAAAGAAGACCGTGGAAAATATTTTCAGATTTCCAAGATGGTCGCCAGGGGGCGTAACCGGAATCTTAAACCTTTAAAGTGATTTTTCACTGAAATCCACCCAGTAAATGTTACCAAAAAATATATGCTTTTTAAAGCTTAGCTTTACTCGAGTAATTTTTGTTTAACACTTTTTGACGTATCTATTAAAATAAAGTGGTGGGGGGTAATTAAATGTTTTTTTTTAATAAACAGCTATAACTCCTTAACGACAGAACTGATTTTAACAAACTTGGTCTCATTGAAAAAAGCATTTATTGTTCCATCAAACCTATCTCACCTTTGATATGTCTATTTCTTAGTGATGCCGCTAGAGCGCGCTTTTTGATATAATAACAGAAAATTGCAAAATTCTCTAAAAAATCAAATGCAATAATATGACTTTTTTTCATAAAAATGTAGCGAAATGATACCTAAATAGGCTAGTGAAAACCGTATTTCGATATCTTATTCGTAACCTGGAACAGGAGGTGAGATGGAAAGACGAAGGACGAATAGACAAGCAGAAGTACTCCGTGCTATACGCAGGAGAAGAGAAACAAGTAAGGAATGGAACGGCATTTATGTTGGATCAGAACTTCAGGAATAAAATATTGGAATTTAAGAGAATAAACGGCAGAATCTCATATTTAAGGATAAAAAACGAAATAGCGAATATATCAATAATAAACGCATACGCACCAACGGAAGCAGCAACACCAGAAGAAAAGGAAGCATTTTACGAAAAAACTGAAGAAACATGCGAGATGATACCAAAACACGATACGTTGACAGTACTAGGGGACTTCAATGCAAAAATAGGTAAGGAAGAACACCTAAGGAATATAGCGGGAAAGGAAACAATTCATGAAGCAACCACTGACAATGGACAAGACTATGCAACCTAGCAGAAGAGATGCAATTACTTATTGTAAGCACAAAATTCAAGCATAGAAAGGAACACAAAATTACATGGACCCTACCAGGACAAACAAGAGGGAACCAAATAGACCATATACTAATCAAAAGGAAAAAAGGAACAAGCGTGAATACAGATCATCATTTGGTAATAGCAAAAACAAAGCTAAGAGTGACCACAGACAGTAGAAAGAAAGGCCTAGCTAAGGAATGGAATGTAGAAAGCCTAAACAATGAGAAAAGTAAAAGAAAATATCAAGAGGAGATCAAAGTACAATTAGAAAAAAGAGAAAAGAAGGAGAACATAGAAGACGAGCGGGAAAACTATGCGCATTACAAACAAGGACGCAGAAAACGTAAGAGTTTTTGAAAGGAAGATAATTAGAAGAATCTATGGACCAAAGAAGATAGACGAAGATCAGTATCGACGACTAACTAATCAAGAGATAAGAGAAATACTAAACGGAGAAGATATAGTAAAAGAAATCAAATCGAAAAGAATACGTCGGTATGGACACATAAACAGAAAGGACGAAGAATCAATTACAAGAAAAATAACGAAATGGAAACCTCAAGGAAGTGGCGCAAAAGGAAGACCTAAAATAAGATGGGAGGACCAAGTGACTAATGATATAAGGGCAATGGGAATCACTGAATGGCGAGAGAAGATAAAGGACAGAAAGGTATGGAAGCAAATAGCAGATGAAGCAAAGAAGAACGACAACCTGTAAGTACAAATAAAGGAAAGTGGAGAGGAGTGACGAACCACCCCACAAAACCAGTCAGAAGAGCTCAAAGGAGCGGCTCCAATTCCGCAAGGAATGTATAGCCAGTTATATATATATTCGTAACCTGAAATATCGCAGAAAGAAGATTTAGTTATCATATAATTTTAAAAAGACGCTATTACACCAGTATTTGTTGTTAGTTATTTGTATTTTTTCAAGATTCAATTGCATAATTTATAATTTTTAAATAATAAAACTATTCTTAGTTCAAAAAATTGTAAGAAAAACGTGTAGGGGCATAGTATTATCAATGCATATAATATGCAAGTGCAAGGTACGCAGAATATGAAGAGTAGGCCATGGAGAAAAACAAATGTCTAAAATCAATAAATTATACTTATAGAGGCAGTGTAATTTATGTTGTTTGCACACACAAGTAAGGTTTAAAAGTATTGAAATGCTGTTTAGAAGTAATGGAAACGTTAATTTGCATAATATGCATTATTGGTCTGACAACAATCTTCACTAGTTGCGCGAGGTCCAATATCAAAGCCATTGGAGTCTCAATGTGGGGTGTGGCATCCTGGGCGGAACTATTATAGGTCCCTATTTATTTGATCAACCACTAAACGGTGCCACGTTTCTTACTTTTCTGGTAAATCAATTGCCTATTTTATTGGAAGATGTGCCCTTGCAATTACAGCGAAATATGTTTTTGCAACTAGATGGTTATCCAGCACATTTCTCAAGAAGAAGATCTAAGATATTGCCAGAGGTGGATTGGGCGAGGATGTCTATTTCCTTGGCCTCCACGATCCAATGAGACCAAGTTTGTTAAAATCAGTTCAGTCGTTTAGGAGTTACAGCTGTTTATTTTAAAAAACATTTAATTACCCCCCACCACTTTATTTTAATAGATACGTCAAAAAGTGTTATACAAAAATTACTCGAGTAAAGCTTAGCTTTAAAAAGCATATATTTTTTGGTAACATTTACTGGGTGGATTTCAGTGAAAAATCACTTTAAAAGTTTAAAATGCCGGTGACGCCCTCTGGCGACCACTTTAGTTTTAAAAACTTTTACCGCAAGTCTCCACGACGAATAGTTTCAGAGATACAGCACTTTGCATTCTTATCTGACCACCCTGTACACATTACAAAAGCGTGCATGATTTTGCTTAGTAGCAAGAAAAAATAATATAAGATAGAAACAAAATGGAGTCGAGAATACCACAACAAGTGGTGTTTGAAGGGAATATGAGTGAAAATTTTAGAAAATTTAAGCAGGCCCTAGAAATATATTTATTGGCAACAGACAAAAATGAAGAAGCAGATGAAATAAAAATAGCAATATGATTAAATTGTATCGGAGAAGAAGGAGTTGAAATATATAATAACTGTAATCTATCGGCTACAGAAAAGAAAGATTATAACAAAGTAGTACAAGAATATGAAAAATATGTCAATCCGAGGAAAAACTTAATATATGAAAGATATCAATTTTTCGCAAGGAATCAACTGGAAGGTGAATCCTATGAGCATTATATAGAAGATTTAAAGAAATTGGCAGGAAGTTGTGAATTTGAAAAAGCTAAAAATATAAAGGAAGAACTAATAAGAGACAGGTTAGTGTTAAGAATGACAGATAAACAAGTGCAAGAAAAAATATTGCTGCTAAAAGAATGTAATTTAGAAAAAGTAGTTGAGATATGGAGAGAAAGTGAATTAATGAAAGCGCAGATAAAAGTGGTACAAACAAAAAGGGTAGACGAAATCAGAGATAAAGGAAATGAGAAAAGAGTGGAAAAAGAACATAAATTTACATGTAAAAAATGTAGAAATAAACATGAACCTAGAAAATGTCCGGCTTTTTGGAAAGTTATGCAATCAGTGCAAAAAGAAAAATCATAATGCGAAGATGTGCAGAACAAAAAAGATAGATACAGTTGAAGAAGTAACAGAAGAGAAATTTCTAATAGGATCACTGCAAGTACACGAGGTGACGTAAGGAGCATCAGAGTGGACCGAAGAGACAGTAATAAATAATAAGAGTGTTATAAAAAAAATCAAAGGAAGTGGCAAGAACAGCGAAAATAAGAATTTATAAAACAGTCATACGACCAATACTAATATATGGTTGTGAGACATGGATCCTGAATCAGAAAAATCGGCAGAAGTTAGACATACAGGAGAGGAAAATACTAAGAAGAATTTTTGGGGGAAAGAATACGGAGCTAGGATGGGAAAGAAGAATGAAACTGTTCGGAGAAAAACCGATTGGACAAATTGTGAAGGAGAGAAGGCTACAATGGTTGGGTCACCTCGCAAGGATGAAGGCTAACAGAAGTGTGAAAGACATAGCTTGGAAGAAATCGGAAGGAAGGAGGAAAAGTAGTAGACCAAGGAAAAGATGGAGGGACGAAATAGAAGAAGATCAGAAAGAGAAGAATATCCGGAACTGGAGAGACGTAGCAAAGAACAGAAAGGAATGGAGAAGAGTCACACAGTTCTAGGCCTTAAAGGCCTGTCCACAAGCTATATATATATATATATAGATTTCAAAGATGGTTACTATCAATTGCAATTAGATGATATCTCAAGTAAGTTATGTGCATTTAGTACACCGTATGGAACATATCAATTCAAATTCAATAGATTACCATTTGGCTTAAATTGTGGCCCTGAAATATTTCAAAAAATAAATACAGATATATTTGGAGATATAGAAGGTGTAATAGGTAGTTTATTAAGTAGTTTATTACAAAGAGCTAAGCAACATAATATAAAATTTAATAAGAATTGCAATTTGAAACTAAGACCATAAAATATTTAGGACATGTGTTCGGCAAACAAGGGATGAAAATAGACCAAGACAAAGTAGAGAACAAGTGTAATGGCTACTTAACATGTAAGATGTTACAATTAAATATAATCATAATTACCAGTACATATAGTATTTTATTAAATGAACAACATATGACAAATACTACATTAATATTATAGATGAAAACAAATATAATAGCTACAGATTATGGAAAAATTTAAAATAATATAAAAATTATCAATGAAAAAGACATTGAGATCGTATAATTATTCGACAATATTAGATAGAGTTGATAATCGTACACCATTGAGTAAATTGAAGTGTAAATGGAAAGTTAAGAAATACCGTGCGGAATTTAAAGGCGATTGAGTCAAAATTTCGAATTGCAGCTATCCATTTTGATAGTATAAATTTAACTATTAATCAATATAAATTAAAAAAGGTTGATAATATTAAATATTTAGGAGTGATGATTGATGTTAACATTAATTTTAAATGACATGTGCAATATTTATTAAATAAGATGTCACAAAAAGTTTTCTTTCTAAGTAGAATAAGTAAGAATTTATCTTTGAATACTTTGTTACTGTTGTACAAGGCTATTATATCACCATATGTTGACTTTTGTTCAACAGTATTCAGCATAAACAATCATCATTGCCGTAACACTGATAAAGCGGTATAGATGTAATAACCACGGAGCCTCATTAGTCATTGATTCAATGATAATTTTATAGGTATTGATGCTTAAATGAATTATATCATCTTGCGAAATGTGCTCCATTATAACTTCCACTCACTATAATATAAGTGAAGTTTACGAACGTCTTACTACTACTACGGAGAAATTCAGGCAAACAAAACGGAATACATCGCCCATCGATTACATCGTTAATTATCCTCATTGACGACATGAAAACTGCTGAAAAGTTTTTTGAAGTAATTTAACACAAGGCGAATAGATGAATACGTTAATTCTTTAAATGTATGTGTATAGAAGCAGCAGCGACTTCTGAAAAATGAATATCCTTATAAATTGATATGAAATATTAAAATATTCTTGTTGTGCATACTTTTGTTTCAGGACACAATTTAGAAGTGAAACCTCGACTATTTGATAGAAAATCGCTGTTCGAAACTTCATATTTAAACGTTCCTTTAAATTATTTACCCTATTTCGTATTAGCTATTTTTGGTAATATTATATTTTATGTTGCATAATTTAGACATTAATAGGCGACTTGATTAATAGGAGGTAATTGTACATAACTATGTCTTGCGGTATGTTAGTTTGTGACAACCTCGACAACAGAGCGGTCTACATGGAGCTCATTACTAGAAATGATATTTATAAATTAGGTATAAATCTTCTTCAGTTTCTAGGAGAAAATTTTAAGTACACGCAAAACAAGCTCGTGTTGTATCGTTGTTTCAATTACGTAATATTTATTACTTTAAGCATATTTGCGTCTGCCAAGTTGTTTCACGTTGAAAGTGGATTATACGTGAAAACGTTGCAATTATTAATTTCATTTATTCATGTATGTATATGCCTGTATAAATTCAATAACTAGATTATTTTATTTGTTTTAGATATTGCTTAAATATTCATTATTTATTTATTACAAATCCGATATTGCTGACATATTGAACATAAGCTCAACAATCTTCTGGACTGACGAAGGATTTAATGGAAACTTGTCAAAAGCACTGGCCATTCGATATAAAATAGTACGGTTTGTCCAACGAGGTACACTTGGGATCACAATTACAGGTCTTTTCTCATATTGCTTCATGCCATTGCCTGTCGACGATGGAATTTTGATTTTGAAAACGTGGAGCTTCATCGATTTCAGTTTATTACCTGGAATTATTCTTATGTGTCAATATTACTATTTCGGTATTATCATTTTTGTGGTTTTCGGATACGATTTCATCTACATGTCTCTGTGTGTAGATGTGATTTGTCAGATGAAATTATTGAACTTTAAGATCAGCCAGGCATTATCGAATAACGTTGCAAATATTATGCTGGAGCTCGCCACTTGTGTCAGACATCATCAAATTTTGTTATCGTAAGTTGTAGCATAAGATTTTATATTTATAAAGATGTTGAAGTTGGTTAAATTATCAATGATAATTTAGTTAGTTTAGTTTTGCTTTACATAGGGTCAAGTGGGGTAAATATGCAACACGTAAAAATTATGGTAAAAGTGAAACAAGTCTGTAATTTATTAATATATGAATTTACTGCAATTATGCAAGCGCTATTACCTAGCTTATAGTTTAGTGAAGGGGATATAAAAATATGAAACGCTAGTTGTAAATAGTGTACTGTCCATGAGGTATTTTCGAAACCAAGGTAAAAATATGTAAATAAAATATCTTATTTTGCTGCAGAACTTTCTCTGTAAAAACAAAATTAATTGCAGTATCAGTTTGATATTGATTTTTTTATAATATTGATTTAAAAATTTGAAAAAATGAAGTGCATTAGAAAATGAAACAGCCTCGGGAAAATATGAAACAATTTTACGCAGGTCTGTTAAGTTTCAACAGTAGTATTTGAGATCTGGAAAAAACATATTGAAATGCCAAGAAATTATATCAAAAAGGAAAAGTAGCCTCTGGGAGAAATATTAACGTAGCTAGATATAGACAAAAACCTAACATTTCCCAAAGCTAGTGTATTCTATAGACCAAACGTTTTTATTTCTGGAAAGTGGAAATACATATCAAGAAATGCAGAAAAACTATAACGAAAGAACAAGAAGAATATCTCGCGAATAATTTAAAAATAATGGCAAGATTTCCCACCAAAAGGTGGGAAGAGAAATGCGTTTTTCTACAAATATGTGTGCATCGTTTCAAAAATAGATAAATCAGACATTGAAGTAACTGGACTAAAAAGCTTAAATAATAATAAAATATAAATAATATAAATTAATTGAAACAGATATTTCTGTGGTTGATTGTGAAGCTATTTTAGGAATTCTTCCAATGCAGACAAAGTAAAATATGTTTTTCAAAAACCAGTGCCCGTGGTTGAAAATCAACTATTAATTTTCTTTCAGTTTTCGCCATTATATCTTATAATTAACATAATATTTTTAAACAAAGAGTATTATTTATGTTTCACATTTTCGCAGAGTTGGTAGTATTTTATTGACAGAAACATTAGCTTATTATTGTATTTTTGATTTATCTTTCAATTATAATAAACTGATTTTCACCCTAATTATAGTGTTATTCAAACTAGTATCTCCTTCAGATGCTTTTTATTTTATTTTGAATGTAAAATATAATAACTAAATGCATGCGGTACATGTTCTCCTTTAATTTTTTCCCGCTCGTTCCATTTTTGCCTCTGAAACACCAGTATCATTAATAGTATGGAAGTTATACGCTTGTTTCATATTTTCCCTATTATGTTTCAGTTTTTCCCAAAAACAGGGTTAAAAATGAAACGCTGTTTTTGGTATTTTTTGTGGACCTGCTGACATTTTTTTCCATTTTTTTTGGCAAGATGAAAAAATTTTAAATCTCAGCTGAACAAAATACACCAACTCACTGATTCAATCAACTCACTTCAAAATCAGATTTTATCGTTGAAGAAAATAATTGGTGAATCATCTACTGCCACTGTTCATGGCATGAATCAGTAGATGAATCATGTAGGCGGGAAATAGTATACAATATCCAGCAACGAATTAATTCGTTTGATATTAGTTGCGAATCAGTGCTTTGTTTGCTGTTAAAAAAGTTACTAAATTATGTATACCTATATCTAATAACTCTCAAATATTGGGATCATTCATATGCGACACATACACACAAAAGGGCTGGCTCAAAAATACTCGTTTTTGTCTTCTTATAAAGTTATGTTAAAATAATTTCCATTCTATGGATTCGCTAATTTTTATTTTAAATTATGCAAAACGTTTCGGCAATCTTTTCATGTGTATATAAATAAATAAACTGTATTCTGACCTACAGATGGCCATGAAAAAAGCGCAATCATTGTAATAATTGACAGAGGAATAATTTTGACAAACCCAGAATACAGAAAAGAATAATAGAAAAGATAAAGAATACTAATAAACGACAGACGTTTGATTAGAGATAGATTTTCGGCAACTGTAACTGCTTCATTGATTGCGGATGTATCATTAATTAAGGTGTATTTGAGGGCAAAAATTCAACGTCATTTAAAAGCTCAGGTCTGTTCGTTACGTATGAGGATAAAAACTCATTATCAGGAAAAATGTGCTAATTTAACGGAAAAATAGGTAGGTAGTTTTCACGATGCCAGGGATGTCGTATATTGAAAATGTTTTTTCCTGGATTGTAATTTGTGTGAGCAACGAGGAGGAAAAGATAAAACTGTCATGTCATTATCTTTGGAAATATCCAGAACGGTGACAATCATGGTTGTCCAATAATAAAAGAGCAAGCCTTTTTTCGAACATCGTGCATACTGGACAAAGTGTAGTTTCCCTATCTGCTTAAAACCACGCCATTTTTTGTCTGGGTTTTGCACCGTGGTGATGCCTGTCTGATCAACATTCCAAATATCGGAGGCCTCCAAAGTCAAACGATCATATAGTCTTCAAATTAGTACAAAACATGTCAATATTTATTTTATTAAAGGAAGTAGCTCTGGCTAAGCTTGTTGCTTCTGGTGACCTCAAGGATAAAGTGTTATTTCTGTTAATAATAGACGTTATTTTGGCTCTGTCATTTTGCTCTCAATCAATGGGTCTTCTGCCATTTATTTTTTAGTCAAATTAGTTTTCGGTATCTCAAGTTTGCTAACAAATTATAAATAACAAAAGTCCAAAAAGTGCAGTACTGAGAAAGCAAATTTTTTTTAGTTTTTCTTAAAGGTGTCAATCCATAATAAATATCGGAGGTCCGTTTTATATCTCAATCAGCTAAAAATATTTGGTTTCAAAACTGTTCTTCAGAAAAGATTTTTCGCCCACTAAAGTAGCTAACATGTAGTTTTATTTCACCGTTATTTTGGCTCAGTCATTTTGCTTTCACAACATAGCAATGAAGTGTCTTCTGTGGTATCAATAGTCCCGGTCAAGTCTTTATGATAACAACAGTGACGGATAAATGCTTCTGAAAACACAATTATCGCCATTATAATATCGAAATTTAAATTTGAAAATTCCGACAAACGCCAATTTACTAGGAGGGTTAATGAAAGCAGTTTGTTAACATAATGTTATTTTACGTTTAATACCTACATTTTCCATCTGAAATTTGAGTCAATACTGGGATTATCACCAGAAGAGAGTGTCAACAACGAGTTGTAAACACAAACAAACATATTAGAAGCTAAGTTTTTTTATCGTTCCATTTTATATTTCAGTGTGTTTCGACGAATGAGGGACATATATTCGCCGGTGTTGTTGTTTCACTATTTTTTAACTTTGATTGCCACCTGTACAAGTGTTTATGAATTCATTAGGTAACAAAATAAGATATGAATTCCTCGTTCTTTGAGCACTAAACTCAATGTTGTAGGAACGCTGATGTTTCAAATTTCATTTTTAATTTGGCCGCCGTGTTGTTTTCATACCTACAATTTGGTTCCTATACTTTTCCAGCTGACCAGGTAACTGTTGAGGTATGTATTAGTTTATATACGAGTAATGTTCACACCTTGTACAAATTGGTTCTTTTTGCGTATGTAGATTTTAGATTTCAGTTGTAATGTTTGATCCTGGTTGCTTTAAAGTTCGTTTTTCAGTTTTTCAATTTATCAAACATCATTTACATGTCCAAATGGTACGAATATTGTGCCCGGGTCCAGAAACTGGTTCTATTTATGATGATTAAATCTCACGAAGAAATATGCTTTACAGGCGGAGGAGTAATGAAGATCGATGCAGATGCTTTCGGATCCGTAAGATATTTTGCGTTCGATTTGCAGACAATTAGTGAGAAATTGATTTCAGGTGGTTAGAAAAACGTATACTTTTTATGCCTTACTAAGCAAACAATTCAAAAACTGATTTTCTTCTCGTTTGTATAAGTGGATATTTCAATAAATATGTAGGTATATATGTAATGAAATGATTTGGTAATAATTGCCTTGGGTTAACGTAAAAAAGCACGTAGTTTATTGTCGATCTCGCCAAGTTCCTTGGGTAAGCCTTGCACGCTAGGATTCAATTTACATTGACAAAATATCGCTTTATCTGTTATTCATTATATGTATGTAGTTGTATGTCGAACCAAGAAATAAGTGTAAGATTATAAGAATTGCGCGTAGAACTTGTTAGCTTGTTAAATAAAATGTACTTTTAGCAATATGGTGTTTTATTTGCATATGTATCTAAAGAATGTAAAGAACACATTATATGTACATATATACATTGCTCAACTTTTGAGCAGGTAAACTTAGAAGAACATATATAAATGACAATTTACTAGTTTTTAAGGAACGCCTTCTTGCTTAATAGATAGTATATGATTATGGAAAACACTTTTAAGGCGAAGAATTAAAAAAATTAAAAATAACGATTTTCTAATGTGTTCGGCAGTTCGGAGCTGATGGTGATTGTTTGGGTCCATTCCTCGTAATCATATCAACCTCTTCAAGTAATCCCATACATTCCCTATGGGATTAAGATCTGGAGAGTTCGCTAGCCAATCCATATTTTCCTTATCAATGCATATATACTTTCTTGTAGTTCGTCTCCCCTGTATTTTAGTAACTCATTACTTACACCATCCGTTCCTGACACTTTTCCGTTTCTGCTGGCTTTTAAGAAGAAATTACATAATAATTACAAAAACATTACAATAGAATAAACTCCCTCGACCTTTTTAATCAGTATCTCAGTATCAGTCCAGCATTTTGAGAATTTCATTCAAAAAGGGTTTTCTTTTATTTTTATGGATTTTTCTTTTGGAAGCTAATGTTGGAATCGGATGCTATAAGCATCCAATGTACAATGTCCGTATTTGTGTTTATTCTTGAGGTTTTTCTGGTATGCAAGGGTCGCAAACTTTTATATTCATTTTGGCTAATTTCCAGAACATCTTCAGAAAATAATCCGACTGGCAAAGGTAACGATTTAACGATATCTGCTCCGTGAATTAGTAGCTTATGTACAGATGGGCTCATGTTGTACCAACCATACTGTTGAATATGCTTTCGCAGTGTCCGTACAATATTTTCTAAAATTTTCAACGTGTACGCTGAAGCCACAAATATGGAATTCGAAAATAGAATCCCAAGCCGATGGAATACAGGTAAATCTTACCAATATTGAAAGGTCTAAGGAGAAACAGAACTACAGACTTTAACGGGTTAAATATAACGTAAAAATTTTAGCCGTATTACCATCATTAGAATTGCCACTTCCCTGCTTCGGTTGATCTACAACCAAGCCCATTTCTTTATAAAACTTGGTGGTGATGCCGTTGACGCATTTCTAATTTATAAGCAATATGCAAAAGGTATTCATAACACCTCAGATATGAATGCAGAGTGGATATCCCAAAGTTATACGAAGTCGTTGAATATTGTGTCTTCAAAAGCAAGTCTAGATTATTTTTTAGTTGTTTTGGTGTCGCCTTGCACACATTACACGCTTGTGACGAGGAGGTATCTGTTAGAACATTACAAGTCTGTCCATCCATCATGGTAAACACAGAAAGATGTTGGAATGTGTAGAATTTGTCAGAAAGATTTACTTGAGTTGGAAAAGACGGATTATTAATGAAAAAAAGACTTAATATATGAAATTTGAGAAGATTTCTTTCTTCAACTACCTGAGAGTATCGATTTCACAGTTTCTTTTGTTTCTTTCTGTATAAACAGGCGAATAAATAATGAAAAGAATCTGCGAGGACTTGTAGTAAGTAGTGTAGTATTAGTTAGCATTGGTTTGATAATTTTTCTTCTAGTTCGCTGGGAACTGCCCTCAATTGATTTTTTTAAGTCTCCTTTTATTCTGGCGAACTTTTGGCGTTATGGTAGAGCTTTTAACACTTAATTCTGGCAACATTAACTCGTTAGATATCCATTCTGAATTGGTTTTCTTGAATCTTTCTATAGACCACTTTGATTTTTTCCATTTTTGCAATAATTTTGACACCAAAACTTTCAAAACTGATTGCTCATATTGATTGTTTAAAATCACTTAACTTAGCTAATATATAACTAGCTAATTGTTCTATACACTATTTAGCATTAATAACAACTCCGAACCAAAATTCGCGCATCACCGACGCCCAATTCGGAGCTTCACACCACACTAAGAACGACCGGTTTCTCCCGCCCCCTTCGGTCTCCATGGCGACGGCATGGTCCATCTATCGGAGCCGCTCAGTAAAAAACGCGACGATAGCAAAAGTCGAAACTCGCTGCATAGACTCGTCTATAGGAAACCTTGATGCTCTGCAAATTTACGTTCAGATTATACAGGGTGTGCTCTTCAATTATTTCCAGCAGTGTATTTACAGTAGTTTTTATTGTGTATGACGTGTCCCATGCTTCTCTTGCATTCCTAATCTGAATTATTTATATATTTATTGTATTAGCTCCCTCTTGTAATATTCACATTTTATATTGTATAATTTAAATATAATAGGAGACTCGGCTCGCTTGCATGCGATATAAATTTTTAATTGGAGATAATTGTAGTTTAACCTTTGTGATAGTTAGTCCGCGGCAACTCTGACAACAGACCGGTGTAATGGAGCTCACTACTAGAAATGATATGTATAAATTGGCTATAATTCTTCTTCAGTTTATAGGAGAAAATTTTGAGTGTACGCAAATCAAGCTTATTTTGTACCGTTGTTACAATTACATAGTATTCGTTACTTTAGTTATATTTACAACTGCTAATTTTTTTCACGTTGAAAGTGGACTATACGTGAAAACACTGCAATCACTAATTTCACTTATTCATGTATGTATGTATATGCAAGCATAAATCCAGTAATTAGTTTACTTTATTGGTTTTAGGTGTTACTTAAATATTCATTATTTATTTATTACAAATCCGATATTGATTTAGTCTTAAACATAAGCTCAAACAATTTCTGGACTGGCGACGAATTTAATGGAAACATATCAAAAACGCTGGCCGTTAGATATAAAATAGTAAAATTTGTCCAATTAGGTGTAGTTGGCATCTCAATTGTAGGTGTTCTTGCATTTTTTCTAAGGCCGGTGTTTATCAGCGATGTAACATTCATGTTGGAAACCTGGATCTTTATCGATTCTAATTTATTAGCGGGAATTGTTCTTATGTTACAATATTACTATTTCAGTGTTATCATTTCTGTGCTTCTCGGATACGATTTTATCTACATGTCTCTGTGTGTCGATATGATTTCTCAGATGGAATTACTGAAACATAAAATCAGCCAGATATTATCGGATAATATTGCAAATGTTACACTGGAGCTCGTCACTTGCATCAGACATCATCAAATTTTGTTATCTAACTTTGCTGGGCACCTGTACATCTTGTTTTGAATTCCTTGGGTAATCAATATAAGATATTAATTCGTCGTAATTTGAGCATCAAACTCAATGTTGTAGGAAATCGGACGTTCCAGATTTCGTTGTAAATTTAACCACCGTGTCCGCTTTATTCCTAGAATTTAGTTGCTATACTTTTCCAGCTGAACAGATAGCTTTTGATGTTTGTATTAGTGCAAATTGCGTATGTATAGATATGTACTAGATTTATGGTTCGTTTTGCAGTTTTCCGATTTAGCAATCTTCACCTACCTGTCCAAGTGGTACGAACATAGTATCCGTATCCAGAAACTGGTTCTATTTATAATGTCTAAATCTCACAATCAATTTGGCTTTTCAGGCGCAGGAATAATTGAGATTAATGCGAATGCCTTCGGATCGGTAAGATATCTAGCATCAGATTTGTAGCCAATTAATGAAAAATTGATTTTAGGTGGTTAGAAAAACATATACTTTTTATACGTTACTACGTAATTACTTCAAGAAGTGATTATCTAGCTGCACGCCAAGTTTGCTAGGTGGGTCTTGAACGTTAGAATTCTGTTTATATTAACAAAATATCACTTTCTCTATTAATCCTATTATACTATTATTATAAGAACATATAATTTGCCTGTAGAATTAGTAGGTAAACTATAGGCGTACGGACGCAGTCACTCGATGTGGACACGCTGTATAAGCTGTAGTTTTGACAGCTAAACCCTGTCAAACTGTCATAATTATGACAATTTGTTGGTTTTACACAGGTTTTAGCTGTCAAAACTACAGCTTATACAGCGTGTCCACATCGAGTGACTGCGTCCGTACGCCTATAGTTTACCTACTAGAATTTGTTAGCTTGTTAAATAAAATGCATCTTTCGAAATATGGTGTTTTATTCATCTAATACAGAAGACTAAATTTAAAAAAAACACATTAAGATTATTTGTTCAATCACTATGGCCAGACCTTTTAAAGTTTTTTTTTAATTTTAAATTCTATTTCCTTCCTTCCTTTTCCACAAATAATACAGGTTGAATGACAAGCTCGTGTGGAGGGATTAACGGGGACTATTATTATTATTATTATTATTAATAAATTAATTTTTCACATTTCGAATCAGAGAGTACCAAATCGGGCGAATTTCAGTAAGTTATATTTTCGAGTGTAACATTTGCTTAATGGGATGGACAATTGTCTTGTAGAAATTTGATTTTACGTCGCTTCCTAGCCGGAATCTTAGCATTGACCACATCAAGAATGTTCACGTAGTATGTTTTGTTAATAGATTTACACGATTTGTGGTAGTCAATATGCACGATCCCATCTATATTCCAGAACATAGTAGCGATGATTTTTATGAATGTCATTTTGGTAGGCTCGACCTCTGGCAATAGTTGACCAGGAAGCTGCCATTCGGGAGCTAAGTTTCGGGTCTGTAGTGATTCGTAGTACACCCAAGTCTTATTGATAGTTAGCATTGGATTGCCTGTAATTGTTGTGTGTCCTATTGGTGTGACTTGTCTAAACTTGCTTCGGTGGTTGTGGTGGTAAGTGTAACCGTACTGGTTTCTACCTTTCTTCGCTGATGAGTGGATGCTCCTAGCGTGGAATACTGGTTTCGGAGTATTCAGTTCTTCATCTAGCTCTCTTTGAATGGCTTCGCTAAGATTTAATAATAATAATAATAATAATAATAATAATAATAATATAATATATTTTAGAAAATAGGCATCTACAATCATACTAATGACACATAAATACCTACTTACGAAGTAACGTCAATAAATGTTGCTACAACAAGCACATAGTTCAAAATACAGAACACCAACATAACAAAATATGACTATGACTAAAAGATCTAATTACAAAATTCCTTCACACTATAAAAACTTCTAGCTACTAAAAACTGTTTCAACGCAAATTTAAAACGATACAGATTATTTTCTTCTTTTATATGCACAGGTAAATTATTGAAAAATTTACATCACATGTACTCTACATTTTCCTGAAAAAGGGCCGTGTGGTGTGCAGGCGGACGGAAATGATTTTTGTCTCTGGTATTGTACCCACGATTGCTTTGATAATCTACCATTGCAAAATTTTTAAATACAAAGCACAACACTTCATATATGTATATAGAAGGCAATATGAGAATACCTAGGGCCTCAAAATGTATTTTACAGGAATCTCGCTGTTTAAGATCTTTCAAAATTCTCACTGCCCGTTTTTGTAAACAAAATATTCGATTGGCTCCCGGAGACCGACCCCATTGGATACCAAATTTTAGCAGAGGATAGATACAACCGAAATAGAGGCTTGTCAATATGTCCCCACTACAGTGAAATGAAAGCTGTCGCAACGCAAAGCACGTACTTGCAAGCCTAGACGACAGCTGATCAACATGAGTACTCCATCTCAAATCACTGTCAATCCATAAACCCAATAACTTGGTGGTGTCCGCACGCAACACACTTCCGCCTTGAAGAGAAAGATCAATATCAGTTATCCCAACATTAAAGACAACATAACATAATTTCTCTTTATTGATACACAAGTTGTTCTCCTCTACCCAGGAAGTAATTATATGTAATGCCTTATCGGCCTTTTGCTGCACTTCTGTTAAGGAGGAGCCAGTAATTAAAACATTCGTATCATCAGCATAAGAAACAATAGTACAACCCGAAATCGAGACAAAACTAAACATATCGTTAATAAAGATTGTAAAAAGTGTTGGGCCAAGTATAGATCCCTGAGGGACTCCTGCATCTGTACACCTCAACCGCGACTTATTACGGCCCAGTATTTGTGTAGTTTCTTGCTTTTATGATGGTTCTGAGCGAATGAATTAATTGCAATCTTCTCATTTACATCATTTAATGTTTTTATCTTGTTGTCATCTTTACTTGCTTGACTCAATGTGAGATTGATTATTAAGTCGTCAATTGTTTTGCCGTAGTCAGATATAGATATATCACAATATCAAGTCCAAATGGTGAACCATACGTCGCAAGCACTAAAGATAATGACGAATTATATTGACTATTCGACCACTAGTCTTTAATTCGTCCTCGGTTTTTTTATTTTGAAATTTCTTTATTAGCGTGAGCTAAACAGGTTTCTAAATTATAAGTGTCTAAACAGCAGTGATAAGTTTCTGTACTCAATTTAGTAAATAAATCTTCTGTTCTTGAAATGGGATCATTTCTTAGTATCTGTTCTATATAGCAAATAGAACATGCAACAAATGGCATGCACCTGTAGAAGTATGCACCAATTTTAAATTTTAGTCAAGTGGCAGAATCCTTCCACCCCCTCCCCTAATACAAATTTATAGTTTTGTTTTGGTGGAAAACTATGTTTTGTTGTTCCGCATAAAATGTAAACAGGTGCGTAGAGATAGTGGACGCTCACTGTCTACTCCAACGGGTTGCATATTTGGTGGAGGTGCTGGTGGTGCAATATTTGGTGAAATTCGTTAAAATAACCAAATACTTTGTTTGATTTCAAGTATTTCAATTTATATTCAATTTGATTTTTTCTTTATGTATAAAGTTCTTCACCGGATCTCTTGGTGCAGAAGTAGAACACTGAACACTTCAATCTATGCTAAACACCAAAAACTCCAGAACATAATGCATACCAAGTAGTGACACGTTTTGGATGCATTGCTTTCTAATGAAACATTCGGGGATTTTCTGAGCTCCAAATACAGTAGTTTTGCCGATTAACGAAGCCTACTAAGTGAAAATTGGCTTCATCCTGTTTGCTCAAGGATCCAATTGATGAACTCTCTTTGCTGATTTGCATGATCTGTTGACAGAAGTTGTTGAGTTAATTGGACTTTGTAGGTGTGGAGATGCAAATCTTTACTGAAAATGGCATGAAAAGTGGCTGTTGTAATGTCCAATTTTTGTGCCCGATGACGAACTGCCGTGATGTTTAGTTCTAAACCAGCACTTTCTATCTTTTGTTTGCTACCTCCTATCTGTCAATTTTCGATCTATCACGTTATAATCATGTGTCGTTATGACATATTTTCACTTTCTCTGAGCTTATTATTCATACATTTGAGGTATTTTCATATTTCTAATAATTGCTTTATTATGTATAATAAAGGTGCTGGCATTCTTAGCTCCTCAAATACATATTTGATTATTGTAATTCTTTCTCAAAGTGTATTATCCACGTCTGCCAATAACATGAACAGAAGCAGAAAATGATATCACCAACATTAATTGTATTGCATCTTTTATTGGGGTTCGCTTTTAAAGCTAATCATTGTTCTGGATACTTTGGACTTTGATTGGTAAAACCGACGTGGTCGTAATATAAAATAAATATGTATTTTAGCCTCAGCAATTGCTTCACTAAGTCGATTAACCAGCTTTTTATATCATGATTATACCATATTAACAATTAACGTTCGATTACATGATACGTGTACATGTAAGTAGCATCTCTTTAAATATTTACGTTCCGGTAATTTCTTCGGAGAGAGCAGCTGATTTTGAGCTCATTTTTATTCGATGTCGATAAGCAGCGAGATGGATGCCCAGCAAAGTGAATGTATATTTCGAAACTTCGCAACTATAAAAGGGTATTTGTATAAATATTTCGTCCCTCTTCGTTTATTATTAGACGATATATTGAATGGAAACGGAAATTTGCGGTTAATTTTCAAACTTGCGTATCACGTAAGTATCACTTCTTCTGATTTATTTATTTATAACAAAAAAAGAATAGATTCTTCATTTTAATAGGTATTACTAAACTCACATCTGGATTATCAAGACAAATCACCGTTTGAATTCTTTATACACTGGCATAATAGAATTATAAAAAGCTTTCTACTTGTTTTGTCTGTACCACTTGGTATTAAGTACAATTTTAATAGTATTGAAATTTGGTTAGCTGGGATAGACGCAGTGAACGATAATATTAAGGCCTTCGTCAAGTTATGGCAAGTTGTGACAGCTATAAATAAATTGCCAATTTACCTAGATTGCAGCACAGGAAACAGTGGCGTTGCTAAACCAAAGTGTTGGTAAATAATTTTATTCTTTAAAAGCACTTTAAATTTTGAACCCGTAACTGAAACTTATGGTCACTGGGATTTGTGCGCCTTCTTACGACAATTTTTTCTCGTAGAGTGGTCAATAACATCGAATAATAATTCTCAGTTATTGTTCCACCCTTATCCAGAAAATCAATCATCTCAAAAAACTGAAGGAAGAACTTTTCCAACAGATTTTTGAACATGAAACTTCTTAGACCTTGGAGAACCAGAGTGTCTCCATTCAATCGATTGTTGCTAAGAAGTCTGCTTCATTTTCAAACCGAGCACAGATCGAACGTGATGCTTTCACTCTTGCACGCTTCTGGTCAACATTCAGACAGCATTCATATGATATTCGTTTTAGTCCGATTTGCCGGTCTGACAAAATCATGTCATAAACTGGATCAACATTTTCGGGGACAGAAACTGGCCTTTCTGATCGGTGTTGTCTATTTGGGAGACCATTCAATTATATTAGGCTGCAACAGACTATTAACAAAACCATTTCATTTCTTCTCCTTTGGCTGTCAAAACTTTAACAATAATTTTTGCATTTCAAATATCCCTAGATTGGTCCCGAGCATTTTTCTTAACGATATTTAGGAATATAACGATACCTTCTCTAATAGTTGTGTTTTGGTGGTGCAAAACACAACTTTTAAACAGTTTTACATTAAATGCACGTTTGAAAAAAATATATTTTTAAATCTAAATTTGTTACAGCAACCATTGGAATTTTCATATAAATTAACAAGATTTATCTTACTGTATATGTGTTTTTTATTAAATTAGCTTAATTATAGGACTTATAATAAATGAATATGAATTCAGTTCTTTGTGTATAAACATTGGAAATTTATTGTTGTATCAATAAAGTGAAGTTTTAAAAATCTATTATTGTTATTGGATTATTTATGTTATTTAACGACTTATAACAAAAAAAAACAATGTAGGCACTGAACGTAAATGCTAGATTGTTGGATTTAGTAGTGTCAAATCTGTTTGGTCAGTTTTTTAGTGGTGTTGATGTTGATTCAGATCCTGAGTCTGGAGTTTTACAGGCATTACGTAAATTAAAAAATAAGATGACATCGACATGTGATTTGGTTCCCAGTTTCTTGCTTAAAGATTGTGCTGTTGCCTTTGCTCAACCATTATCCATATTATTTAATTTATCCTTAAGAACATTGACTTTTCTACAAGTTTGGATCGAGAGTGTACTATATGTGCGAATTTGCCCAAGTATTAGGAATTACATTGCTGAAGAAGCATAGTTTCATGGAAGGGAAGTCTACTGTTTCGAATCTGTTATGTCACCCAAAGCGTAGCAGATACCATGGATCGACAGGGTCAGATCAATGTGATTTATACAACTATTGCTAAGGCATTTTTGACGGTATCAATCATAGTGTATTGGAAAGTTAGATTACTTCGGTTTTAGCAGTGCGATGCTGTCATTATTTACATCATTTCTTTTTAATCGTAGGTACACAGCGTGGGTCATATAACGGTTTTGAATCAGAATCCTATCTAGCGTCATCAGGTGTACCGCAGGATTCCAACTTGGGCCCACTCCCATTTTTAATATTTATTGCTAGGGTATAGGTCTCAATTGCAGATGAGCTCCAAAGAAAATGTATCTATCTGTTTTTTGTGCTAGAGTGCGGAGTTGTCCCCTAACATTGGAAATGAACAACTGTGTCTAATACATTAAGGATAGTGGCCGCCTACTAGGGGGAGAGTTGCTTTCCGACGGATGCGACATCTAGTGAGTGATAATATTATTGTTTGTGGTGGGAGTAGTGATTTGCAGGATTAAGTTTGGCGCTTAACTATAATCAGTCTTGTAAAGGACACTTTTACGGCCGGTTTCATAATCAATCGTAAAAGCTCCTTTAACTAAAGTGTCCTTTAAGTTAAAGTGACCTTTAAAGTCAGCTTAAAGTTATTTCCGTTTCATAATGGCGCTGCATACAAACTTTAGTTAAAGCCGACTTTAACATACCGTACTGAGGTTGGTAACGCTGAATTTTAGTTGTTTTTCGTATTTTGTGTTGTATACGTAGAATTTGACACGTAATATTGTTATATATTTGTCAGATCTACTGTCACATGCGATTTGTAGCAAGATTGATTTGTAAAAAATTGCAGTAAAATGAACAGAACAAAGGCGCAAATTTTAGAAAAATTCGAAAGTAACATAAATAGGTATATTAAAATGCAAAATAACAAATAACGTATTAAATGTTGAAAGGTATGTAATGTAATAAAAAATTACTCTGCTGCTCATCAATTTTGGCAGCATTTCATTGCTCTTGAAGTCAAAGCTGTGCGCGGTTATTCATTGAATTTCATTTGGAACAAAACGTGCTGATCGTTCCTTTCTGAGTTGATCGGTCCAAGGCGATTCAATCATGTCGTCCTCCTTTAACTTTTTTGCCAAGACTTTTAATACTCCTATGGAATCCTATACAGAAACAATCATAGTCTGTTGCAAAAAGTCACAGAGTCAGTATAGTAGGTATAATTTTGCTGACTTTGTTGGAATTGCAATGTATTATTTGTTCTAACAATGACGTCGCGGTTTGATCTATTAACCAAAAGAATTCAATCTTATATTCAACGAAATAATCTTGCCATATTTTGTATACTTTTCGTGTTTTAAAACGTCTTCAACTTTATCATGCAAGAAAGAGCCCAGCAAACACGGAATATTAATTTTTTGTAAAGAATATATGAATTGACGTATAATGTAGATATTTGACATAACATTTGGGAGCGCTAAAGTGGCCTTTAAGGCGTTAAAGTGAAAAAATCGGAACTTTAACTCGAGATAAAGGACACTTTTACTTTAAAGTGACATTATGAAACGCATTGCGATCTGTTGAACCGTTGTCTCTCTTGCATGAGCTGTAGGCTGCTGTGATTTGACCGCTCTCAAAGCTCTCCATACAGTCTAAGAGCTTTAATAAACCGCAATAACTGTGATGGTTTCAGAGAAGGTATTTCTTCTTTGTCTACGACGTCTTTGCCGACATAATTGGCTAGCGGTTAGATGTCATGTCTTCCGGATTTTCATCCTCTTCTCCGCAGAACCTGCAGTCGCCATTCTATTTCAGACCTATCTTTCTCATGTGTTTCCCAAGATGAAAATGCCCTGTAAGAAAACTTGCGAGGATGCGTAATCTGTTTCTACTTAGTTCTAGCAAAGTTTTTGCTCTATGCTTGTTGTAATTTCCAAGGAATATCTTTGGAGTGTCTCACACCATGGAGGTTCTCCTAAAGTGATACTCAAAGTCATTCCTCTTTATCTTTAAGTTTATTTTTGTAGGTGCTCATTACTATGTGTAGGGGTGTCAGGTCTACACAATTACTACTCTTCCCATTGCTATGTATGTTTGGCTTGAAACCTCTAGAGCCATTGCAGTTTTTTTACCTGCTAGGTTCTGGCATATCATTCAGACTCTTGTTGCGTTATTTTTTTTCAGTTCGATATGTCTGTTCCACAGACGTTTTGTGTCTAGGGTTATTCGCATTCGATCACTGTTGGATTTCGAACATCCAGAGTTTTCTGAATGATTCCGACTAGATCATGCAGGGCAGTCTCTGTCGAACTGCCCGCCCTGTATGCATACTGACTTCTTCTTGTGAAGTGGAGCTTTCTCCTTAACCGTCAGGCTAATGGATTTGAAGGATTTGGGATTTTTCGTTATATTTACTAAATGTTGTATTACTTCTTCCTGCCCTTTCTGGAGGAGTATAGGGAATATCCTGTTCGCTTATAAGTAAGAGGAAAAACACCTAATGTCTACTTTCAAATATTTAATATTTTTAAGCCTAATAATTACACACAATTCTTCCGCGGGGGAAACAATTCACTGAAGAAACAGGAAATGATACTTTTTACAATCTTATATAAATTCAAATTTATATGCTAACGAACACGAAATATTAAATATTTAATTCGCTGTCAGTCATAGATTAGATAGATAGAATTTTGGAGGAGATTATAATAGACTTCGTATCTGAAAATGCTTTACTTGTTGATAAGGTTTCTCAAAATCATACAAAAAGAAAACGATTTTCTAATAACCTATAACATAAATATGATAAATATTGAAAATCCCGTGACAAATATTTTCACTCACAGATTCGAATGCGTCAACGTTTATGTCCACCAAACCCGCCCCTGAAAAATACCGTACTCGTTGTGCTGTTACCATAATGTACGAAAGCATCTTCTGATTCAAAACATTATCTTTATACCAACAAGATCTGTAAATGGCATCAGCTACGTCTGAAAACTGGAATGTCAAAAACGTTAAATACACTGATCAATGCGTTTATGATTTTTTAATCTAGGCATTCAAAATTTTAGTGCACAGATGGTAGTACTTACTTCAAACGCAACTTGTTCAGCTGGAAATGCGTATAAAGCAAATTGACCAACAATTATTACTATAGATATCGACTTTGCTATATAATTCATGAAGTTTGTGTGCCTGTATCAGACAAACAATAATTCGATTAATATTTATTTTATACAGTCCCAGACAAACCAAAAATAGTTTGACAAAATCCTCGAACTTTATTTGGCTTAATTTTCATATCATATACAAACAAAACAACATTAAAAACTATAAGATACATATTAGTTCTACATAAGGTGTTCAAATTGGTGACCTTGTTCCTGAATACACATTTCCAGTATTCCTGTTAACGACTGACGGCATCTTTGAAACATGTTAGTACTATTACGAAATCTATCATCAGACTCCACAATTCTGTTCCATAATTGATCTTCACTATTTATTTCTGCGAAATACACTTCACATTTCATAAATCCCCGAAATGAAAAATCGAGGAGATTAAAGTCGGGACTACGAGCTGGGCATGATATAGGTCTCCCAGGACCAATCCACCTATTTCCAACTTTTCCTTGCAGAAATTCCCTTATTCTACTATAATAATGAGCTGGCGCTCCGTCATGCATGTAGTACATTCTTCTTATAATATTCAATGGAACATCCAATAAAGTATTCAGTTCATTTTCCAAAAAAGTTCGCCCGTCAATCGTCTAGGCCAGTGTCTCGCAAACTGTGTGCCGCGGCACACTGGTGTGCCGCGGGAGAATGTTAAGTGTGCCGCAAAAGATTTTCCAAGTTGCACTAGATATTCTGAGATTAATCTAAAAACCAATTTCTGATAACTATAAAATTACCCAAAAAGTAGTCATTTAACTTTAACTAAATTAGCCAGAACGCAGGTACTCGTATTTGCCCTCCCAAACTTTGTCGTAACAACAAGATGCACAAGCGAGGGTGAATTGGTTAGAGAGGCACTGGCGTGGATTTTCCCCCACTCAACGTACCGCTTGACAACGCTTCATTTCGCTCCGTGGCCTGACTTTTCAATTCCCCTCAAACACTCTCATTGTGTGTTTCGTTTTACGAATATTGTTGCGTTTGCTAGATTGTGTTCTCATTTTTTATTTTTACCACGTGTTTGTGTTAGATTTTCTTTATTATCAAGGTGAGTGCAAATAATTAAATAGTGACCATGTTTATTAACTATATTTATTCTTAATATAATTAATAAACTAGTTACATACTTCTTAAACAGGCGTTGATACTTTAATTTTTTTTCTTACAATATTGAATATAAGAAGGTATTCATTTCAGTTACTTACTTGTTACTTAATTACAGACCCAATATGGACAAATACGTTATCAAAACAAAGAGTTCCGAAACTCCGGACTCTGACAAAACTACAAAAAAAGCAAAGGTCACATCTTCAACAGTTTCAGCAAAGCGGAAATACAATGATGAATACATAGAGTTTGCTTTCATTCCGTCCAAAGAAGATAATTCTTTGCCCGTTTGCATGTTGTGTTCTACAACTCTTTCCAATGAAGCGATGGTTCCGAGTAAACTTAGACGACATTTTGAAAAAAAACATCCATTGTACATAAACAAGGAGAAATCTTATTTCGAGAACCTTCGTTCACAATTATACAACCAAGCCAAACGATTCAAAAATTTATGTACGGTACCAGAAAAAGCTCAAATCGCAAGCTATAAAATTGCCCAACTATTAGCAAAAAAGAAAAAGCCTCATGCTGATGCTGAAAATATCATTTTGCCTTCGTTGGAGATAGCTGTTAAAGCCATGATTGGAATACAAGCTGTTGAACGTGTAAAAGTAATACCGTTATCAGGTGATACAATTGCGCGTAGAATTCAAAGTATGTCCGATGATATTGATCTACAACTCAAAGAGCATTTTGCGAATAATCAAGACAAAATGTCGAATTTATGGGCTCTTCAAGTCGACGAATCTACCGATATTAGTAATAAAGCTCAACTATTAGCATTTCTCCGTATTATTAAAGACGGATCGATTCAAAATCAGTTTTTCTTTTGTTCGGAGCTGAAGCAAACTACCACAGGACAGGACGTTTTCGAACTGGTAAATAAAAATATTGAATCAAGAGGAATTAAATGGGAAAACTGTATCAGTGTCTGTACCGATGGCGCACCTTCAATGCAAGGCCGCACAAAAGGATTCGTCGCTCATGTGTTGAAAATTAATCCGAATGTGAAAATTGTGCATTGTATGATTCATCGAGAGGTATTGGTAACAAAAGCCCTTCCGGAAAAACTTTGCCAAACAATGAAGGAAGTCATTAAGATCGTCAACTATATTAAGTCAAACGCACTCCGAACAAGAATTTTTGCATCATTATGTGAAGCAATGGATTCCGATCATAAAGGTTTGTTGTATCATACTGAAGTGAGGTGGCTCTCGAAAGGAAAAGTTCTCGAACGAGTGATACTTTTGCGAGCAGAAATTGTTTCATTTTTCGAGACAGACAATACTGATAAAGTCGATTTTCTGCATGACGATATTTGGTGGCTTGAAGTTTCGTTCCTGAATGACATTTTTGAAAAATTGAATAAACTGAATATGAGCATCCAAGGAGCCAAGGAAAACATCATTAGCATTACCGGAAAACTCAAGGCTTTTGAAGAAAAACTGAAACTGTGGTTGCAAAAATCTAAAAATTTGCAATATGACTTTCTTCCAACTGTCAATACATCAACAATTAAACATAAAATATCAAAAGAAATTCAAACTACATTTGAAAATCTGTCCTCTTCATTCGTCAAATATTTTCCATCTCTGAATTCGAAAAAAGACGAATGGGTGGTCAACCCCTTTGTAGGTTGCACGGACAGCTCATTCTCAATAAAAGAAGAAGAGGATTTTATCGACCTGAAGAATGATTTGGTGCACAAAGCTTCTTTCGCAGAACTCGAGTTATCAACGTTTTGGATCTCTCTTCAAAATCAATATCCAGAATTGAGCATGAAAGCTCTTCGAAGTTTGTTACCATTTGGCTCCTCTTATCTCTGCGAAATTGCATTTTCTTCATTGACTGAAATTAAATCTAAAAAACGTGAGCGACTTCAGATGATTGATGGAGAGGTGCGAGTGTGTTTATCCAACTTCGAACCACGAATAATGCAAATTTGTTCCCAGAAACAAGCCCATCCATCACATTAAGCTTAAAATAAAAATATGTTCCTTTCTATTGTACCAAATATTAATTAATGTACCTATTTGTAAAACAAATTTTTTTAATTATTTTTAAATATACGTTTTCTTCCGAAAATTTATTTAGCTTAGCGTGCCGCAGACTAAAAAAGTTTGCGAGACACTGGTCTAGGCATTCGAAATGGGCCAATTAGATAATTGTCGATTATACCTGCCTACATATTAAAGGAAAACCAATGCTGGTGATCCCGTATTATGTTCTGTTGAGGGTTTTCATCGCTCCAATAATGCATATTGTGAATATTCAAAATGCCATCACGACTGAAACCTGCTTCATCGGTAAACAAAATTAATGGCAGAAAGTTTTGCCTAGGCAAAGTAAAAAACGAGAACAATATAAAAAACGGCTTGTAACTTGAAAACAAAAAGCAGTCGGATATGTGTTCATAGGAACTTTTTTTGTTATTTCTTGGTCCTCGATCACATGTTGCTATGCATTGTAGTTTTTTCTATGTCACCCTGTATATTGGGCACTTGGTAAGTGGACCAACAATGTCGAATATTTCTGCATTAATATGCGTCTGAAAAATTGATGCTGCAGTCTACAATCCCTATGGTGAAATATAGGGGTGGCTCTGTAATGGTCTGGGATTGTATTCTAGTGAGTGGTGTAGGTGATCTAACAAGAGCCCGCACCATATTGTGACCACGCATTCTTCTATCGTTTACAGTTTGTAAATGTCATAACAACGCTATATTATCACACGCTGCAGTTTTGTGTTTCCAAATAAGATTTTGAAGCGCGAGATAAGTGTGCATTTTATGACCTGCTGACCAAACGTTTAAGTATGGCCAATTTTTGTTGATACTTCGTGTTGTACAGTTCACATGTCAAAACAAAAAAAAAAATTAAAATAAAAATTAAACAAATCCGTTTGTTAGCACCTTAGAACGAAATTATGTCAGAGGTGTTTTTATTGGCTCTCGTGTGCGAAAAAGAAAAGAAAAGGACCAAAAAGAACACCTGTTACATCTTAAATACCTACTGACAGTATTTTTCTAAAAAAAAATGAAATAAGAGACGAATACTTGTACTCAGAGGCTGGTGTTATATTGAAGAAATAATTTATCAGCAGTTTTCAATAGGATAGTGATTTCTTTTCAGATGAAATTGTTGCCACATCCCAAAAATCTGCAGCCGTACGTAAGAATAGGTCTTAGAAAGGTTGTAGTTTCAACAACTGACCACGTAGGAAGTAAGTTTTGAGTCTAACATCATACCTAGATATTTAACTGAAGAGCTGGAAAACTTATCTACATCATCGGTGTATATGTTTTCAGGAGGTGCTGTTTTCTTCCTGGAAAGTCTTATGATTTAAAGTTTTCGGTAATAGTTTAATCGTTTTTGATGGTGATTATAACAGAAATTATTCGGAAAACTGAATAAGTCGCCAGTAATATTATGACAAAAGAGAAATCGTAAAGAAGAATAAACAATCCTTCCTGTAACAGAGTTCATTGAACCTGTCTATGACTAGCGATTGTATTTTCTTATAAAAAATAAAATCCTTTAAATTTGCCCATTTAACCGACTTTGTAACTAATAATAACGAAGTTAGCAATGGTTAAAAACAGATCGTCTAGTGTTTAGATTTTTCTAAGAATATAAAATAAATTCCGAGAAAAACTCGACCTCGCGTTTTTATCGTATTTCTCGAAATTCTGTCTGCGCTAGAGTGGGCGCCAAGCGCCAGGCGCTAGCCGTTCGTGTTCCGCCTTGCGACTTCGGAAAAAGTCGAGCGATCCCGGCGAACGCACTCCGAGCGATACCTTCGGGAACGCTCGTGTTTATTCGTCGCTTAAATGTTTATATCCTAGATATACATCGTGGTTAGAAAAAACTTAGAATTCTGAAATTTTGGATTGCAGGGTTATTCAAGATTCTCTATCATTTTAAAATATTTTCAAGATCATACTACTTCCGGTTATACCGGAAGTCGCCATTAACTTCCTTATTTTAAATGGAACACCCGGTATATTATTTCATTTTTTCATTCCTGAGAAAATTTCATAGTGGGTTCCATCAGGTTTCCCTATACCTATTTTCAATTTTGTCTTAGATATCTTGATTTTTTTGAAAATTTTGACAGATGTAGCCCTGTTTTGAGCATTGCGCTCTTTAACCAATTTCGATTGGTGGAAAGCGCTTCTGGGATAAACGGAAGCACAGGAATGGTACTTTCTAATGCCATATTGATAACTGATTTATCGCATACAGGGTATCCAAAAATTTAATGACCAATTACATCATTTTAAAAGTTGAAAAGTTCGTTTTTTCAAATGGGACACCCTGTATTTTATTGGATGGTCGGATTTGCTATAACATTCCCTATACCTATTTGCAGTGGTTTTCTTGTTAATCCATATTTTTTATCAAAAGGTGATCAAACTCCAAATGTTCTATACCTAGTAAGCCTCGATTTTGACAAGAATTGAAACAATGTTTAAATGATTTAATGTCAAAGCAGTATCATCGTACAGATTCGTGAGGTATCTACTTACAGTTCTAGGGATTTTGTTAACTTGCTTAATGAATGTTGAAGAATATTCCAATAATGATTTGTTAAATTTGTTTTACACGCACGGTGAATGTGGACGAATTGTTCTACGAACTATTTAATGAACGATATCCGGACCTACCAACAATGACTCCCGGAAAATTCGGAAGAATCGAAACTCGCTTTATAGCAAAGCCCGTAACTGATAATGAAGATAACGTGGTCAATTTGCGGCGTTTTTTCAAGCTTATCCGCGGAGTTCAATTTCGACAGCAGCGCTGGATTTGAGTATTTAAAAAACATCAATCCACAGAATATTAAAAGAACATGGAATGCATCCTTTTTGTGAGATAACTGTTCACGGATTCCGTCTTGGTGATGAGGCAAGACGTGTCAACTTTTGCGAATTTATGATTTTGAAAATGAGCGAAGATCCGGGATTTCTTCATCAGATTATGTGGACTGATGCGTCGAAATTCAGCAGGCAAAGAATTACAAATCGCCAAAATACTCACTACGGGGCACAAGTAAATCCACGCATGTTATTAGGGAACATAATCGCCAAGACCGCTTTAGTTTCACTGTTTTTTATTTAATTACGGAAAACAGAGTGGCTTATCAAGTGTACGATGAAAATTTAAATGCGGTTAGATATCTGGAGATAGTGAGAGGGTTTGTTAGTGATTTTCTAAATGCCCTACCTCCACGTGATAGAGCAAACAGTTGGTATCAGCTTGATGGTGCTCCAGAACATTCCACTATAGCTGTACACCGGCAATTGTCACTGATGTTTGAGGATCGGTGGATTGACCCACGAGGATCTTGGAACTGGCCACCCAGATCACCCGATTTGAGCCCCTTGGATTTTTACCTCTGGGGTCGTATAAAAGAACTAGTGCCCAAATAGCACAAGAAGTCCCCAGGACGCCCATTTCGGGTCCCAAATAGGTCCGAACGTCCCAGACCTAGATCAGACGTCTTAAGTATGTCCAATCTGGGACTTGTTTGGGAAAATTAAAGTAGACATACTTAGTACGTCCTAAGGACAATCTTTACATAAACAACAAGATATAGTTAATTATAGTCTCGAGTCTTGATTCATGATCACCCTGCCCAAGTAAAATAAGAAATTTGTTCGATATAAAATAAAATATTTTATTTTGGTTTATCATATATGTTCAATTTTCATCAATATGTAATATATATATATATACACATATATCTCTATATAACTCTGCAATAACATCTAAAAGAAAACAACTATTACCACCCGTTTTTCATTTAATATAAATTTTAAAAAACCGCCACATTTCCTATAAGCGCCCTCTGACAGTAATTCTGCGCTGGATTAAAATAAGCGTCACCTCATGTCACCTGTCGATCGATCGTGCTCAATCAATCCATAATCAATCGTGATTACAACGCGTTGTTTGGAGGGTTTGGAATTTCGGAACCTAACCGTTTTGGCCTTGCACGTGCACGACCATTTCGAACATTTTAGGCTTAATAACGGACAAGCATAGATTAGGCAAGTCATTTCGTGGTAATTTAGTTTTAGAAAGTGTGTAAAAATAAGAAATTCTCGTGCTTGTTGTTTGGTGCTAATTGTTTGTACTATTACCGGTAAGTTATTTTGTTAGTTGTTATAGCTGAACAAAATGGCATGTCTGAAGGAATATTATATGCGTGCTAAGCGAAGTAGACTGAAATGGCAATTCAAAGTTTTATGAAGAGAAATGGGGAGCGGCTGAAAACGAAAACACATGCTTAAATATATGTACTACAATTATCAAACCTGTAAAATAGCTAAGTTTATGAATAAAATATTTATCATAATCATGTGTTTAAAAATGTATTTTTATTTAGCAACATTTTTAGGACATCCGGCAAAAGCATTTCAAGACGGTTTTAGGATGTCTTATTTAAGACGTTTTCGGGACCGACGATTTAGTAACATCGAATGTCCCAGGTACGTCCTGGGGAAGGTTTTGGTTCGGATTCAGACGTACTCAGGACTTACTATTGTCCGTCACATAACATACCTGGGACAATTCCAGTACGTATTTGTGCTAACTGGGTGTACTCTAATCCGGTACAAACTAGAGAGGAATTATTGAACCGTGTTCACCATGCGTTTACTAATATAAGTCCAGACGAACTTCGGAGATCTGTTTCGCCAGGAGAATATGACAGAGTTATTCAGTGTTTGAACCAAAATGGAGGTCATATAGAACAATTAAAAATAAATAAATAAAGTAAATTTTTTACCGTTTCATTGATGTTTATTTGACTTCGAAAGGCAAGCGATGTTTCGGTTTCTGCCAAAGAAAACCACTTGAAATAGGTATAGGGAATGTTATAGCAAATCGATGCAGAATCAAATTCTGCATCCGACCATCTAATAAAATACAGGCTGTACCATTCGAAAAACGAACTTTTCAACTTTTAAAATGATGTAATTGGTCATTAAATTTTGGATACCCTGTATGCGATAAATCAGTTGTCAATATGGCATTTTAAAGTATCATTGCTGTGCTTCCGTCTACCCCAGAAACGCTTTCGACCAATCGAAATTGGTTAAAGGGCGCAATGCTCAATACATCTGTCAAAATTTTCAAAAAAATCAAGATACCTATCTAAGAAAAAATTGAAATGATGAAACCCACTATGAAATTTTCGCAGGAAAAAATAAGGAATATTAAAATATATAATTATAATATATAATAAGGATATTTTAAAATGAAAGAGATTCTTGAATAACCCTCAGAATTCTAAGTTTTTTCTAACTACGAAAACTTCTAACGAACGGCTCTCGTGGAATACCTGTAGAGGTATTATATCATTTGAAAGTCGCCATCATTACGGTGTGGATTATGGCGGGTTCTTGAAAATTTATTTACTCAGATACATACAAAAAGCAGTAGGACGTCTATCATCGGTCGTGTAAGTTGACACAATACAATACTAAATGAAATTGAAGTTCCTCCCTACAAAATAAGATTACAAAACAAATAAGAAGAAATATCGCCATAAATATTTTAAAAAGTTTTCATAAAGATGTTATTCAAAATATTCAAACTATCTCTGTTTATCTCATGTATTAAAAACCTAAAATAAATACGATGACATCTATGAATAAATACAGCAACTACTCTATGATAAAAAAAGAGGCGTAAAAAAAATGGCATGTTTCGAGCACGAGCACAAAGAGGCGGGGGAATGCCCTTGCGCACTTGCGGCTACCAGACAAAACCGGCCGACCTACCCCAAAGCCGGAGAATAAAAATATGTCTCTCGCTGAAGGTTCAAGTCTACTTTGGTCGAAACAATGACCCTTTTAACGAACAGAAATAATCCGAAAGCCGACCATACACTACAACGAGTGGAGTTGGACTACGTAAAGAGCGAAAGCTAACCTAATACATATTATAGTGTATACCCAGCACTTTATATACACCATGCTATTACATATAATAGTTCCCTCCTACTTTGCCAATTAAGTTATATAGTATAAAGGTTCTCCCTACACTGCGCGAGGTTAACAAAAACGTATGCATGGACATCCGGTTACGCCTCATATCTGTTTGCGTGGCGGTAAGTACACGCCTCGTTTTCTCCCGAAATCCGACTTCAGTACAATACAGGAGGCAGGCACCTAAATTGCTTAGTAAAAAACACTTCAGATGGCACTAGGGACCTCTTGTTTATAAGTTTGCCATCACTTTGGGCCAAAAAGTAAATCTCTATCCTTTGATAGGAAGGCATGGATTATAAATAATATTGGAAAAGTTAAAGTGCGATAAAACTAGTGGATCACAGAGTAATATTTTTGCATTAGTACTACTATGAGTAGTATGACGATTGCGAAATAATTAATAATAATAAACTGATTTATTGTATCAAAGGCTTTGGAGAAATCCAAAAGCATCAAAACCAACGATTTATTATCATCAAATGATCTAATGATATCATCAGAGATATGAGTTCTTAATTGAACGTCAACTACTCTGTTCAAGACTTCTAAGAGCGTTGGCAGGATCCATATGCCTGCGGAAACACACCATTTAACAGAAAAGTATGAATAATATCTGTTAGAAACGGAGCCAAATAAGAATAAAATTATCAACAACGGTTCGAAAAGAAACCTTAAAATTATGGCCTTTGAAGTTACTATTATCGAAAGATAAAACTTCAGGATCAGGCTCAAATTGAGGAATGTTGGGAAATAATTATTAATTTGATCAACATTCTGAAGAGAAACATAAATATTCGTAGTTGACTTAGAATGAATATTAAGATCACTCAAGATGAAGCTTCAAGACAAGTTTTGCCTTTGAATTAAGTTCACCTATCTATCGCCCAGCCTTGTAAAGATGTTTGCATCGTATAGCCAAGCATTATCATGACCAAAGTATCAAACAGCCAACTTAATACGCATCGATATCTTTAGATATCTGCAGTTTTTTCAAGACCAATTCGCGACTTTTCTTCTCTATCATTTTCGACCAGAAGCTGATCTGGGTGAGCGAGTTCAAAGGTGGCCGAACAAGCACAAGTGACGAACCACGCAGTGGACGCCCAAAAACAACTACCAACGATGAAATGGTCGACAAGATTGATGATGTCGTGTTAGCCGAACGTCCATTGAAGCTGAAAGAGCTAGCAGAGACAACAGACATCTCAGAGGAAGCGTTGGCAATATGCTACACGAAATTCTGTGTATGAAAAAGCTTTCGGCGCGATGGTTACCGCGTTTGCTCACATCGGAGCAAAAACGAAAACGGGTGACAGTTTCGGAGGAGTGTCTGGCCAGGATTCAACGCAATCCAAGGGATTTCTTCAAGCGTTTCGTAACCGTGGGTTTTGATAACGGAGACCAAGGATTATTGGGAGGCTCATTCATCTCGCATCGTCGTGTCCAAATTGAATGAGTTGAGCTACGAATTAGTCTCTCATCATCCATATTCACCGGACCTAGCCCTCGGCAAAGTTTTCCTGGCAGGAACGAGACGATTATTTTGCAAACCTCCAAATATCCTATTTTTCCGACGGCTTGAAGAGACTGGAGCACCGTTTGAAAAAGTGTATTGATCTTCGAGGAGACCACATCGAAAAATGAACGTCCTGTGTATTCCATACTTGACATTGTTACTTGAAATTATTTTTGTGCTGGAATGACTTTTTTATATTA
The DNA here is from genome assembly GCA_023690525.1 of Holotrichia oblita. Classification (NCBI taxonomy): domain Eukaryota; kingdom Metazoa; phylum Arthropoda; class Insecta; order Coleoptera; family Scarabaeidae; genus Holotrichia; species Holotrichia oblita. The sequence goes on along the minus strand of CM043024.1, from coordinate 2,652,152 downwards.
TTACAGTTTCATGGTGAAGTAATATTTTGCTAATATCGCGAAAACTGTGTACAGGGCGATTTAAACCGCAAGATGTAAATGTTCGAGAATTTTGTCAAAAATATTATTGGCTTTAGGTACACATAACGAACAACAACTTTAGCACTTTTACAACTAAGTTAAAATCTCACCTCATCATTACCTCGTAAAGCATACTGCATGAAGATATTAAGGACACGAAGTAATGAAATAGTAACATTATGGAATACATCGCTCTCATTCGAAAGAATATTCTGCAAAAGAAAAAAAGTTAATAAACTGCGAGCAGAAACGACGCTTACAAATAATTAATCTTGGCTCCAGTTTCTCATGCAGAGTACTCAAATATTCAAATTTGTTATAGTTACATCGTAAATTCAAACAACAGTAAACAGCCTCGTAGTCACTTAGCCGATTATCGCCTGCCTTGGTGTTCATTTGTCACATATCTTGGGATGATCTTTGACAAGAGATTAACACCGAGATTAAAAATCTTAATCTACTGCATCTTCTTGCGTCCTGTTGCTAAGACGCATCTTAAGAGATTGTAGGCCCAACAAAATAAGACATTCAGAACTCGGTTCTGAGAAGAGACTTGGAGATTCCATCTCTCCACCGATACGCGTCATAACTGGCCAGCAACACATTAAGTAGAATTAGGAAGTCCTCAACAGCCGGTTTGGACCTGGATAGATCACCTCCCCGCATCGACGTAAGGACGTCGTAAGCTCAACACCTGCTCTCGCATGTGGACCTGGATTAAATATTAATTTGTTCCCTGGAAGCTGATCTGTCAAACCATAACTCAACCAACTCACAGCCGGTAAGGGCTTTGTTAACTGAGGAATAGAGGGCTCAAGAGCTTTGCTCAGTCCTGGGAAAAGAACGAAGGACCATCGACGATCGACGACGTCAATCAAAAACTGTGCCGCCCGGGTAAGAACCTCAATAAGTTGAACCACACCCTCAGCGATTTAATCATATCTACAAAGTACTTTTTGTCGACTCCATCCATCTTCAATAAATTAATATTAATTAATTAAGTAAAATCTTCTTCAAATGCATCGCAAAAGGTTTTGTAACACAAATTATACTATTCAACATTATAAAATAATAGTAGCATCAATATACACCGTTGTATGTTACTAATCGCAAACGCCATCATGAATTCTAGTGATTCTGATTATGAAGGTGAACCATTTACTGCTTTAGAGAGTGAATTTGACCCAATCAATCTGAATGTGAAGACAATGCTGTCTCTCTTCACTGCCACCTGTAAGTTGTATTGTGAGTACCCTCAATCTTGTAGTCCCAATTGATCTCCAGGCATCTGAAGAAGTCTAAGATTTTCTTGGGGGCTATAGTTCTAATGTTAGCTGTTTCTACCTTGCCCAACTTCTTTAGGCGACACATAAGAGCTGTGAGTAGCCGTGATGGTGCTGAGGTCTCTTCTGTTGAGCTCCACCAGAGGTTTCGCCCTGTGCGAGATTATTTGTTCATTGTTGGAGATGAGCTTTTATATGGCTTTTGGCGAGACTGTCAGCAGTTTTGTAGCCCTCACATCCCCAGTGACATGGTACACACGTCAGTGTAATTGTGTTCCAGGCTAGTTTACTTTCTTTTTTGACATTCTTGGGCACATTGTTCGATGGCACCAAAACCTTGCAGGCACACACAGTGTGTAAATAGTACTTCCTAGAAACGCGATATCAAACGGTCGTCTCGAGTGAGCCTTAAAGCGTGGGTAACATTAAGCAGAGTCTATTTTGGCTTAAACTAGTCACTGATAGAAATTTGAAATGATCGGGACTTTTCAAGATTTTTTACCATGCAAAGATTTAAAAAATGCAATAATTAATAGAAAAATAAACGAGAATAATAAGTTAGTCTATAGCTTAAAATATAATGATTGGACTTTGAAAAAAAGGGGAATAATGAGGAATATCCATTATTTCCGTTATTTGTATATATTTGTAATAAAGCACTAACCCTTTGTTGACGGACGGTACTCTAAAGTACCACTTTTAATTTAGTCCGTTTTAAAAACAAGTTAGTTCTTTATGACGATCGGTACGCTGAAGTACATGTTTGATAACTAATTCAACAAGGCGCCGTCAGAGCGCAGCTCACTATGGTGCGAATATCGTGACAGTTGTGAGTAGATGCTACCACGATTGATGTGTTTGACATTAGAGAAAATATTGCTGAGTTTATATTACTTTTGTTGTATTTAACAAACGTGTCACGTTAATACCGAGTGAAGTCAAAACTTTTGAATGTGTTTTCTTTTGTTGATATTTTGCAAGGTACTTTGAAGTACCGTCAGGCTACAACCCAATATTCTAAAATGGACGGAGCAAAACCAGTAAATCTCTTTACATTATTTTATTATTATTTGTAGTTTTATTGTTGTAACATTTTAGTCTACATCAAAGAAGAGCCAAGAGAAGTCGTCTAAAGATGAAAGACCCTTAACGGATGCCGAACTTAAGAAATTATAGAGGAATTTACATTTGAGGATATACCCGACGATCAAAAATATGACACTGATATAGAGAGTGATTTCGATGAGAACGACGAAGGTGTCTCAGTGTCATATAACAATTCAAGAAGAGTTCGAAAATTCGGCAGAAATTGTGGAAGAGGAAATTGGAGACGAAGTTCAAGAAGAAGCGGATGATAATTTAGATGCTGAATACTAAATAAAGGACAGAGTTGTGAAAAGAATGTGTCTAAATCCAAAAAAGATGGAAGTAAAGTAGATCGAAAATGGAAAAAGAGAGACGTTGCGAGTTCAGTTCCGACTTATAAGTATTTAGAAGGGTGTATTGAAGATAAATTTGTGGGCTGTGAGACTGCAACAGATATATTTGTAACTGTAATAAATCCGTTATTGGAGAATTTGGTTGAGCAAACAAATCTATACGCTGTGCAGAGGAATAAGATACTTAACACTAATAAGGATGAGTTGTTGGTGTTCATAGGTTTGAACATGCTAATGGGATATCATAAGCTTCCTAATTGGCGACATTACTGGTCCACATCTACAGATTTAAGTGTTCGTCTAGTATCTTCTGCAATGTCCAGAGATCGATTTGATTTAATTCTCAGTAACCTACACGTCAATGATAAAGGAAAAATGCCGAATGATAATAAAGATAAGCTTTATAAATTACGTCCAATGATCGATTGCTTGAACGAATCATTTACTTCTCTATACAATGGTACGCGAACGTTAACGGTTGACGAATCCATGATTGTCTTCAAAGGACGGAGTTCACTGAAACAATATAACCCTATGAAACCAATAAAACGTGGCTACAAACTTTGGAGTTTATCTGATCAAAAAGGTTTCATAAAGAAATTTCAAGTATATGAAGGGAAAAATGAAGTAGTAAAAGGAAAATACGCATCATTTGGGCTTGGCGAAAGAGTAGTTTTGAGTTTGACGGAGTCTGAATGGGGGGCAAGAATCGTATTGTATATTTCGACAATTACTTTACTTCATTACGTTTATTAGACAAATTGAAGACTGAGTACACGCTAGCCTGTGGAACTATGAGATCTCATAGGGCAGGTATACCCACCAACATGATAGATACAAAAGCCTTGAAACGTGGACAACACGACTATCGCTTTTCTTCGATGGACATAGGAGTTTGGAAGTGGCAGGATAGTAAGACTGTGGTGTCGATAGAAGATCCAAGAAGTGGTGGCATCGTTTGTTTTGGGGTCTCATAGATATTGCTTTCGTGAATGCTTATATCATTTATTCTGACATCAGAGATAAAATGACCCTTCTGGAATTTCGTCGATCCGTTGCTTTGGGCCTAATATCACATAAACGGTGAGTTACTAGTAAACGTCGCTCTACTGAGGTAATTAATGTCTCTTTGAAGAAGTGACGTGGCCACTATTCCATTCCGGCAGATGTTCGGCTTTCAAATTGGGTAATTTTTGACAACAATCGAGGCAGATGTGAAGTATGCAGCAAAAAGGGTCTCCAGTCGAAACCGATTTCGAAATGCTCTACATGTCGTGTATCACTTTGCTGCAATGCTACCAAAAACTGCTTCATGGAGTTTCACCAAGTGTCGGTCTAGTGCAAATTTTTATGACAATTATGTCAAAATTGTTTTATTTTAGTATTATCTATCGTTTAGCAAAGGTTTTTTTTCTCTTTAGTTGAATACCTATTTTGTAAAAACTTGTTGGAAAATTATAAAACACACAATGTTTTGTATATGAAAATATTTTTGGATGCCTGATGGTACTTCAAACTACCTCCTATATATTTAAAAAATAACATTGCACAAAAAAATTTAGACATACTAATTTGACTGTTTTAACCACTATAATAAAATAAAAAGTTCATAAATTCATTGTTTTAATGGGTCCGACAACAAAGTTTCTACATATTACGAAGCTTACTCTCTAAGATTTTTAATACCATATATGAAATAGTGAATACTTACAAAAGTAAAAATTGATGATGACGAATACAATAACTTATTTTCAATTTATTTTCTTCGGTGGGCATCCTTAAAATATCATTGATTCTCTGTTTGAATAATCTTAACTGCAGTACGACGTGTATGCAGAGGGAAAAATATATAAAATCATATCCGATCACCATTGGCAATGATATTCCGACGCAATAATACTGCATCATTAACATAATAGCATCCAGATAATACGGACGAGGTACTACAGCTTCTAATATGAGTCCTTTATTTGCTGCAAGAGATGGTTTCAGGAGGTACGAATATATTCCACACACAACTATAACAAGCATTATTCGTTGCATGTATTTAACGATTTTGTAGATATGTTCCATCGTAAACGCGGTTTCCTCGTTAAAATTGCGATAATTCCAGGATCGGTTAGCAATATCCTTAAGTAAAATTCCTATGTTCGATTTATAGTATAAGAACAACATGTATTTTAAATATACCTGGAATGTTAATGCTGTAGTAGAATATCATTAAACGTTAAGATGCTTACGTGGACAATCATTAGAAAGGAGAGAAGTGTTGGAACGTATAACTCTCCTTTGATATAAAAAAAATTGGCAACGATAAAGAACAAGGTTAGCACGAAAGCGCAACAATTCAACATACGAAAGGCTAAAAGTTTTCGAGATGTTTTGCTCTTGGTTTCCCCGATTAATTGATATAAATTTACTACCGTATCGATAATATTAGTCTTGGGTAAGTCCTCCATTCTACCCTACCGTAGCACAGTTGGTTAAGAACTGAAGGTATAAAATGTGATTATTGTTAGTAGAGCGGATGCGACAGTAAGTTCTGAAGTAATTTAGGTAATAGCTTATATTATATGGATGAGGTCAAAGTTCTATGGTAGGATTGCCGGTTGAAATTTTATAAATAGGGGCGCAGAGAGATACTTCCCTTATAATATTAATTTTAAATTTGAATTATGAAGACTTCTTCTAATGAATTTTAAAAGATAATAATGTACACGTCATATCTTTGGACAAGTTGCAAATGCACTCTCAAAACTTTTCTATTTATCTTCTCATTCTCAATCATCAATACTCATTATCATCTTTTTGAGTGATGTAATAAAATTGCTTCTGTTTGTTTTTAAATTCTGTCAAAACAACATTTCCAATTAGAATAGATTCCAACATGGTTTATTATGGTTTATACTGTGACAAAACTTCTTGTGGAGATAAATAATTCAGTTGACATATATTTAGAACATTAGTTGAAAATAATAATAGCTAACCTGTAAATTCTCGTGGAGATATAAATTGCTCTTTGCTGTTGTGTGTGTATTCAACATGATGAATATATTTAGAACATTAGTAGAGGTCCTAGTGCACATGAAAATAATAATAGTAACACATAATATAATCGGAACTTATTTATATATTTAGGTAAGATGTAGTAAATACAAATTTACATACATAACTATGTATATTAACATATTTTATTCGATGTCAACTCTTTTTGTGTGTTATGTTTGCAGTAGATTTTTTACTACAGCACCGAACGAAAATGATTTTCTAACAACCTATAAAAACAGAGAGAGATAATAAATCATTCTTAAATTCGTCTTTACAGTAAACTAATTATATACATACTTTTTAAAAACGACCCACCCTAAAAAGATAAGACGATAACGAAAAAAAAACAAAGACATTAATTTTTATTACAAGAGGCAAATCGTCTGACATACTGTCCACATCATATGTGCATCAAGAAACCCATGCAAATTTTAAATTGTATGATCCATCTTGAGATACCTCATTGCAAAGGTAATTTTATCAGTAATTCTTCAGTGTATATTTTTCATTAATTTGATAATTTTTGGGACAGAATACAGTTCAAATAGATACTCATAGTGTGCTAAGTCAGCTACCGGACCCAAAAATTTCAACAAACGGAGTCTAATTTAACTTTAAATTCAACTATGAAAGTCTAGAATAGCAATAGAATGGCTATCACTTTCACCAGATTAAACAAATTCTGATTTCTTCCTCTGGGGCTTTGTGGACTTTTATATTTAAAAAATGTGAGCTCCGCGGTGTACTGCACTTTTCTAGAAGCGCCCCGACGGCTAGTTTGTTATCGACGATCGTCAATCCTTTCCTTCCCAGGATTAGACTTTTGTCCCTAAACCCATTTATCGCCATTTGTGGGGAACCATCCCCGTTGTTGAGTACAATGTCATCTATTATATTAAAAGTCGTTATCCGCATAGGTTAGGACATCAATATATACAATATAAAACATACTTCTTTCCTCTCCCCTTTCCCCCAGGGGTCCAAGCGCAGAGACGTTAATGAGACATTGGGCAGCCCCCATGGAGGTAGAGTCTCTCCAGATCTAGTCGTGATAGATGGGTTATCAGTAGATTGTTAGATCCTGGAGCTCTTTCCATAATTGTTTCTGCTAAACCAGCTGCATGCTGTAGTAGTAGTAGTAGTAGTAGTTGGGATTCCCAAATCCTTACGTATGTGAACATTTCCGACAAACCATGAGGCGATGGTAATTTGGCTTAGGATTTTATTCTGCAGGATATTGAACTTTCTCCACTTTGATTTTGCGGAGCTGGATCAGAAAAGACAGCCACAAATTAGAACGGGTCTCAAAAACGTAGCTAACGTATTAAAACTAATAGCTTTAACGTTAGGCTGAGTCGACTTTTGCAGCATATAGGCTGGGACACAACGGACCAAGCAGCAGCGAAACGTCGGGTTATCCCCGTGAAATGCGAAATCATTGTGAGTTTAGTGGGCATCAAGAAAGATACTATCGTGCAAGGGGTTTCATTAGAAAACATTAGAATCCACTCTATGCATATGTCCACAGCTCCTAAAGTGCACACTCTACAGCAGGGACCTTTGGGAGATCAGATATGCATATTATGAACAGAATGGGACCCAGGAGAGACCCTTGGAGAACTCCTGCTGATATTGTCCGAGAGAAGGACAAGTTGTTTCTAAACTTGATTGCAAAAGATTCATTACGATAGGGTTGAACCCAGAGTTGTTCATATTGTATAACAGTTCACCATACTTCTTAGAGACAGGATGGCATTGATAATATTCGTTAGGCTTCGAATCACTATGTCTGGCAGCCTTTTAAGAGCTGTATTAGTGAGGTGTGTAGGGGAGCAAATTTCATCCATGAAAGTGTCAACTCTGTAAAAACGGACTCCAAGTGATCCGTAAATACCAGTTGATTTAGGGAATTCACGACAACGAATAGTTCACGAATGCAGAATAATACTTAAAGAAGTATTTCAACGGGCAAGGCAGGAATTTGAAAGCCGCATCTATATGGAAAACAAGGGTGGTGACTTTGAGTATCTATCGTAATTTTCACTCCATAGAAATTGACGTGTTTTTAATTTATTTCGTTATCGACTTTTTAAAAAATCACTTCGAAAACTTACGGATTCAAAAGCTTTCACATTTATATCAACTAAGCCTGCTCCAGTGAAACAAAGGGTTTGCTGAGATTTCATCATAACATACAATACCAATTTCTGTGTTTTTGTATCGGTTTGATACCATCTAGATGTGTAAATAGCATTCGATATATCAGACAACTGCAAATAATTATTCGATATTAGTACATCGATGGATATTCATAAATAATTCATAAAGTTACCTCATTAGCAACTTGTTCAGCAGGAAATGCATATAGAGCAAATTGCGAAACAAGAAATGTAATCGCTATGATGTTGGCTGCAAATGTTGCCGCATCTGAGTGGCTGCAATGTTAACATGAATTCATTTTGGAACAAATTCGGCGTGAAGTGTGTATAGGTACCTTAACAATAGCTCAAGTATTACAGTACATGTTGACACTAATGTAGATATATAATGATATAGTAGCATTATTGAATAAACATCTCTCATACAGAAAAACATCCTGAAATAGAAAAAAGATTGCGAAGATCTTGCTCACATACTTATTTGTGATAATTTGATGTTGTTGGGTTTGTGGCCCCTAAGCCCTTTAGTCTCTAATTCTAACAGGAACAAAAAAAAAAAAATAAAAGCAGGAGTACGTCCGGTTGTCTTAAGAGTACGTGGGGGGGGGGGGAGCCATTATTTAGCAAATGATAGCTCGTCAGAAGTGGCTTCCGTGGTAGTGGTAAGCCCATTGAGCCTGACCAAGGATGGGGGTCTATCCAGCTCCAGGCGAGCTAGGTGTACAACGAAGGGGCTCTCCGATCTTGATACTTTTTCCAAGGTTTGTTTCGGCTTTGTAATTGAGTAAATTGGAAACACTCTTTATCAATTTGGATATTTCCCACATACCACGGAGCGTTGGTAATATGTCTTAAGACCTTGTTTTGTAAGATGTTGAATTTCCTTCTACTGGGTTTTGCAGAGCTAGACCATACTAGAGAGCCGTGTGTGAGGACGGGTTTTAAAAAGGTTGTATAAACCGTTAATTTCAACCGTGAAACTCAGGTGTGAAACTACTAACCATGCGCTTAAGAAACGTTGCTTAAATTCTGTAAAATCTATGCAAGTGTTAGTTTCGAGTGCAGTGTCATGCATATATAAATATTTTCAGAAGGTGCTGTTCTTTTCCCCGGAAAATCTTATGTCTATGCACTTTTCCAGATCAACCGCCAAGTGCAACCCATGCAAGACTCCATTACTTCTTGAAGTCTCGAGTAGACAAGGGCAATGCCAAGAACTTTTGGAAAATCAGACGTCATAAGAATGAATAAAACTAGGTCCAGGAGGGAACCCTGGGGAACACCGGTGGCAATGGTTTGAGAGAAAGATATATCATTCCCCATCTTTATCGCAAAAGTTCTATCCGCTAAATAAGAGGCCACTAAGTCAGTAATATTAGGGTTGAACCCCGCGCTGCTCATTTTATATAGGTAGGAGTCCAGCATGCCAGATCGAGTCAAACGCGTTGGCGACATTCAATTATCCCTGAGGATGCCTGCTCTTCGGTTCTCGGGTTCTCTGTCGTGTAGAAAAGTTGTGGTGATCTTCGAAGATCACGACAAGATGATCGAAACGTCAAGTACCACAACCTTTCTACACGGCAGAGAACCCGAGAACCGACGAGCAGCCATCAACAGCGGCCGTGAAAGCCTGAAGACTACATTATCCTTGAGGAGTTGAAATTCAGTGGACAGCCCTTCCCGAAAGTTAAATAGCTCTTCCTGTATGACGTTGTTTTCTACCAATTCATCATCTATTCACTTTAGGATAATACTTTCGGCAATTTTGGAAAGATTGGAAAGTAAGCTTATGGGTCTGTAATTCTGTGAGATGAAGCTGTACTTGGAAAACGGAAACATCTCAGGGAGATTATTTGAGTTTCTGATGTTTACCAAGCTACGAATGACTCGATCCGACAGCATTTTGAGGGCTGTCTTGGTGATGATATCAGCCTCCGGTGCCTTGCCACTCGTTCGAGATTTTATTTGCGCTTTGACCACATCTACGTCAGTAAGAGGGATAGAATCGCTGATTAAAGTAGGAAGTTCCTACAAAACGATTCGACCTCAGATTCAATTTATAGAAGAGGGTTTTATGGACTTGAGTATTCTGGTTTCCAGATAGAGTCGTCATCGAGAGATGAAGAGGAGACCCTACTCCACTATCTTTCATTACGGAATTTTCTAAGCTGTTCAGCCAGAGTAATAGAGAGATTGTTAGCTATTGCCTTATCAGAACGACAGCCGGTTCTTTTTCCTGACCCTACGATTTTCCCTTAAGAGATGTCTGAGATCAGAGAGGAGCCATCTGTCAGATTGATTTGTGGCTGATTCTATGATACCTGTCCTGTCGTGAATCTTGTGGAAAGAACCTCCAGCTCATTCCATTATATGTTATGAAACTAGATAAAGATAGAGATAAAGCAGGGTTTTGATGATCTGAATCTGCAACTCTTCTAGACTTTCCAAAAAGAAATTTTTATCTTACTTTTCTAACCAACCCTCCACAGGATCTATCACCTCTTCGTTGGAAGAAAATTTACGACCTTTTAAACATTTTTTTTTTGAGTTGAGGAAAGATATGATAGTCGGACGGAGCCAGATGTGGTGAATAAGGGGGTGTTCGAGTAATTGGAACCATGCATAACGAATTGTTTGGCAACATGCGATTTGTGTGCCATTGTCCTGCAAAAACAAAACACCTTTGGACAACTTCCCGCATCTTCTCTCCATAATTTTCTCTCGTAGAGTAGTCAATAACCTCAAATAAAAACTCCCAGTTATTGTTCTATCCTTATCCAGACAATCAATCACGATTACTCCATGGAAATCCCAAAAAACTGAAGCCAGAAATTTTGCAGTAGATTTTTGAACATGAAACTTAGGCTTTGAGTGTCTCCATTCCATCGACTCTTGCTTGTTGTTCATTAGAATTGCAAGGCACAAGAAGTTCTTTGGCTCGAATTAAAAAAAAAATCGTCAATGGTTTAGTTACTGTGTTTTTGCTTTCGCACAAACCACTAGCACCTCACTAGCTCCTTTCAATTTCTATAATCAAAAGATTCTAGAGAAATGTACACCTTAATGTGATACAAAGGCAATATACGGCGTTGGCGACCGGACTCTCATACCCGAACGATAAGAACAATATAATTGAACACACACATGCAATTCTTGAGGAAAGGAATACTCACGATAATAGAAATTGATGATGTTCTACGCAGAGATATAATACAGATGTGGAATTTTCATTAAATTCATTCAAAGCTTGTTTTATCTTCAATTTGAGTAATTTCAACTGTAAGATGACGTGAATACAAGCTGAAACGTAGATAAAATCGTATCCAATAACAGCTACAACGCCTAACCAAAGACAGTAGAAGTGCGATAACATAACTAAAGCATCCATTACTTCTGATCGTGGTATATAACTTTCTAAAGGCATTGCTGTCGTCGCAACAAGTAACGGTCTAACTAAGAACACGTTCAAAATGATTACAGTTCCAATGATCATTGAAAGCTGAGTGTATCTAACAATTTTGGAAACTTTTTTTATCCGCATTATAATACGTTCGCCAAAATTTTGATAATTCCATGACTTTGTTAAAATATTCCACAACATGGCTCGGATAGTTGCCTTTTGCGTTGTCAAAAGTATATATTTCAACAATGGCTGGAAATAATGCGTGACGAATTATTATTTAGAATAAAAAGAAATCCTTACCTGCGATAGGTAGAACATCGATTGCAATGTTTTAACATAATATTCTCCTTTGATATGTAAGAAGTTTATTATCACGTATGTGAGTGCAAAACATAAAATGGAACAGTTCAATATACGAAATAGAATTAATTTTTTTGATACCGTGCCTTTAGTCTCGCCTATAAATTCGTATAAATTTAAACTTATTGCTAACATATCTATTTCGTAGAAGGAGTCCATAATCGATGATTTCACGGCGAATGACTAACAGGCACTGATAGAAACAGCAACGTACCAGTCGATAGAATTTTACGAATCATCATTCATATATTATTCCGAAGTATTTTGCTTCGAAGCTAATTAGGGCTTATTCGTTTAAGTTTTGTATTACTTTTAAAGTACATATATACATACGAGCGATTTTTTTTAGGTTTATCCAGCTTACCACTGTTTTGTATTTTTGAAGACTTTGAAGCAATAGAGTTATTTACAAAAATAAATAAAATACTAATAACACAACGGTAAAATAATAAACCGGAAAAGTATGCTTTGGTATATCAAAGAAATTGGTCATTACTGGAAGATTTAAAATTTCAAAATAATGTTGTTGGTAATGCTGTATTACCAATTCTAGCTTAAAACAAAACTTCTGCTCACATCCGTCAAGGCTTTGCCAAATATCCTAGGAAGCATCCTTATCGCTGCTCGATGAAGATCCGTACACAGCTTTACCATACTATCATGCAGCCACCACTAGGGTTCAGAAAATAGCTGATTCACCAATATTCCAGATTCCTCATAGGTCCTCTAAGGCGCCCAAGCCTATACTAAGAAGATCGAAGATCTCTTTGAACCTTATTCTAATTTTTTCTTCCGCTCAGGCGCTATTAAGTGCTTCCTAATTGGTTATAGGACAGTATTAGATTCTTATTCAGGGGAAATCCCATTAGAGAGCATTTTTTTAGGTACTGCGAAATTTGTGATTCCACTTCTACTCCCAGGATACAGTCTAGTCTTGCTAGTCTTTACTAATATCTTCTGGAGCATCACCACTATTTTATGCCTTAATGTACTCCTAGGAATTTTAGAGATTCTGCCATCAACAGTTGTAGTTTTTAGTCACTTGCATGACGCAGCGATTCTTTCTGCGGTGCACACTTGTGTGTGGATGTTTTGGAGAAATAGAACGCTTTGAGCCAGATTAAACTATTGATGATGAAGGAGAAGATTTTGTTTTTCTTTTAGTTTTTGTTTAATATCGTTATTTTGAACGGATACAAATTTGCCATGAAAATTACCTCAAAAATAACACACGGGATTACCCATACAGGCAGCCACTAGTGTAACTGAAAGCACTATTCCAACGTGGTCGAGCAATTCTACAGTTTTGGAGGTGTTTCTATTTACAAAGAGAAATGAACTTTTACAATTAATAGTATATATAGTAATATAGTAGGAATTTGTAATAAATTTACATTTACGAGTCGAAGAAGAAATTCTCTAATAAATTATAAATATAAATAAATAAGCGCCGCTATACAAGAATTCCTTTATTAATTTCAGCGAGGAATGCGAAAATCCATTATATGTAATATGAGTTCATCGGAATTAGTTCACTTATTGATAAGATTTCTTAGAACGGCACAGAAAGAAAATGTTTTTCTGACCATCTGCAATATAAATCATTACATATAAGCATTGTAGATGCAATGAAAATTTATTTTCGCTCACCGATTCGAACGCATTTACGTTTATATCCACTAAGCCCGCCCCGGAGAAGTACTGTTCACGTTGCGCTACTACCATAATGTACAGAAGTGTCTTCTGGTTCGATACTTTATTCTTGTACCAATAAGACGCATAGATGGCACTACATACATCCGAAAACTAAAATGTCGAGAACATCATCGTTAGTTTATAAAACCTTAGATTTAATTGAAGCAGCCAATGTAATAAAACACAATTGCCACATATTGTGAATGAAAATGAAGTACACTAAGAATTCTTTTCGGTTGGACGACCTGCCACTGCACATACGTAGGATGGATAGTAGACAATATCGCATTCACTTACTTCAGACAATATTGCATTCATTGCGCTCGTCAAAATATGTAAACACAGATGCGATTTGCGGGTCTATTTTAAAAACGCTGTAGCTGCATTTATAAATGTGGAAAAAAGCATCTATTATTTGACGTATTTGAGTAGAAAGAAATTTGTTTGATGTTTCAAGTATTCGAGAATAAAATAATACTGTAGTCTTATTAAATTGTTTTGAAAGGTAATTTCATTACTTTTTGCAGTGAACTTTTGTCGTTGAACTAGGGTAAGATCTAAACCAAAAGCATATATATTATACAATAAATAACAATATCAAAGGTTTACTACTTTTATTTATTTAAAACATAATATAACGAAATAATTATACGTATACACTTATGCTGAAATCAATAATGAGTCCATCCGCCGTTATTTTGTATAACTTCTTCCAATCTTGACGGTATGGACTCTATTAATTTATGGCAATAGTCGTCAGTAACTTCTTCCCATTCCTGCACAATTTTTTGCCACAACAAATTTCTGTCTCCTCCTTCTATAGGGTTTTGCCTCATTCTTTTTTTTTTATATAACCCCATAGGTTTTCTATGGGGTTCAGATCCGGGCTTCGTGCCGGCCAATTTAATAATCTCAAATTATTGTCTGTAATCCATTGTTGGACAACATTAGCCGTATGAATGGGTGAGTTGTCATGTTGGAATGTAAACTGATCATAAAGAGATGTTACCGATGGCAACATTACATTCTCCAAAATATCTCTATATTGTAACGCTGTCAAGTGTCCATTAATATCCCAAATAGTACCAGGTCCTGCGTATGACATCCAACCCCACACTGCTACAGAAAGCCGTCCACTTCTATTTTTCGGATGAACATATTGTGGTGCAAGCCTATAGTTACGAGGACGGGTAACTAGGCGCGTGTGGGTGTTTGGGGTGCTTTGAAACGTCGACTCGTCGCTGAAGATTACCGTTTTCCAAAAATCTATGGGTATATTCTGATAGTATAGTGCAAAATTTATTCTGTCTTGACGATTGCGCTCGGAAAGTTCCGTTTTAATAGCAGCACGATAGCTTTTGAGGCCACTTGCCCTCAACCTTTTTCTTGCCGTCGCCGTCGTTACGGAACCGGGAAAGGCGGTAGCTGCAATGGCTTGCTTGCAACTTGTGAATGGATGCTCTGCGTAAAATTGCCTTAACATGGCATCTTGATAAGCAGTGGATATTCTTCGTTTTGAAGTTTTTGGTTCATTTGCAAAAAATTGTATTGGAATTAACACCAAATTCACGCGCTACAGCACGTAGACTCCATCCGTTTTCCAACATTGTTATTGCACGCATCCTGTCTTCTATTGACATCATATTGTTCGACACGTATGCATTTAACTGTTCCTAATGCTGTATAAAGAACTGAATATTATTGTGGTGTCTGCTTGTTTTTATATACGTCAGTGTCTAATATGACTCATCATTCGAGAAAGCATATTTTCGACATTTATCTGGATGACTTGTCTATGAATACTAGTTGAACCCTAGTTCAACCACAAAAAAGTTCACCGCAAAAAGTAATAATTACCTTTCAAAACAATTTAATAAGACTACAGTATTATTTTATTCGAAATACTTGAAACATCAAACAAATTTCTTCCTACTCAAATACGTCAAATAATAGATGCTTTTTTTTACATTTATAAATGCAGCTACAGCGTTTTTTAAATAGACACAGAAATCGCATCTGTGTTTACATATTTTGACGCGGGCAATGTATGCAATAAGCTGTCTACTATTCATCCTACGAATGTTGAGCAACATGGTGTACAAATACAAAGTGTTCCTAGTGTACAGCAGGTGGTCTACATGTTCGCTAAGAAGGATACGGGAATTATCACTCAAATGTAAATAGAGGCATTGTTTTCTTTATCAAATCATTATCAGTATATGGAGACCGACAAATTCTAATGTTAGGAAGATTCATGAATAGCCTTAAGTCTTTCGAACTTCCAATTAAATTAGTCGGCATGACTGTAGACGACCTCATGGAGGATTTATATGTTGATATTCCTTCTGGTAGTAATTCAACATGTGAGAGTGGTCCCTTCGATGATGACACGGATAATGCTTTCTAAGCAGGGTCAGACTCTGACGATGATGACATACCACTAGCTGAAGTACAACGAAATTTACCTGCATCCCGAGCTCCTAGTCAACCACCTACACCATCCATAAGATCTGTTCGGATACCACCGGAGTGGAGTAAGACAGAATATGTAGTGGAACCATCGCTCCCCATGGTAGAAGACTGGCGTTTACCAGATTTTGTTCAAGCTGTGCAAACGCCTCAGGACCTTTATAATTTATTTATAACGGAAGATGTTATTGAGCATATAACTTTTCACACAAATCTATATGCCCAGCAAGAATATCAAAAAAGCGGACGTGCTTATACATCAACATCTGCGAATGAAATTCTGGCGTTTATTGGAATAAATTTATATAAATTTATTTATGGGAATAAAAGAGTTGGCGACTATTGGTCCTCTGCGCCAGATTTACACGATTCGTATATAAGTCAAATAATGGACGTTAATAGATTTGGCTGGTTATTATCTCACATCCACCTTAATGACAATGATGCCATGCCCAAACGAGGAGATGCAAACTTTGACAAACTGTACAAAGTAAAACCATTTTTGGACAAACTACAAAATAATTTTATAACTTGTTTCCAACCTTCGGAAATAATGGCAATAGACGAATCTATGATCAAATTTAAAGGGAGACATTCTTTGAAACAATATTTGCCGAAAAATCCTATTAAACGCGGCTATAAAGTGTAAATATTAGCTGACAAGTCTGGATATTGCTTTTAATTTCAGATCTACACTGGAAAAGTAGGGAACACAGTTCAGAAGTCATTGGGTGCAACAGTTGTAAAAACATTATGCACTGGATTAGAACACAAATTTCATAAAATATTCTTTGACAATTATTTCAGCTCAGTACAGCTGATGGAGGAGTTAAAAATGATGGGAATTTTTGCTAGTGCAACAATTAATCCAACTAGAAAAGAACTTCCTGCATTCAAATCTGACAAAGATTTGCAACGTGGAGACTTTGATTATTTTATTAGTGATTCTGGACTATCAATAGTAAAATGGAAAGACAGGCGCAGTGTTCATCTGATTTCTAATTATCATGACCCCAACGAAACCACGACAGAGTAGAGGCGGAACAAACAAGGCCAATCCGAAGATATTTCTTGTCGCTTGGTTTTAGTGGACTACAATAAAAATATGAATTGTGTTGATCAGCTCGATCAGTTAAAGTCCACTTATGAAATAGATAGAGAAAGCCACAAGTGGTGGCATCGAATTATGTTCCATTTTATAGACATTTGTGTTGTGAACAGCCATATATTACGTCGATTACTAGAACTTCCATCTGTCGCACTGAAAGATTTCAGACGTGAAGAAGAAAGAAAGAAAAGGAAACACTCCTCTGGGGCTATTCAGATCAAGAAACATAAGCCCCACATTCCATTAGGTGTCCGCCAAGCAAATAATGCACATATGCCAGAAATTGGTACACGCCGAAGATATGCATTATGTAGTGATAAAACGGTT
The DNA here is from genome assembly GCA_023690525.1 of Holotrichia oblita. Lineage (NCBI taxonomy): Eukaryota > Metazoa > Arthropoda > Insecta > Coleoptera > Scarabaeidae > Holotrichia > Holotrichia oblita. Next base: position 2,634,801 of record CM043024.1, on the reverse strand, counting down.
CAAGTACGTACCGAGTGGACATGTTCTTTATGTAAAGCTCCTTTATGTTTAAAACGAGAAAAAAACTGTTTTAAATTATTTCACCAATGATCATTTGTAGCCCCCTAGATGCATGGCGGTACGATGTTTGTACCACCATCAAAATTTTGAAAAATAATAAAAATTTTTGAAAACTATTGTTAAAGTGTTGTTATTTATGTAATGTTAAGTTAATATTATGAATTTTACATTAATCCCACGTGACCTTCTTTTCTCGTGCAGGTAGGGTAAATTTTATCTAAATAATTTCGTGCCGGAAAGAGTTAAAGCACAAACGCTAACATGTTGTTTTATGACCTTAAGTATACGGTTTTGTTTGCCTTCGTACAGTTCAGACTAACGGTGATCAACATGATGATTCAATACTTGTTGCTATGGATAATCGAGTTTAGGCCTTCAACAAGGCATTTAAAAAAATAAATCATGGTTGAGGTTGGTGTACACGGCGACCTCCACAGATGGTTTTCTTTTTACAGTAGAGACAGATTACAAGCAGTAACTGTGCGTGGATGGAACAATCACGTTACATAGCAATTACATAAGGTGTGGCGCAGGGATCACACCTTGGCCCATTCTTATTTTTAGTGTACATAAATGATGTCAATATTTGCTTCCGACATTCTCGGCTTTTTGTGCCGTGCAGCTTACTCCAGTCAAAGACCTTGGAGGCGTTCTCGGCACAAGGATGACATTTGGCGAGGACGTCGCATATGTGGCTAACAAATGCTGTAAAATATGGGGTTTCATCATGACATGTAATCGGTTTACATTGAAACTTCTTGTATATATGCAGATATATACATAGATAGAAGCTGTTATATAATACTTACTTCAAATGCAACTTGTTCAGCTGGAAATGCGTATAATGCAAATTGTCCAACCAAAATCACTATGATGATGGATTTTGCTACGTCATTTAAGAAATCCGTGTGTCTACGAAAAATCAGGAACATTAGTTGATTATTAACATGAAATAAGTGTAGTGCTTTTAAAGAAGAAACATAGGAGCTAGTCGAGCATATATTTTGCAAAATTGTAGAGACACATTGTGCATGGCTGACGCGATTGATGCAAAAGTACAATCGGCGTCCACAAAAACGGGACAAGTGATATCCTTGAGATATCCTGTTTACAACCTTAATATCCTAATACAGGAAAATCCTTTAGGGGCGTCCGGAGGACCATTGTAGTCTATATTTGTAGGGCACTACGATTCTATGTGCTTCCTATTTTGGGATATCTAGAGACATCTTGTAAAGATGTGTAAAGGCTTTCTATTATAGAAGGACCATCAATATCCCGAACATAACCCTAATATGTATGTCCATAAGACAACCTTCACCCTAAAGGTTTACTATGTATAGCAGTGCTTAGTCCTAGTTGGTAGGCTTCTGCGATAAGCCATTAGAAGAAATCAGAATTTCCGGCTGAGGCAAGACGTGTTTGGTATTACTGCATTTCACTGCTTCGATCGTGTTGCTGTTATTACTATTGTCATACATCTTTTACATAACTGCCAACATAATATTTGTCATACAAATTTCCAACGCGGTAAACTAATTTCGTTTATCCTGAGGTCCTTCTCAAAGACATCCTCTAGATAAATATAGGCCAACCTCTAAGGCGAACAAGAAAATATCCGTGGGCTGAACCTTTGTGCACTACCTGGACATCCCTGTGACGTCCCAAGGTTAGAAGGTTAGGATTTCCGTAGGATATCCATTATATCCTAGTGGGATTTTCTGTAGACGTTCTTAGGCCGTACTTGTATCCCCGTATCACAGGCAACAGTACGATACTTACAATATTACAAAAATGGAGACAGTAGTACATATTCAGAAGGAAAATGGGAACAGGCCGTAGAAAAATATCTACGCCCGGCCAGGATGAAGCACTTGTAAATTTTATAAGAAACAATCCCTTTGAGTTTGAAAGCAGTGAATTTTTTTCCAGAGCAAAACTGGCGGCGGGTTTTTGCTGCATTTTTGATTTATTGGTTGGTCTGAAAGCGAACTTTTAATGGCTGCTCAAGATTATAAAAATGAGGACTTTGGTTTGAACGAATGAAGCCGTATTTAGTCCGTTCCCAAAGCAACTATTAAAAGCTGAAGGAAAAAATGAAATGTGAATGAAATGAAAAGACTTGGTAGACTACCTACAAATTCTGTCGGAAAACTTCTTGCGGAACAGATTCTGAAATTTGAAGAATGTCTTTTTGGATTAATTACTTAGGTATCAAGGAAATACGAAAATTAGCTTTTGATGTTTCGGAACAACACTCATTGTCACAAACTTTCAATAAACAGACAAGAAAATTGCCGTTATATGCGTTTATGAGGCGAAATCCGCAAGTGTCCTTACGCAAGCCGGAAGGAACCTCTATTGCAAGGGCAAAAGGATTCAATCGAGAGAATGTCTACCATTTCTTGGATATTTTGGAGAAAGTTGTGGATAAAAATAAATTGACTGCTGATACCATATTTCACGTCGATGAATCTGGATTCTGAACTGTGCAGAAATCGACAAATTTGGGGCTATAACAAGTGGTGAGCGAGTTAATACAACTATGGTCTGCTCGGTCAGTGCAGCTGGGGTTCATATCTCTTCAATGATAATTTTTAAAAGAAAGAGAAACAATCGTTATCTGGTTGAAACATTTAAAACATCACATCAATTATAGCAATAACAAGAAGGTACTTTTATTACTAGATGAACATAATTTGGATGCTTATTGTTGTTTCGCTCGAGATAATGGAATAATATTATTGCACTGGCCTGGACACACTAGTCGTCGTTTGCAACCTTTAGACGTTGCTTTCTTTGGCCCAGTACAAATTCATTTGACTCAGGTACAAGAAACTTTTCTTCGTCAATATAAAAAGGACAAAATAAGCCAAACACAGATTTGTAAATTCTCCGAATGAAGCATATGGAAAAGCAGCTACAATTGCAACTGCCGAGAATGCTTTCCGTTCGTCTAGTATTTGGTCTGTTAATCGAAATATCTTTCAAGGTAGCCTTTTTGCACCATCAGATATTTTGCGGCCTAAATCAATTACCGAGTCTGAGCCAATATCGATGATGATCAAGTGACAGTGAAGACGATGACACAGAAACGTATGTCAATCTAGAACAGTCGAAAATTTTGAGAACGTTCTCCATGAAATGTCACCGCCTCCAAAACTGAATCCACTACCAGGACAATCATCTTCTCAAGCTAGAGGAAGTGCCCAGAAAGCTACAATGATAACAAGCAAGAAAAATCTTTTAAAACTGCAACAAAACAAGGAAAAACAATCAAAATTGGAACAAAAATACAAAAGAGACACACCAAGATAACATGGTTTTGCTACGCTGGTGCTGAAGTGAGCCCAAATGTCAAGAAGCTGGTCCAACCTGGGAGACTGATTGGCTTGACTGGACCAAAAACACACATCTTTTTAATGTATTTTTTTGCATTCTAAATTATGTAACATGTAACGTTAATTAATTAATTAATTAACACTTCTGAATGATAATCAAAGTGCTCAGAAAGTCATAAAATCTCACCTGAGCATTATTTCCAGAAGCATACTACATGCAGATATTAAAGAGCCAAAATAATGAAAAAATAACATTATTGAATAGATAGTTTTCATTCGAAAGAAGAATCTGAAACGTAAAATCTAATACTTCTAAGGAGAAGCAAGCAGAAACTGTTACTTACGATATTAAAAATTGATGGTGTTGAACACAGTAATTTAACTTCATCTTAGTCTCTTCATCATGCGCTTTCAGTATTTCCTTTATTTTCCGTTTGAATAACTTTAATTGCAGCACGACGTGTATACAGAGAGCGAAATATATAAAATCATATCCGATCACGATTGGCATTGCTATACTGCAGCAGTAATATTGCGCCGCTAAGATGGCAGCACCCAGAAGACATGAAGCAGGCACCACAGTCTCTAATACAAGTCCTTTGCTTACGGCAAGGAATGGTTTCAACATGTAGGCATAGTCTCCAAGGATGCATATAATCAACACTATCCTTTGGACGTATTTAATTGTCTTGTATACGTTTTCAATTTTTTGCGCAGTTTCCTTATTGAAACGGCGATAATTCCAAAATGTGTCCGAAATATCTTTGAGTAATATTTCAATGATAGGTTTATAATACAACAGTAACAGGTATTTTAATAATGTCTGAAAGTGTATGGTTACAATAGAATATTATTAATGATCGAGATGCTTACGTGAGAAATTAATAAAAAGGCTTGCAGTGTTTGAACGTATAATTCTTCGCCGACATAAAAGAAATTTGCAAAAATCAACGACAAGATTAGCATGTAAAGGGCGGAATTGAAAACGCGAAAGATCAACAGTTTTCGCGATGTTTTGTGTTTAGTTTCACCGATTAACTGATACAAATCTACGGCAGTATCGATGATATTAATTTTGGGTAGTTCTTCCATCGTAACTACCCGCAGAACGGTTAGACAACAACTGAAGATATTAAAATTGGTTGTTGCATATGCAGGTCTAATAGTAAATGGGCAGATATCGAAATTGAAACAATTTACCTAATGACGAATTGTTTTCGATTGCATATGACATAATTGCACCAGTTAAAATAATAACATAGAAGAGGAATTTGTTAGTCATTTTTACGAGACGATTAAATGTACCTAAGTGTTTGGTAGTTTTCTTAAGCGGTAAAACTTATGAATTAATAAGTAAGGATTATTCTTAGTTCTACTGGCTGTCTATATCTTAAGCATTGGGCGATATAATTATTAGCATTACTTTCTTCAGGAGTTAAGACACTATAATTACAAATTAAATATATATGCCATAGGCTTTGAGTAGGGACAGACACTTGGACCGGGTTTTTATTTTTATTTTTGTAAATCGAAGTTTACCTTGTTTTTTAAATAATATGTAATATCTGGTTTTTCAGTCTTCAGAGATTGGTTGAATTTCGACGTTTTGTTCGTTTTCAGTTAAATTTGGGGTTGAATCACGACAAAAACATGCAATTGCATTGTCAGCTGATGCCGATTTCCTCCAACTTTGGCATAACAGTACCTCCAAATTGGTATCTCATAATTCTTCTTCCAGCGTGGTTTTTTACCCACAAGCAACAAGACTCATAAAGCCATGCTGATGGACCGCAATATAATTTTTGACAAGTGGCTAGATGCGGGAATACAGCACAGATTCAAACACTTCAGCAAAGTTATTTAGTATTGATATTGGACGATAATTCCTTACATCATTCGAAGATCCACTCTCTAGTACAGGACAAATTTTCGTGCACTTTTTCTTCTCGAACACGGTTCATTTTATCGATAATGAACAAGAGTACCTTTTCTTTAGCTTAATGTTCAAGGTATCCAAATTTGTTTGTTTTAACTCCTTATCATACAGGGTGTTAAAAATGTAAGCATTAAAATTATCAACCTAGTCCGCCCCTGGTAAACTAAACAAGCTAATTTAAATTTAAGGGGAGTATTTTAAGAGGTCCTTACTACTGTTTATCATATTAAATTTTCATTAAATTATAATAAGTAGTTTAAAAGTTATTCAAGAAAAATTGATTTCCAGTGGCGTCCTTTAGGAGGCCGCATCTCCGTAGGGAGGGCCGATAGGAAAAAATTATGGGAACTTGTCATCTAATTTTTTAATATTCTATCTGAATCCGAGAGATTTCCCACATTTTCCCGGACACATTGTATATATAAATAGATTGTAGTCGTTTAAAAATTTACCAAAGATTTGAGAACTCATGTTGACAAAATATTGAATATTATTAAGTGATATTTTTGTTAAATATAATACTGATCGCATATTTAATATGCTGCGTCTATATATAATTTATTATATGTTATTAGTTGACATGTACCCGAGATATATCGAAACGGAAATGTGAGGAAAAAATAATAAATGTGTATTAATTTTTACCTGCAGTATTGTTCAATCTTTTTTTTTATTTGTTGGTTATATATTATATTTTCTTTGATTTTTTGCCATACTATTCATATATTGTAGGTATTACGTATGTAAATAAATATTGTTTGTGCGACGTATGGTTGTTTTAATTGCCATCCTCTCGCGATAAAATTAACTAAAAAACTAACTAAAACTATTCAATGATAAGAACTTTTTAGAAGTTGTTCAATATGTGATAGTAATGTATTTTAGTAACCAGTGCACACATTCCTCCGGTAATATACCGGGTGAACCGGTGTAATAGATTTACTTGACATTTAACATCATGTTATTTCATGTAATGGCCCATCTTTCTAAACTTCGCCACCTCTTCTTTCATTTCCTGCTTAACCCCGAAGTGACATCAACTTTTTATTTTTAAATACAACTATGATTGTTTTTTGTTATATTCTGATCCGCTGATAAATTTAGAATACGTTGATATGTCACACGATAGGATTTTATCTCAAAATGATCGAGAGTAGTTAGTTTTTGGTAACAACAATAAAGTGCTCTTGAACACATGTTCATGATTATTTCTCAAGGGTTAGTTGCATAAACAAAATAACAATGAATTTGACATAGTCCATCTACAATTTTTGTCAAAAATATGATTTTGGAATAAAGATATTCGAAAAATAAGAAAGACAAATTTTTTTAACTTTTAAATAGCCTTAACTTAATTTTTTTAAATACACCCGTCCTATTTTTGTACAATTATTTCCTTCGTGTTTTTATTTGCTTTGATTTCGTACTAACAGAATATCAAATTGTTCATAAATAATTAAGGATAAGCAATTATTAGTGTAATAGACAAATTAATGAGGCTGACAATACGTGCGTGCATCTTTGACAGGTAGTGTGTCTTGATACTAAATTTCACTAACTGTCATTAATTGTCAAAATTACTAACTAATCGGTAGATTGGATGACTTCAAGCACTTTTGGCAGTAAATAAGTTGGTGGTGGTAAGGTGCGTTCGATTATTAACGTGGTGTGGAGGTTGATGGGGCTGGTATCGTACCTGCATTTTTGATACGTAGTATGCACTGATACGGCCATAGCATCTACCACATAAGAATAAATACATTTTTTCTGGTAATTAAAACAAATCTTTTTATTTGAAACAAGAAAACCAATTCCAGTATATTAATATAGAAATAGACTAGCAAAGTTACAAAAAAAGAAAAAACAAGAACATAATATAAACTATAATAAATGCTCAAACTGCTGACCATGGCAATTACGACAAACAGTTGCTCTTCTAACAATTTCTTGCAACATGTTGTTTAATTGCTGCCTAGTTATTTCATTAATTGCTTGTCTTAATCTAGCATCCAAATCTTCTCTGGTTGTTGGAGATGTAGCATAAACTATATTTTTTAAATGACCCCAAAGGAAAAAGTATAGTGGTGTCAGATCGGGCGATCGCGCTGGCCCTCTAATGGGTCCATTTGTTCCCAGTCATTGATTCTCAAACTTCTGATTAAGGTAATCTACCACTATTCTCGCATTATGAGGAGGAGCTCCATCTTGTTGGAAATAGACACGACGTCGCAAAATATGTGGCAACGCATTAATGTATCCATCAACGTCGATTGTAAGAAATTCGAGATATAGTTCGCCAGTTAAAGGGCCATCAAAAATTATTGGCAATAGTAACTGGTTACCTACTACTCCTAACCACACGTTAAACCCAAAACGTTCTTGATATGCACCCTCTCTAAATAAATGTTGGTTGTTTCGAGCCCAATATCGTGTGTTTTGTCTATTGAACGCACCTAAATTTGTAAATCTTGATTCATCGGAAAAGATAACTCTGCGTATAAAGTTTTCGTCTTCGCGTTGATGATTTAGTAACCAATTACAAAAATTCAATCTACGCTCATGATCTGCTACATACAGATGTTGATTAATCTGGTACTTGAAACTTTTGTACTTGTGTTTCTTTAAAATTAGTCTCACAGATTCGCGGCTTATATCCAGATCTTGAGCAATTTGGCGGATAGATGGGTTCCTCTCCACTTCCATATACGCTAGCACATTTATTTCTACTTCTTCGCTCACAATGAATACTCCTTCATCACGATGTTTATTTTCAGATCGAAACTTTTTCTCTAATCTTATGAAATACACATTATTTGGTTGTCGTCGGTTTGGATATCGCTGCAAATACGTTTGCGCTCGTCTAGAATTTCGTTGACACTCGCCGAAAACTAATAGCATATCTACTTGCTCGTTTCTGGTAAAATTCATTGTAGGTGTTTCTTTTTTAACACTTATTTTCTGCCAAAAATGCTTTATGTCATCCAATCTATCGATTAGTTAGTAATTTTGACAATTAATGACAGGAAATTTAGTATCAAAGCACACTACCTGTCAAAGATGCACGCACGTGTTGTCAGCCTCATTAATTATAGTTTATATTATGTTCTTGTTTTTTCTTTTTTTGTAACTTTGCTAGTCTATTTCTATATTAATATACCTACTGGAATTGGTTTTCTTGTTTCAAATAAAAAGATTTGTTTTAATTACCAGAAAAAAAATGTATTTATTCTTATGTGGTAGATGCTATGGCCGTATCAGTGCATACTACGTATCAAAAATTCAGGTACGATACCAGCCTCATCAACCTCTACACCACGTTAATAATCGAACACCTTACCACCACCAACTTATTTACTGCCAAAAGTGCTTGAAGTCATCCAATCTACCGATTAGTTAGTAATTTTGACAATTAATGACAGTTAGTGAAATTTAGTATCAAGACACACTACCTGTCAAAGATGCACGCACGTATTGTCAGTCTCATTAATTTGTCTATTACAGTAATAATTGCTTATCCTTAATTATTTATGAACAATTTGATATTCTGTTAGTACGAAATCAAAGCAAATAAAAACACGAAGGAAATAATTGTACAAAAATAGGACGGGTGTATTTAAAAAAATTAAGTTAATGCTATTTAAAAGTTAAAAAAAAATTTTTTTCTTATTTTTCGAATATCTTTATTCCAAAATCATATTTTTGACAAAAATTGTAGATGGACTATGTCAAATTCATTGTTATTTTGTTTATGCAACTAACCCTTGAGAAATAATCATGAACATGTGTTCAAGAGCACTTTATTCTTGTTACCAAAAACTAACTATTCTCGATCATTTTGAGATAAAATCCTATCGTGTGACATATCAACGTATTCTAAATTTATCAGCGGATCAGAATATAACAAAAAACAAACATAGTTGTATTTAAAAATAAAAAGTTGAGGTCACTTCCGGTTAAATAGGATATGAAAGAAGAGGTGGTTAAGTTTAGAAAGATGCGCGATTACATGAAATAACTTAATGTTAAATGTCAAATAAATCTATTACACGATAAAAAAGTTATAATCTGTTACCTTATTCCGTTATCACCCGGTATAGTGATATATACATATTAAATTGGATGAAATAGACTAAACGTAGCCGTGCGGTTGTCTTTCAAATCGACATCTCAATTCAAAGATAGCATCAGATAGTTAGCAATGGCAGTGGGGTGCAGTAAGTTTCGAAGTCTACAGGAAGTAACGAGGAACCAATAATTATCTGTTACGGTCTTCGGCGATTGCTCCGCAACTCTCATAATTTCACATATCTATGTAGAGTTGTTGTTGCCTTTATATTATATTAGAGTGTAGACATATTCGAAACTTGCATGGATCACACACAAAAATGATAATGACAAAAACGCAATAGCGTCGCGTCCCATTCTCCAGTAGGAATTACAATTAATATACCTATTTTGTGACGTTGTTTTGTGTGTGAAGAAATTGACATTTAATATGTATCAAAATACTCATAATATAAATGGCCATGCCTATCAACAAAAATAATGAAGGATATATTGGTATAATACAACTATAAAAATTAAAATGATTTGAATTATTCGTATATCAAACTATTGTTTGTCAAGCTCTAACAATTCTGTCGGAGCTTAAAATTAATAAAATTAAGGCGCGTCTTTAAATATTGTTTGGTTTGTCCGATATAACATTTGTTACAATCTTTGCAATCTAATTTATAAACGATATTATTTTTATCATCTTGTTTAATGGCTGTTTTTAAATTTGTGAATAAGTGTCTATTGTTGCTAGGTATGAAAGTTATGTAAATGTCTGATTTTTTTAATTCGTGTTTTATTGTGTCGCTTAAATTGTTTATGTATGGTATGGTGTGGTATATGTAATGATTTGATTTTGTACCTGTGTTATATATTTCATTTATTCTTTTTGTGATTAATTTATTATAAAACTCTTTAGGATAACTATTTTTTTCTAGTATTGTTCTAACTTTGCTTAAATTTTCTTTTCTAAAATCAGGGTGAGCTAATTTAACAGCCCGATCTACTAAACTGTTAATTACGTTTTTTTTTAATTTACGGAAGTGTTTGAAAAATAATTTAAATGCCTACTACTACTAGTGTCTTTAATGTGCCAGTTTGTTTTTATGTGCGTGTTATCATCTTTACATTTAAAAAATTTATAGAATTTTGATTTTCTCTTTCGAAAGTAAATTTTAACCTATATTTGAACCATATGTGTTAAATGTGTGCAGAATATGTTCAGTGAGACCTGTTCTAAGTCCTTCGTTACTAAATTTGCTATAGATAATGGAGAACCCATTGCTGTACCGAATATTTGTTTATATATTGCGCCATTGTACTGAAAATATGTTGAATTTAAGCAAAGTTTTACAATCAACATGAATTCATTTTTTGGTAAATTTGTATCATTTTGAATTAAATTTCATTTTTTGTTTATACTGTGTAGTGCAAAATCCGTAGGGACATTTAATTTGTGAATAAAACTAAACTAATATTTCATGATTACACATTACATTATTAATTGTTGTTGTATTGACCTATAAGTGAAAATATTTCAGGATTTGAAACGGGTGGGTAATATTTCAAATACCCCTCCCCCTATACGATACCAAAACTAAATACACCTCCCTCGTTTTGTCCCTTTTCAATTCATCCTCCTGTTGATGCGAGCAATTATACTTCCTCGGAATGCATGCCGTCTAACAATACGTATTTGTGGATAAAATCCGAATTAAGGTATAATGCAGGAACACGGTGAACGATCTTAACGTTATTGCAACGGAATTTTCGAGCAGGCGGAGCACATCTAAGATTGTGTGTTATGACTCCCACACGCGGATAATGAGCCCAATCCGATTTAGCCAATTGAAAATACTTCAAGTTTAAGTTGTCTGATACCTGTGTAGGTACTAATATAACAGGTCTGATCAGATTTGTTTCAGATATCGTATTCTCGTCGACTACGCTATTTGTAAATAAATCTAAATATCAAAGAATAATGTAAAGAAAAAATAAATTTTAATAACAAGAACTATTTTTATATAGAAACGTCCTTTAACGCCCTTATACGTCGTAATATAAATATCAAAAATGATTTGTGTTTATGTGTAAACTTTTATACAGCAAACTGATACAGTGACTGAACAGTATAGCTGATATTTCTTTAATATTGTTATTATAATCTCTTAGGACATGGTTTTTAAAGTCCTTTGCGATATGTAAAGGTAGTATTTCAAGTTTGCAAGGCGGTTATGAATAATAAATAATTATATAGGGCGTAATCTGCGCCCAGGCGTTCTGCTAAATTAAAGATAAAAAATATACTGTCAGGTCCATTCTAGAGAGGTGGCTTAGTTAATTTTCATCTCCTCAAGGAGCGGAGATATGTGGGCTTGGAGGGGTAAATCCTTGCGCATCTCTTGATCACGTCCTTAAATGTCCCCTCCTTGTGATCCGATTAAATTTCTCTGTAGCGCCACCGCGGCAATCTCGGTAATGATAAAAATGGCAATAAAAATTCGGGATAATGGAAAGGGCAGATTTTCAACGAGAGTTGCCGCTTTTTTTTTCTTTCTGGGAGTGAGATAGATAAAGAAAAAATCGGAAGAAATCCTGGCTATATAAAAGATAAGTGGAGGGGGAGCGGCGGTAGGTATTACGGGTTAAGGCACTGTGAAATGATCGATTATAGAAACAAAAATCGATTTGAATTTAAAATTATTTCAATTTAGGGGGATGACGTTTAGCTTAACCGTATTGTGAAAGTGGAAAGCGTGGTTTGTCTTAAATCCAATTTATTATCGTCGACCTCTTCTTGCACACAAGACACATAAGAACGAAATTGACGCACTTGAAAGAAGCAGATACGCGACGAGAAAGAAATACATTTACCGTTGTGGGTACTACTTCGTGTAAATAAACGGATTTTCTCCCTCATTTCATCTTATAGAGATTGATTACCTTATTATTTCCCTTTAGGAAAGTGAAAATTTTAGTAAGAATAAATTTAATTTTCATACACGTACATATATAATGAGATTTTAAAGTTTCACTATAAATATATTGAAAATAAAGTCATAAAATAAAATATTAAATAATTATTTAACACAAAACAATCTGCATCTTCAATAGGACTGCAATTGCCCTTCACACTTTACACAGGCTTAGGACTGGCAGCTAAATCACTGGCGTGTTTAAAAATTGCAGTAAACACACTACTGCTTGGTTTTGGAGTTTGAGTTAGTTAAAAAAAATCTGAATAACTGAGTAGGTATTCGATTGATTTAAAATAAAATCAGCCTCGTTGCTCATATTATATTTATATCACGATAAACACTATAGTATAACTATATGGGACTATGAGACAACTCAAACTAGAATCTTCTTATTAAAATAAAATAATGTTAGGTTGTGGAATTTGGCTAAATTCTAGGTTAAAAAATTTAATGCACAATTTAATTGGTTCAGTCAGAATTAAATGAAACAACCGCGTTAAAGTGACTCAAATTGGAGTCGGGCCTTATAAATTACCAGGAGATAGCTCAAAATGGAGTCATCCGTCTAACATTTAAATTATTACTACGACTAGCTAGCTAGTATACGATCGATATGAAACAACTCAAACTTGAATCGTTACAAAAAAATTCGATTCACAAACACTTCAACACACGCACTGTTGGGGAGACAACTTGAATTTGTCATCCCAAAGATAAGATGAACTCTGTAAAATTAAATTTGCATGGAATAAAAAAAAATATATTAAATTGCAGTACGTCCTTGCCATGTCCATTTCCGGTAATCTGGAATTAAAGAGAATCTTGTCGAATAAATTTAACTACTTTCTATACCGCTTGGGAAACAATAAAAAGATGATTTCAAAATTTATTCACCTTGGAAGCTATCTATTGATTCGGACATTTCGAATTGACCTAACACGGCTATAACAAAATCGCACAATAGCGTGAGGTAGTTCAGAAGACGACAATGCAATTTTTACCTTAGTATCGATGGGGAGCGCGGAGAGGAACCAGTGGGACGAAGATGATTTTTGTTTATACGGACGTAGCCGGTCATAGACCGGGCAAGTGGCCCGTATGAACCGCCCTTTGCACTTTGGTACCGTCCGATTTGGACATTTCTTCGCAAGTGCCGGGCTGTCTTTCTTTCGCTAGCTAGCGAAGTATCCTTAGTGATGAGGTAGTCAATCCAAAATTAATACTAGACACAAGAGTAAGAACAATATGAACACGTCTTAGTAATAAATCCGGTGCATTTTTTTATTAACAACAATTTGCTGCAAAACAAGCTGCGCACAAGTCCCACGTTGACGGTAGTCGTACTGACAGCATTGTCCGCCCAAGTGTTAGTTGGACGGACCAAAAACTTTGATGTTATGACAGCATGATTTTGCGTGCAGTAGACGTTTATTAATAGTGATGGTAGCTTCAAGTAAAAAAGTGCACAGCTAAGAAAATGATACAAGTGACAGCGAAGACGAAGTAACAAACAACAAAATATACAAAAAAATTAGAAAACCTGGAGAAATCCATAGCCTTCATGTCAAACAAGTTTGAGGAAATACAAAAGGAGAATAGGAAAATAAAAACACTATTAAAAGAAAGAGAAAGAGAAAACAAGATTTTAAAAAGGAAATTGGAAGATATGGAAAAAACCATAGAAACCATAGAAAGAGATTATTAACGTAGAAAACAACATCATAATAAACAACTAAAAAAGAATAGATTACCATGGAAAAGAATGAAAACCCTGAGAGAGAAAGTATAAAAAGATAAAAATCAAGAATGACTATTTAAAAACATTTTAAAGGAGGAAATTTCAATATGATAAACTATTAAAGATAGACCAGGATCAAATAAAGAAAACAGCCTCATCGTTGTCAAACTCGAAACTAAGGAACAGAAACCTCTATTCTTAAAGCCAGGAAAGACTTTGGAACAATAAGCACTATCGAATATGGTTCCAAAAGAAAGAAACAATAGAATTTACATAGGGTGACAATGAACAAAACAATTGATATGACAGAAATAATGAACAATTAACGAATAAAACACTCTAACAACTCCACTCAGAAAATAAAAATCAGAGGAGATGACGATTTCAAAAAATTTTAAAGGAAGAATAATCCAAAAAAACCGAACAGCATATGGATTAAAGATAAAATGTTCAACATATATATGCACAATATAAGAAGCCAATAAAAAAGAAAAAAAAGCTTGAGGCAATCCTTTCAAATCACGTACAAATCGACCACGCCGATATACTAGCAATAATCAAAAACATCTGGCTGCTTCCTGTCGATGAAAACCTCTACAACATAGAAACAATATCAACACGTAGGAGACGGGAATGTCCATGGATAGATGAAAACGTCATAAAGCATATTGCAACAAGCAACAAAATATACAAGAAACATAGTCGGCATCCAAACAATGAAACTTACAAAAGAGAATATGAAAATCAGAAAAGGTATACAAAAGAACTAGTAAAGACCGCTAAACATACATACCTGAAGAATATGACAACAAAATACAAACAGGACTCGGGTAAAATATGGAAAATTATAAATCAGCAAATACACAAAAAGCAAAAAAGTACAAAAAATATCACAAAAATAGTAAACGAAGATGGAACTATCGCAACAGATGTAATAGACATTGCGAATTTGCTACAGTAGGGAGAAACCTTGCAGAACAAATAATGAAAAACAGGCAACAACCACAAAACATCGCAATAACTAAACATACACCACCATGTAGACTCGAAGAAACAAATAACGAAGAAATAAGCGGAATAATATCAGGTTTGAAGAAAAACAAGTCGCCTGGATTTGATAAAATCACAGCGAATATGATACAACAAAATAAACAAAAACTAGCCCCTATTTTGATCAGAGGGGAGCTACCCAGATTACCTGAAAAGAACAATAATTGTTCCAATATATAAAAAGGGGAATGTTCATGACCCATAAAACTACCGACCCATCTCCTTGCTATCAACACTAAATAAAGTTTTGAAAAAGGTCATACAAACTAGAATAATGAGACACATACAACAATACAACATTATACACCAGAACCAATACGCATTTCAAGAACGGTCAAGCACAACATCTGCAGTGTACGACCTAACAAACACAATAAACAGAGACTTAGATAAAAACAAAACTGTGGTGACTCTCTTCATAGACATGAAAGCTTTTGATACTGTACCCAAGCAAAGACTAATAGAAAAAATGGAAAGATATGGCTATACAAACGAGATTCTAAAACTGATTAAAACATATCTAATAACAGACCACAAACAACTAAAATAGAAAACATTGAAAGTACCTTCTTGTCCGTCGAATACGGACTACCGCAGGGAGGAAACCTTCCGCCTACCCTCGACATTTTATACACAGATGACCTCCTACAACTCAGCTTAAGAGGAAAGATATACTTATATGCTGATGAAATATGTATTTTATACTCATCACACAATATAAAAGATATAGAGAGAACGATACTAGAAGATGTTAAAGTACTGGAGCAATGATGTTTAGATAACCTCCTTACCATAAATGAAACGAAAACAAACTATATGATATTCACTAATACAAGGACAAAACCGAAAATAAACATTACTTTAAAGAGCAGGCAGATAAAAGAAATAACTGAAATTACATATCTAGGCTTAACTATACAAAACAATATGAAATGGGATTCGCATGTTGAGAAAATATTAAAACAAAATAGGAAAGTAATAGCAGCGTTGAATAAAATAAACTACATAATAAAGACCCAATTCAGAAAAGCTATCTACCACGCACTTTTCTCATCACATAATATGTATTTAATAAATATTTGGGGAAACACGTCTAAGAATAATCTGACTAAAATACAACGGCAACAAAACAGAATTATAAATATCCTATACAAAATGGACTACAGAACGCCAACAGAAATCGTATACCAAGAAACCCAAGAGCTCAACATTCAACAACTTATTACATTCAGTAACTTGTTACTACTACATAAAATAAACAGGAACAAAATAAAAATCAATATTCATTTAACCAGAAGCAGAGAAATACGCAGCTACAGAACACCCAGAATATCCCACATAAGAACGGAAAGATTTAACCAGCAAAGACACACACAATTACTAACGACAACAACAATAAACATATACAACAACCTCCCAAAAGCAATCAAAGAATTAACACAAGCAAAGTTCAAAGCAAAAATGAAAGGAATGCTGAAATCTAAAGAGATACTTTGAGAAAGCGCACGGACTCCGCCGCCCACTTATTATTGTAATAACATGAGGCCCTCAACACCAGTGGCCCGAGATGGTATCCCGTGGCGGCAACGGAATGAATTGGTGGAGATAATAATGCAGCAAATAATTAAGCCCACAACTGCACTCACACTGTCGCCTTTTTGGTATCCTGAATTATAAAATATCCAAACCGTGTGTGTTCATATTGCAGGTACCCTTGCTTATAAATACTATTGAGCCCTAATTCTATTTATCTTTAAATTCTTAAAATTATTTCATATGTTAGGTATAAAAGTAACAACAATGTGAACACCTTTTAATTAATAATAAATTCGCGCAAGTATTGTGGACGAACAATACTACAATCGAAACAGACGATCTTCGATGTTATGACAGCATGATTTTGCGTGCAGTGGGGTTAGAGAACGCGTTTATTAATGGTGATGGCAGCTTCATGTAGATAAGGGCGCAGCTAAGCAATGAATTGGTAGAAATAATAATGGAGCAAATAATTCAGCCCACAGCTGCACTCACACTGCCGCCTTTGGTATCCTCAATTGCAATATATTCAAACCGTTTGTGTTCACATTGTATGTACTCTCGTATTACTCAAACACGTGCTACACTTTAGCTTTCACATACAAATAAAACAATCTTCAACAAATTCTGAAGTTACGTGAAGGTGTATTAATACAAACACCTTGATTTAAATTACAGCTTCTTATTCCTTGCAATAAATGACTTGATATTAAGGAAGCGCATTAAGGCACCGAAATTATGATTCGTGAAGTTCAATTTAAATAGCACTAAGCTGTATATGAAAATAAGATAATTGAATATCACTTATTGTTTAAGTCTTGGATCAAAAAGAAGAAAGGGCGAAAAATCTTCAAATCCGCAAAATAAATGTAATAACTTGGCCACCTAACTTTGGTGACAATATATGGAAATTGTAGAGATAAAATGATGATGACAGTTGGACCAATATACATACACATTTTACAAAAACAAATGTAATACAGGCGATAAAATTGGCGCAAAAAGGACGACTGCAATAATCTGGAAAAAAAGAAAAAAATTATTAGAAATAAATTTAGCAGATTTAGGATATCGAAAATATTTAGACCTTTTAAGTACGTAAACTCGATTTAATCTAACTAGGCTATCACAGACATTTTTTTTTTAATTTTACGCTCTCTCAAAAAGGTCTTAAAAATTTTTCGATACCTTACGCCGTTAAGGCTACGTTTGCGAAGAATGGGAAAATATGAGGGAGAAACCAAAATCTTTCCTCTCTCCCTCGAGGGAAAAATTTTGGGTAAATTTGTGTAAATTTATGTTAAGTGACACGACTACCACCACCAGAAAATGATTGAACGTTTTGGTGAAGGACACAATTTTTGGAAAATAATTATTTTATGGTGAATTCCCGAATGATTTAGGCAAACTATGGCTAATAAGACATCATTAGTCCCACCATTTTCAATGAGCTGCTTCGGGGACGTTGACTCAATGGTATTTTATTTTTAATTTAGGGAAATATTACTCAAATTTCATGTTTTCATGATTCATTGAAGACATTCAAGGCAACATCAACAAAGCTCATACATTTAACGCAACTAAACAAGGTGACTATCATGAAACTACCATCCCATGCAAGCCATAAATAAATGCAAGAATAAATCCTGAAGAAAGAAGATCGCTAAACCAGACTGTATGAGCTCTCTTAACAAAAGTTGCCTAGAAGATTATCAGCTGAGCGTCAGTCAATCTTGAACAGCTTTCGACGTCTAATCAGGATTAGCCATTGACAGTAGAATCCAATCAGCCTCAGACAATAGAATATCGGCAGCCGTCAACATTTCTACCCGGAAAATCATTAATATTACAAAGAAAGATTTTTTAATAACTTGTATTGCATCTTGTAAGAAATAACGCAATATCGGGAAGGAAGGAAAGAAAACGACCACAAAATAAGTTGGAATGAGAGAAAAAGAAGAGGGAGATTAAAATAGCAAAAGAAAAATGCAAAAGCAACAAAAAAAATTAAATTTAAATTTTTTAGGAGATCGTTTGATGAAAAATTAGAACTAAAGTGAAACAAAACAAACTAAAATACCAAAAAGGATCAAGATGGATTTGTTCCTAGCGCGACCACGCATTCGAAACCTATCCTATACGAAATGTAGTACACGAAAAAATACAATCAGACTGTAGGAGTAGATACTGATTTCAAAATAAAAGATGTGATTCTACGTGAGTTTTAGAGCAAGATAGGTCTTTTTAATAAAACAATTAGAAGGGCCTACATTTTTTAAATTATCTAAAAGCAACAAAGTGGAATATACAACTATGTTTCAAATTAGTATAAATAAATATAAATTTTCTGGAAACAAAAAAACCAAAGGATATATGACAAAAACCTCCCTTCACAAAAATTTACCCAACCTACCCTTAGAAGTACTGAATCAATTGTAGCAGCTCCAGAAGATATCTACAATTCAGATCATGAGTAGTGATTGCTAAGTATCGATACTCAATATCAAACTATCGACCCACGAAGGTGGTGGGATGTTTGTTTGGAATTATTTTAGTAACAAGCTGGGTCGTAGGTGGTGGTGGTGTGTGTGTCTTTATGTGTGCATGGTGGGTGGGGGGGAGTGGGTAAACTTACTAATCTCGGAGAATTAAATGAACTGCCATTAACCTGGGTTCCAATCTGTAAAAAAACAACAAACATTAGTTATAAAATGAAATAGAACTAAATCTCATAAAAATTATACCTCAGGAAAAGCAGCCAGCTCCATCTCCTCTTCAATTTAAAACACTAAACACTTAATTTTAATAAACGGAAATGTCTTTTTAATAAACGAAAATGTCTTTAATCGATTTAATCGCACAACTAAACACTTATTAGATGATCACATCTGGAACAAAAATTACATAATTAGTCTAAAAAGGAACATTTTAGATCAAAGATTGTAAATTTACCTTTTATATAAATTCTGATGCTGAAAGCATCACCATCGTTAGTAAAACCTGAAAATTACATACACACAAAAAATATAAACAGAGTTGTGATCGCGATACATGTCCCTAACCACGATTGGGATCCTATCAGAAGAAACCTGGCGCCTAGCTAGTTACGAATCCCGAATAATAAAATCAAAAAGAGCACTAACCTGGATCCAACTCTGCAACCTGTAATTAAAGAAAAAAACAACGTTAGTTTTAATGAAGGAATATTAAATCTGAATGCAAGTTATACCTTGGATGTGCGATCCCAGTTCTTTAATCCTCTTCAAAAGGACAGCAGGACGCCCATCTCCTCTTCAAGTTGAGGCACTAAACACATTATTTAATACCGAAATTGTTTTTATAACCGATTTAACCGTAAAATTAGATCCCGCACTTTTTTTAATTAACCGAAAAATTATTTAAATCCACTTCAGTCGATGTTGGTACCTGTAACATAACCAAAATTGGATTATTTATTAAAAAGTCTCATTATATCATTCTTAAAGTAATAACAAGTTGGTTAGTAGGTGGTTGGCGAGATTATGTTATCAATGTGGAAGGAAATGAAGGTACTGCAATACGTAGGAAAGCAAAAGAATGGTCCTGATTCAATACAAGCGAAAAGCAAGAATATTGAGAGGACGTTTGGCCATTGGAAAACTGTGTTTTTTATCTTAGCAACATTCGCTGTTACGTTTAAGATACATTATTTTATCGGGGCGACGGTGAAAATGCTGCCAATTCACTATTTTAAAATGTTTTCTTAGACAGAGCCAGGACAAGATAACACTCTTGATAAATGCCATAGGAAATCTTGTTACGCTTCTGATTGAATTTTAATTAAATGCCTCACCAAGAGATATACCGAAGATAGGCGTCCGATTTTTTATATTAGCTGTTTTATCGAATAATATGCGGTTAGCTGCAATGCCTTGGTGATAGTTGCTTGTCTCCCCTTTTTTTAAAGAATACTGACAGGAAATTAATTTTCAAAAATAAAAGCTGCTACAGTGGTCTGTTTGGTAGGCAATCAACAGCGATAACAGCTGTATCCTTCTTATTTCATTCAATAAACCTTGTATGGGGGAGGAAACTATACCCCCCACACCCTCCAAACAAGAATAGATAAGTTTTATTTCGGCGCGTTAAATAGGTATACACTGCTTGCTTTACCCTTCTCCTTTATCTCCTTTTTTTTACACTTCTTGTCGCTCGCAAAATGCGGTGTTTACTCCACGTCTAATCGAATTAATGTACGCCTTGTGAAATACTGAAATCATTCAAGTTTAAACGGGTGATATTTTTGTTCCCAGGCGCAGTATTAATTTGCACCTCCAAGGTGTTTAAGCACACTGAATGAAATACCGTGTTATTATACACCTGTGAACGTACTATAATTATATATACAGGGTGATTGTGTGTGTAAAATATGTGTAAAATTTATCATAGAAGCTGAATCTGTAATTTACACTCGTGGAATATTATAACGGTCCAGTATAAGTAAGATCAAGATTGGATCACCCTGTATATATGCACAAGTTATTGGACTCCATATTACATAACACAAGAAGTAACAACATGAAAGCAGTGAGAAACGATAAGAGGGAGAAGATTTTATTGCAATCAATCCAGAAGAAAATTGTAGGAGCAAGTTGAAATATATCTGGGATTAAAAGACGATGTTTAATTTAATAAATTACAGCCTGCAATCATATCTGCGTTTTAAATTGTCCAGAATTTAAACCGCCCTGCATTGCAGCCCGAACACTGTATCGTCTGAAGTGGGATTTGTCCATAGCAACAAAAGCACTGACCTATAAAATAATAATAAGCCGCTTAAAGAATATTATCTGATACAATTTTGCTCTGCGTAAGTTAAGTTTTTCTTTACATACCGCAAAATAATGTAAATATAATTTGGAGGGAACTATAAAACAACGATATGTTGGAAAAAAGAAAAATTGTGGACCATAATATGTTTGTCTGATAAAGGACTGCATTTCAAAGCTTTCAGAGTTTTTATTTCCTCGTGAAGCATTACATTCATTGCTTCTGTCAAGGATATATGACAACAATGGCCACATTGTCAAGACAGATGATTTGTTCTTGCTGTATAAAATATGCTAATTATTCTTAAATCAGAAAAATGTTTAGGATTAGGAAGAACCTAAAAATTTCCTTTTCTCTTGTCTAACTATTTTAACAATAAAATTTCGTAGTTCAAGAAGGGTAGGTGAAAATGCAGGAATCCTGGTTGGTTCATTGATTGTTTGTTAAAAACTATATGATTTAATACGTTGGCTACCATATGAGTCACATGTGATACATAATTTGCGGTCCTCTAAGGACGTTCACTGATTTCTTAAAGTTTTCTGTTCTGTATCAAACGTCCTGCTGCCTTATTTGGACAACTGCTCAGCTGCATATTCGATTTAGGCGTGCAATCACCGGTGGATACATAGGGTCCACAAGTCATCTTTAAGTTTGTTAGCACGTGTTCTTGAGTTGTTTGTTTGTGAAGTGACAGATGGATTAATAGGTTATGTATTTGTGCCAAAATGAATAAAAAGACCGAAGAAACGCTTATGCAGTAGTACAACGAGCTAAACAGTTTATAGGGAATGTCTTACTACCTCTTCACTATGCCTACCATGTTTCCAAGATATGTTACTAATGACGCTTCTATTTTATATATTTTTTGCGTTTTATTTTGTATTTTACTTTATTGTTAAACAGCTGCGTGTCCATTGAGTTTTACTACGAATAAATGTTTCTTTTGTTTTAAATTAAAAAAAAAATTATCTGTAGTTTTATGAATCGCACCGGTGATACCCCTTAGGTTTGGGCGCTATCTGGTGTAGTAGTATACCTGCCAATAATGCAGCTATTTGACCTTATTCTTCATCCCAGTTAATTTGAGAAGGCATTTAAAATAACGTTGTGAAATATTACGGTTGATACACATGGTCCAAGCATGTACCCATTTATATGAAGCACCGGTGATACATATGGTTCTTCAAGGAGGAAACTGATAAAATCGCCTGCACATAAAATGAAATCTGCCGGCTTCTTTAGGAGGAAAAATGAATGGGGGAGGAGAGAGTCGAAGGTGAAACCACAGAAGCCCTTATAATAGAAAGTCTGGCTGTGAAAGCCTTCAATATCATTCAAAAAAATGTTTTTTTTTGATATCTGCAATAAATTATTAGTTCATGCTCGAATTGTAGCATCCACCCCACACCCTCTACAATAAAATTTTTTCAGAAAGATCTTAAAGTAACAAAATATTGAAGCAAGAACAGGAAGTTATAAATAGACTTATCATGGAGCATCAAACAGGATAAAAATGAACTAAAAACGAAAATATTGATAATAAAGAGCAAGATGTGTGATGTGTACTAATCAGTTGTTTAGGAGGGGGTGAAACTTTATTTGGAGTTAAGCAAAAAAAAAGTATCTAAAAATGTGGCCAACCCAGGAAAAAAAAATCAATCTTATTGCTGCAAATTAAAGTTATCAGCGTACGCAGCTCTTCCCCCTCCCCAAAAAAAAAGAGTTGGACGGGGCATTAAATTTTTACCAAACAAGTTTGTGCAGGTGTTCCCTCATCCTAAACCAAATAGGCCTACATTACACATACATGAAATTGTATCAAAATCAAATTCAAACACACAACAATGGGCTTCTAGAAGGTTTGTCCACCCCCCTTGCAAACAAGAATTAATCAGGATGCTCAAGAGGTTCTGCAATCGTTAGATAATAGAACTTTAAATTTTTATTAGATTCAAATTAAATTGTTTAGTTGAAAGCGAAAATAAAAAAAAGATACTTAATACTTAATAAACAGGTCCTGTATTAAAAGTCTCTATGTGTTAACTCGGCATAGATTTATCCTCCGGCAAACCGGAATGCACGAACGACAGACAGGAAAAATGAATGGGGGAGGAGAGAGGTCGAAGGTTAAACCACAGAAGCCCTTATAATAGAAAGTCTGGCTGTGAAAGCCTTCAATATCATTCAAAAAAATGGTTTTTTTATTATCTGCAATAAATTATTATTGAAGTTCATGCTCGAATTGTAGCATCCACCCCACACCCTCTACAATAAAATGATCTTAAAGCAACAAAATATTGAAGCAAGAACAGTTACAAATAGACTTATCAAGGAGCATAAAACAGGATAAAAATGAACTAAAAACGAAAATATTGATAATAAAGAGCAAGATAAAGATGTGTGTGTACTAATCAGTTGTTTAGGAAGGGGGTGGCAACATTTTATTTTCTAAAATTCACTTCTATCACATAAATAATCTTAAATATTAGTGTCTTTAATGTCTAGCCCAATTTTGAAAAGGATTTATTGATAAATACAAGATTTATTGAACAAAATGCTTTGTCATCCTAGCATATACATAGTGCGAAAAGTTTAACAAACAGGCAGACATCGCACAAACCAAATGTCTGTATGATTTAGAATGTATGATAAGTATGAAGGTGAAAACCTTTTGTGTTATCCTATGACGATTAACCCTGAAACCGAGGTTTAATTATACTTTGTCTGTTTTAATTCTCTGACGAACCCCTGAGCAAGAAGAGAGTTTTAAACTTTTCCAATTCATTCCTTCATCATTCTCACAGTTGGTTTAATTAAAAAAAAAATTCTAAGTTTAACCGGCAGTTAAATATTAACAAATAAATAAAGAAAATCAACCTTCAAGATTCTAATATTTTATTTATAAAATCTTTACGAAAGAATTTATTTCTTTGTTACGTTTTATGAATGCTTTTTTGCGCAAAAAGTGCATTTTATGTTCTTTTATTCGAGTATTATTTAAAAAAGAACCGAAAAAATTACTGCAAATCAACAACTGGTAGGTATCTCTATCTATCTAATTCGATTCACACATTAAATCATTCCTATTTTAAAACAGCTGATTCGGATCGATAAAATATCTAACTTACCCAAGATGAAGATGATTTTGCTACGCCCCTGGACACGGATGATCACCAACGATCTGTCAAAAAACACAACATTCGTACAATTTCATGAAGAATTAACTCAAAACAATGGAGAATAACATCAGATTAAAGATTATTAACGAATTCTTAGGGGCCAATAACGTTGTGAAATATAACGGGTGATACAGATGGTCCCAGCATGTACCCATTTATATGCAGCACCGGTGATAGGTACATATGGTTCTTCAAGGAGGAAACTGATAAAATCACCTGCACATAAAATGAAATCTGCCGGCTTCTTTAGGAGGAAAAATGAATGGGGGAGGAGAGAGGTCGAAGGTTAAACCACAGAAGCCCTTATAATAGAAAGTCTGGCTGTGAAAGCCTTCAATATCATTCAAAAAAATTTTTTTTTTTGATATCTGCAATAAATTATTACTTCATGCTCGAATTGTAGCATCCACCCCACACCCTCTACAATAAAATGATCTTAAAGTAACAAAATATTGAAGCAAGAACAGGAAGTTACAAATAGACTTATCAAGGAGCATCAAACAGGATAAAAATGAACTAAAAACGAAAATATTGATAATAAAGAGCAAGATGTGTGATGTGTACTAATCAGTTGTTTATTTTGAGTTAAGCAAAAAAAAGTATCTAAAAATGTGGCCAACCCAGGAAAAAAAAATCAATCTTATTGCTGCAAATTATGGTTATCAAAGGACAGCATACACAGCTGTTCCCCCTCCCCCCAAAAAAAAGGGTTGGATGGGGGGTGTTTCCTCATCCTAAACCAAAAAGGCCTACATTACACGATGAAATTGTATCAAAATCAAATTCAAACACACAACAATGGGCTTCTAAAAGGTTTTGCCCACCCCTCTTGCAAACACGAATTAATCTGGATGCTCAAGAGATTCTGCAATCGTTAATAGAACTTTAAATTTTTATTAGATTCAAATTAAATTGTTTAGTTGAAAGCGAAAATAAAAAAAAAGATAATACTTAATAAACAGGTCCTGTATTAAAATTCACTATGTGTTAACTCGGCATAGATTTATCCTCCGGCAAACCGGAATGCACGAACGACAGAGATAGACGCGCAAACGATAGAATAACAAAGGATGGAGTTACGGTGAGGTAACGCATGAAGGATGACGGAACAAAAGCGATAATGCAACGTATTTATACAGGACGTTGCAAAAGTAAGTTATTTCTTTATAATACTTACATTGTAGAAAATTTTTTTTCGTTTATTATAATAAAATATAATATTGAAATTAATAACAATTCAATATTAATGATTATGTTCGATTAAATTAAAAAACTTAAATTTAAATTGTTGTAATTTAAAATTTATCTCCAAAAAAAACATAAAAAAATTAATTAAGCCCTGTCTAATAAATAAAAGAATTCAAAATAATTCATTACCTTGATCGCGCGCAGCGCCATCTCGTTTGGAGTAGCTGGACGGCGAGCTGTAGATAAAGTTTAATATTAGAAAGATAATCCAGATCTTAATCAACGATTCCAAATTTTTAATATTAATATTTTGCAATTTTATTAATCAAGCATTAAAATTACTAATACATGCACTACAATAAATACAAAATAATGGAAATATGAATGAGCAATTAGGCAGTGAGTTAAATTTAACCTGCAATCAGCTAAAAATAACAATAAGCAAGCAAGCAGATGCAATATAATACTACATAAGGGCTAAATAATATAACAACAATCAGATTAACAACGAAAATTAGCCTGTAGATATTAATTAATATTATATTGCATTGTAATCGACGAAATTATGTAAGGATTGACCTTGAAAATTTTACTTACAGTTTCTAAAAGGATCTCTTCTTCAACAGCCCCATCGCTTCCAATAGGATTCCACGGTTATAACATCCGATTTTAACACCGATTTATTCGTGTATAATATTTATTTAATCTAATAAACCATTACAATTTACGGCCATTGTGGAAAAACTGTTTGGGGATGATGCCGGATATTGGAATAGTTTATGTTGGCGGAGGGGGGTTAATACAAAGAACTATTACAAAATAGATCCTCGTCAAAAATGAATTTTGGACATTATTTATTATTCAAATTTTCACCAAACATTTTAAAATTTATATTATTAATTTACAAGAAATAATTTCACTTTAATTCTCTATATTAAATATTGTTTATTGAAAATTTTTAAACCATTTTCACCCCTCCTTATAAATGGACTAATCCTATTGGTCGATTGCGGAAACGACGCTTTCCTTACATTTTTCTTCCAACTCATCACCAACTCGCGTCATGTTCAATCATCAATCACAATTAATCGATTTTACTAATTTATACTAACGAATCTGATCATTTACTAATCTTATTAGAGACATTAAATCGATACCGATCCGCTGAATCTGCGTTTACGGGGGAGAATCGCTGATATTGACCGATTCCGTAGGGTCTGCGCGTATCGATCAAGGTAGGTGTGATTTTTCTCTCTTTTATGGGACTCGTAACAGGTTTATTTTCTCCTCAAAAGGTCCGATTACCACAACGAGACCCCCCAACACCTGTTATTGGGGACGAATTCCTCAAAATGAAGCTGTAAATGTTGAGGGTGGTTTGCCGACAGAGAAAACAAAGCGTCCCCTCGACAATGGACAAAACCGGTTCGAATTCAACAAGACCCCCTACCAGCTACACGGGGACCAACAAATTTGAGCCTGGAAAGTGGAATTTTCCAAAAAGACAACAGGTATGTGTATCAAAGGTTATGTTTATGTAATTCTTAAATAACAGTTTTATTTTGCAAATATCTGAATGAAAATTAGCTGTTTTTAACATAAATAAGTGATAGAATTTCGTGTTTGATGTTAGAGTCGCTGACTCGGGAATAATTTGTAAAATGTGTCGTGTTTTTGTCGTGTAAACCCATTCATTCTTTGTTTTGATTCTTTCTAAGCAGATTTGCGATGTTATCTTAGCATTATAAACGATTCCTTTATATTTGTGCCGATTTAAAACGATGTGGCCCCTAAGAATTCGTTAATAATCTTTAATTTGATGTTATTCTCCTATTGTTTTGAGTTAATTCTTCATGAAATTATACGAATGTTGTGTTTTTTGACAGATCGATGGTGATCATCCGTGTCCAGGGGCGTAGCAAAATCATCTTCATCTTGGGTAAGTTAGATATTTTATCGATCCGAATCAGCTGTTTTAAAATAGGAATGATTTAATGTGTGAATCGAATTAGATAGATAGAGATACCTACCAGTTGTTGATTTGCAGTAATTTTTTCGGTTCATTTTTAAATAATACTCGAATAAAAGAACATAAAATGCACTTTTTGCACAAAAAAGCATTTATAAAACGTAACAAAGAAATAAATTCTTTCGTAAAGATATAAATAAAATATTAGAATCTTGAAGGTTGTTTTTCTTCATTTATTTGTTAATATTTAACTGCCGGTTAAACTTAATTAAAAATTTTTTTTTTAATTAAACCAACTGTGAGAATGATGAAGGGATGAATTGGAAAAGTTTAAAACTCTCTTCTTGCTCAGGGGTTCGTCAGAGAATTAAAACAGACAAAGTATAATTAAACCTCGGTTTCAGGGTTAATCGTCATAGTTCAATAAATCATGTTCAATAAATCATGTTCAATAAATCTTGTATTTATCAATAAATCCTTTTCAAAATTGGGCTAGACATTAAAGACACTAATTTTTAAGATTATTTATGTGATAGAAGTGAATTTTAGAAAATAAAATGTTGCCACCCCCTTCCTAAACAACTGATTAGTACACACACATCTTTATCTTGCTCTTTATTATCAATATTTTCGTTTTTAGTTCATTTTTATCCTGTTTTATGCTCCTTGATAAGTCTATTTGTAACTTCCTGTTCTTGCTTCAATATTTTGTTGCTTCAAGATCATTTTATTGTAGAGGGTGTGGGGTGGATGATATAATTCGAGCATGAACTTCAATAATAATTTATTGCAGATAACAAAAAAAACATTTTTTTGAATGATATTGAAGGCTTTCACAGCCAGACTTTCTATTATAAGGGCTTCTGTGGTTTAACCTTCGACCTCTCTCCTCCCCCATTCATTTTTCCTGTCTGTCGTTCGTGCATTCCGGTTTGCCGGAGAATAAATCTATGCCGAGTTAACACATAGAGACTTTTAATACAGGACCTGTTTATTAAGTATTAAGTATATATTTTTTATTTTCGCTTTCAACTAAACAATTTAATTTGAATCTAATAAAAATTTAAAGTTCTATTAACGATTGCAGAACCTTTTGAGCATCCAGATTAATTCTTGTTTGCATGGGCGATGGGCAAAACCTTCTAGAAGCCCATTGTTGTGTGTTTGAATTTGATTTTGATACAATTTCATCGTGTAATGTAGACCTTTTTGGTTTAGGATGAGGAAACACCTGCACAAACTCGTTTGGTAAAACTTTAATGCCCCATCCAACCCTTTTTCTTTGGGGAGGGGCAGGAGCTGTGTACGCTGTCCTTTGATAACCATAATTTGCAGCAATAAGATTGATTTTTTTTTCCTGGGTTGGCCACATTTTTAGATAGGTACTTTTTTTTGCTTAACTCCAAATAAAGTTTCAACTGATTAGTACACACACATCTTGCTCTTTATTATCAATATTTTCGTTTTTAGTTCATTTTTATCCTGTTTGATGCTCCTTGATAAGTCTATTTGTAACTTCCTGTTCTTGCTTCAATATTTTGTTGCTTTAAGATCATTTTATTGTAGAGGGTGTGGGGTGGATGCTACAATTCGAGCATGAACTAATAATTTATTGCAGATATCAAAAAAAAACATTTTTTTGAATGATATTGAAGGCTTTCACAGCCAAACTTTCTATTATAAGGGCTTCTGTGGTTTAACCTCCGACCGCTCTCCTCCCCAATTCATTTTTCCTCCTAAAGAAGCCGGCAGATTTCATTTTATGTGCAGGTGATTTTATCAGTTTCCTCCTTGAAGAACCATATGTATCACCGGTGCTTCATATAAATGGGTACATGCTGGGACCATCTGTATCACCCGTGATATTTCACAACATTATTTTAAATGCCTTCTCAAATTAACTGGGATGGAGAATAAGGTCAAATAGCTGCATTATTGGTAGGTATACTACTACACCAGATAGCGCCCAAACCTAAGGGGTATCACCGGTGCGATTCATAAAACTACAGATAATTTTTTTTTTAATTTAAAACAAAAGAAACATTTATTCGTAGTAAAACTCAATGGACACACAGCTGTTTAACAATAAAATAAAATACAAAATAAAACGCAAAAAATATATAAAATAGAAGCGTCATTAGTACATATCTTGGAAACATGGTAGGCATAGTGAAGAGGTAATAAGACATTCCCTATAAACTGTTTAGCTCGTTGTACTATTCCATAAGCGTTTCTTCGGTCTTTTTATTCATTTTGACACAAATACATAACCTATTAATCCATCTGTCACTTCACAAACAAACAACTCAAGAACACGTGATAACAATAAACCTAAAGATCACTTGTGGACCCTATGTATCACCGGTGATTGCACGCCTAAATCGCATATGCAGCTGAGCAGTTGTCCAAATAAGGCAACAGGACGTTTGATACAGAACAGAAAACTAAGAAATCAGTGAACGTCCCTAGAGGACCGCAAATTATGTATCACAGGTGACTCATATGGTAGCCAACGTATTAAATCATATAGCTTTTAACAAACAATCAATGAACCAACCAGGATTACTGCATTTTCACCTACCCTTCTTGAACT
This sequence comes from Holotrichia oblita, assembly GCA_023690525.1. Classification (NCBI taxonomy): domain Eukaryota; kingdom Metazoa; phylum Arthropoda; class Insecta; order Coleoptera; family Scarabaeidae; genus Holotrichia; species Holotrichia oblita. Next base: position 2,604,368 of record CM043024.1, on the reverse strand, counting down.
ACGAAATTTTATTGTTAAAATAGTTAGACAAGAGAAAAGGAAATTTTTAGGTTCTTCCTAATCCTAAACATTTTTCTGATTTAGGAATAATTAGCATCTTTTATATAGCAAGAACAAATCATCTGTATTGACAATGTGGCCATTGTTGTCATATATCCTTGACAGAAGCAATGAATGTAATGCTTCACGAGGAAATAAAAACTCTGAAAGCTTTGAAATGCAGTTCTTTATCAGACAAACATATTATGGTCCATAATTTTTCTTTTTTCCAACATATCCTTGTTTTATAGTTCCCTCCAAATTATATTTACATTATTTTGTAGTATGTAAAAAAAAACTTAACTTACGCAGAGCAAAATTGTATCAGATAATAGTCTTTAAGCGGCTTATTATTATTCCATGGGTCAGTGCTTTTGTTGGTATGGACAAATCCCACTTCAGGTGATACAGTGTGTTTGGGCTGCAATGCAGGGCGGTTTAAATTCTGGACAATTTAAAACGCAGATATAATTGCAGGCTGTCATTTATTAAATTAAACATCGTCTTTTAATCCTAGATATATTTCAACTTGCTCTTACAATTTTCTTCTGGATTGATTGCAATAAAATCTTCTCCCTCTTATCGTTTCTTACTCCTTTCATGTTGTTACTTCTTGTGTTATGTAATATTGAGTCCAATAACTTGTGCATATTTACAGGGTGATCCAATCTTGATCTTACTTATACTGGACGGTTATAAAATTCCACGAGTGTACATATTTATCACCCTTTATTATACGAGAATAACACACATACATACGCATATAAATGTAATTTTCCTTATTATGTACTCTATATATATCTATATACAGGGTGATTGGTGAGAATGGCCTATTAAAAGTATTATACAAACGGAAGGGAATTTTAAAACAAAATTTTGCAGTTAGATATGGTTGAATATGAACTATCACCTGAATGTATTTTTGAATAAGTATCACTTCCGGTTAACGATTTTTTAATTAGCATGCTATAAAATTAATTACAGATTCAGCTTCTATGATAAATTTTACACATATTTTATGTATCATAAGTCATAGAAAAAAAGTGACAGATACCGATTTTACTTTATAGTGATATTACGTCACGTAGAAGTAAAAGAGACGAACGAAATATTGCATACGCACAGCTGATATTGTGTAGTTACACAACATTTGAAATTCTTCTCTGTGACATTATACAGGGCGTTTAAAAACTTAGTTGCTTATAAATCAGTTCAATCGGAGAGTATATGTTTTTAAATGGAAAGGTATATATTTTCTTAGATATTCTGATTCTACAAAAGATTCTCTTTTAATCCGTATTAGGTGTTCCTATACCTAAAATGGAAGGTGAATAAGTTGTAACGATTTAATTAGCTTCCGTGCGGGTGCCTAAAATGCTCCGATATGTCAATTTACTGAAGCAAGGGTGTTTAGCTCATTTGTTTTACATACTTAGCCGCCACTTATTTTGACGTCTGTTATTTTGTTAATCGCATTTGCGTAAATTCTTTCCATTGAATTATGGGAATAAGGGATCCTTTGGACAAATATCACCAGAGCAACAATTATAGGAATACGTCTCCGAATATAGAATGCCTCAATAGAAACGGTTGCCACATCAAACCATTTAGATAAATTATTTATTTATGTTTATTATTATTGTTGGTGTTATAATTTTTACTGTACCTTTTATATTACCTTTTTTTGTTATTTTAATTTTACCTAATTTGCTATTACTAATTATTTAGACCTTTGATGTAAATTTACTTTATGTTGATTATTCAAATACCGTTTGTTGGGAGTATCTAGGAGAATGCTCTACGAATAACATATCGGTTGCTAAAACTTTTTATATCTTAAACATTCTTAGAAATTTTTACTGATCATTGGTTGTAAATGTTAGTACCTTTCACTAAACGTTCCATACGTTTATTTTACTATTTGATTACATTCACTTTGCATACTAAATAAATTCATGATTGCTTGATTTGGTCTATTCTCAATGATAATCCATTATAACACCATACACTGAGAAAAATGTATTGTACAAAAGGGAAAACAATATTATTACAGGTGAAGAATTTACGAAAATACGATTAACAAAATGACAGATGTCAAAATAAGTGGAAAGCAACTATGTAAAACAAATAAGCTCTATAGGCACCCTTGCTTCAGTAAATAAACATTTCTGAGCATTTTAGATACGGAGATTAATTAAATCGTTAATCTTTTGTAGAATAAGAATATCTAAGAAAATGTATACCTTTCCATTAAAAAAAAATCTACTTTTCGCAGATAGAATTTATTCATAGGCAACATAGGGAAAAGCAAACAGTGTATACATATTTAACGCGCCGGAATAAAACTTATCAATTCTTGTTTAGGGGGGGTATATTTTCCTCGAGTGGGCACGATAACCCTCCCCCACCAATACAAGGTTTATGGAATGAAATAAGAAGAATACAGTTGATCGCTGTTGATTGCCTACCAAACAGACCACTGTAGCGGCTTTTATTTTTGAAAATTAATTTCTTGTCAGTATTCTTTAAAAAAAGGGGCGACAAGCAACTATCACCAAGGCATTGCAGCTAACCGCATATTATTCGATAATACAGCTAATATAAAAAATCGGACGCCTATCTTCGGTATATCTCTTGGTGAGGAATTTAATTAAAATTCAATCAGAAGCGTAACAAGATTTCCTATGGCATTTATCAAGAGTGTTATCTTGTCCTGACTCTGTCTAAGAAAACATTTTAAAATAGTGAATTGGCAGCATTTTCACCGACGCCCCGATACAATAATGTATCTTAAACGTAACAGCGAATGTTGCTAAGATAAAAACACAGTTTTCCAATGGCCAAACGTCCCCTCAATATTCTTGCTTTTCGCTTGTATTGAATCAGGACCATTCTTTTGCTTTCCTACGTATTGCAGTACCTTCATTTCCTTGCACATTGGTAACATAATCTTGCCAACCACCTACTAACCAACTTGTTATTACTTTAAGAATGATATAATGAGACCTTTCAATAAATAATCCAATTTTGGTTTTGTTACAGGTACCAACATCGACTGGAGTGGATTTAAATAATTTTTCGGTTAATTAAAAAAAAGTGCGGGATCTAATTTTACGGTTAAATCGGTTATAAAAACAATTTCGGTATTTAATCCTGTGTTTAGTGCCTCAATTTGGAGAGGAGATGGGCGTCCTGCTGTCCTTTTGAAGAGGATTAAAGAACGAGGATCGCACATCCAAGGTATAACTTGCATTCAGATTTAATATTCCTTCATTAAAACTAACGTGGTTTTTTCTTTAATTACAGGTTGCAGAGTTGGATCCAGGTTAGTGCTCTTTTTGATTTTATTATTCGGGATTCGTAACTAGCTAGGCGCCAGGTTTCTTCTCATAGGATCCCAATTGTGGTTAGGGACATGTATCGCGATCGCAACTCTGTTTATATTTTTTTGTGTGTACGTAATTTTCAGGTTTTACTAACGATGGTGATGCTTTCAGCATCAGAATTTATATAAAAGGTAAATTTACAATCTTTGATCTAAAATGTTCCTTTTTAGACTAATTATGTAGTTTTTGTTCCAGATGTGATCATCTAATAAGTGTTTAGTTGTGTGATTAAATCGTTTAAAGACAATTCCGTTTATTAAAAAGACATTTCCGTTTATTAAAAAGACATTTTCGTGTATTAAAATTAAGTGTTTAGTGTTTTAAATTGGAGAGGAGATGGAGCTGGCTGCTTTTCCTGAGGTATAATTTTTATGAGATTTAGTTCTATTTCATTTTATAACTAATATTTGTTGTTTTTTGCAGATTGGAACCCAGGCTAATGGCAGTTCATCTAATTCTCCGAGATTAGTAAGTTTACCCACTCCCCCCCACCCACCATGCACACATAAAGACACACACACCACCACCACCTACGACCCAGCTTGTTACTAAAATAATTCCAAACAAACATCCCACCACCTTCGTGGGTCGATAGTTTGATATTGAGTATCGATACTTAGCAATCACTACTCATGATCTGAATTGTAGGTATCTTCTGGAGCTGCTACAATTGATTCAGTACTTCTAAGGGTAGGTTGGGTAGATTTTTGTGAAGGGAGGTTTTTGTCATATATCCTTTGGTTTTTTTGTTTCCAGAAAATTTATATTTATTTATACTAATTTGAAACGTAGTTGTATATTCCACTTTGATGCTTTTAGATAATTTAAAAAATGTAGGCCCTTCTAATTGTTTTCCCGAAAAAAATGTTTCATTAAAAAGACCTATCTTGCTCTAAAACTCACGTAGAATCACATCTTTTATTTTGAAATCAGTATCTACTCCTACAGTCTGATTGTATTTTTTCGTGTACTACATTTCGTATAGGATAGGTTTCGATCGAGGAACAAATCCATCTTGATCCTTTTTGGTATTTTAGTTTGTTTTGTTTCACTTTAATTCTGATTTTCCATCAAACAATCTCCTAAAAAATTTAAATTTAATTTTTTTTGTTGCTTTTGCATTTTGCTTTTGCTATTTTAATCTCCCTCTTCTTTTTCTCTCATTCCAACATATTTTGTGGTCGTTTTCTTTCCTTTCTTCCCGATATTGCGTTATTTCTTACAAGATTCAATACAAGTTATTAAAAAATCTTTCTTTGTAATATTAATGATTTTCCGGGTAGAGATGTTGATGGCTGCTGATATTCTATTGTCTGAGGCTGGATTCTACTGTCAATGGCTAATCCTGATTAGACGTCGAAAGCTGTTCAAGATTGACTGACGCTCAGCTGATAATCTTCTAGGCAACTTTTGTTAAGAGAGCTTATACAGTCTGGTTTAGCGATCTTCTTTCTTCAGGATTTATTCTTATATTTATTTATGGCTTGCATGGGATGGTAGTTTCATGATAGTCACCTTGTTTAGTTGCGTTAAATGTATGAGCTTTGTTGATGTTGCCTTGAATGTCTTCAATTAATCATGAAAACATGAAATTTGAATCATATTTCCTTAAATTAGAAATAAAATACCCTTGAGCCAACATCCCTGAAGCATCTCATTGAAAATGGTGGGACTAATGATGTCTTATTAGCCATAGTTAGCCTAGATCATTCGGGAATTCACCATAAAATAATTATTTTCCAAAAATTGTGTCCTTAACCAAAACGGTCAATCATTTTCAGGTGGTGGTAGTCGTGTCACTCAACATAAATTTACACAAATTTACCCAAAATTTTTCCCTCGAGGGAGAGAGGAAAGATTTTGGTTCCTCCCTCATATTTTCCCATTCTTCGCAAACGTAGCCTTAACGGCACAAGATATCGAAAAATTTTTAAGACCTTTTTGGAGAGCGTAAATTTTTTTTTTTAATGTCTGTGATAGCCTAGTTAGATTAAATCGAGTTTACGTACTTAAAAGGTCTAAATATTTTCGATATCCTAAACCTGCTAAATTTATTTGTAATAATTCTTTTTTTCTTTTTTTCCAGATTATTGCAGTCGTCCTTTTTGCGCCAATTTTATCGCCTGTATTACATTTTTTTTTTGTAAAATATGTATGTATATTGGTCCAACTGTATTTATCATTTCATCTCTACAATTTCCATATATTGTCACCAAAGTTAGGTGGCCAAATTATTACATTTATTTTGCGGATTTGAAGATTTCTCGCCCTTTCTTCTTTTTGCTTCAAGACTTAAACAATAAGTGATATTCAATTATCTTATTTTCATATACAGCTTAGTGCTATTTAAATTGAACTTCACGAATCATAACTTCGGTGCCTTAATGCGCTTCCTTAATATCAAGCTGTAATTTAAATCAAGGTATTTGTATTAACACACCTTCAGGTAACTTCAGAATTTGTTGAAGTTTGTTTTATTTCTATACGAAAGCTAAAGTGTAGCACGTGTTTGAGTAATACGAGGGTACATACAATGTGAACACAAACGGTTTGGATATTTTATAACTGAGGATACCAAAAAGGCGACAGTGTGAGTGCAGGTGTGAGATTATTTATTTGCTGCTTTATTATTTCTACCAATTCATTACGTAGCTGCACACTTATGTACTTGAAGCCATCACCATTAATAAACGCGATCTCTAACTCAACTGCACGCAAAATCATGCTGTCATAACATCGAAGATCATCTGTTTCGATTGTAGTATTGTTCGTCCACAATACTTGCGCGGATTTATTATTAATTAAAAGGTGTTCACATTGTTGTTACTTTTATACCTAACATGTGAAATAATTTTAAGGGTACGCATAATTTTGTCATGAAAGATAAATAGATTTAGGGCTCAATAGTATTTATAAGCAAGAGTACCTGCAATATGAACACAGACTGTTTGGATATGTTATAATTGAGGATACCAAAAAGGCGACAGTGTGAGTGCAGTTGTGGGCTTAATTATTTGCTGCATTATTATCTCCACCAATTCATTACGTTGAAAAAAGCATTTTTTATTAGTTTATTTAAAGGACATAACATATATACAAAATACAATAACATATATTTCATACGTATATAACTTCCACGTTGCGTCCCTCTTCTTCGCCACGGGATACCATCTCGGGCCACTGGTGTTGAGGGCCTCATGTTATTACAATAATAAGTGGGCGGCGGAGTCCGTGCGTTTTCTCGAAGTATCTCTTTAGATTTCAGCAGTCCTTTCATTTTTGCTTTGAACTTTGCTTGTGTTAATTCTTTGATTGCTTTTGGGAGGTTGTTGGATATGTTTGTTGTTGTTGTCGTTAGTAATTGTGTGTGTCTTTGCTGGTTAAATCTTTCCGTTCTTATGTGGGATATTCTGGGTGTTCTGTAGCTGCGTATTTCTCTGCTTCTGGTTAAATGAATATTGATTTTTATTTTGTTCCTGTTTATTTTATGTAGTAGTAACAAGTTACTCAATGTAATAAGTTGTTGAATGTTGAGCTCTTGGGTTTCTTGGTATACGATTTCTGTTGGCGTTCTGTAGTCCATTTTGTATAGGATATTTATAATTCTGTTTTGTTGCCGTTGTATTTTAGTCGGGTTATTCTTAGACGTGTTTCCCCAAATATTTATTAAATACATATTATGTGATGAGAAAAGTGCGTGGTAGATACCTTTTTTGAATTGGGTCGGTATTATGTATTTTATTTTATTCAACGCTGCTATGACTTTCCTATTTTGTTTTAATATTTTCTCAACATGCGAATCCCATTTCATATTGTTTTGTATAGTTAAGCCTAGATATGTTCAATTTCAGTTACTTCTTTTATCCGCCTGCTCTTTAAAGTAATGTTTATTTTCGGTTTTGTCCTTGCATTAGTGAATATCATATAGTTTGTTTTCGTTTCATTTATGGTAAGGAGGTTATCTAAACACCATTGCTCCAGTACTTTAACATCTTCTAGTATCGTTCTCTCTATATCTTTTATATTGTGTGATGAGTATAAAATACATATATCATCAGCATATACATAAGTATATCTTTCCTCTTAAGCGGAGTTGTCATTGTGGTCATTTGTGTATAAAATGTAGAGGGTAGGCGGAAGGTTTCCTCCCTGCGGTAGTCCGTATTCGGCGGACAAGAAGGTACTTTCAATGTTTTCTATTTTAGTTGTTTGTGGTCTGTTATCTAGATATGTTTTAATCAGTTTTAGAATCTCGTTTGTATAGCCATATCTTTCCATTTTTTCTATTAGTCTTTGCTTGGGTACGGTATCAAAAGCTTTCATGTCTATGAAGAGAATTGAATTGAAATGCGTATTGGTTCTGGTGTATAATGTTGTATTGCTGTATGTGTCTCATTATTCTAGTTTGTATGACCTTTTTCAAAACTTTATTTAGTGTTGATAGCAATGAGATGGGTCGGTAGTTTTGTGGGTCATGAACCTTCCCCTTTTTATATATTGGAACAATTATTGTTCTTTTCAGATAATCTGGGTAGCTCCCCTCTGATCAAAATAGGGGCTAGTTTTTGTTTATTTTGTTGTATCATATTCGCTGTGATTTTATCAAATCCAGGCGACTTGTTTTTCTTCAAACCTGATATTATTCCGCTTATTTCTTCGTTATTTGTTTCTTCGAGTCTACATGGTGGTGTATGTTTAGTTATTGCGATGTTTTGTGGTTGTTGCCTGTTTTTCATTATTTGTTCTGCAAGGTTTCTCCCTACTGTAGCAAATTCGCAATGTCTATTACATCTGTTGCGATAGTTCCATCTTCGTTTACTATTTTTGTGATATTTTTTGTACTTTTTTGCTTTTTGTGTGTTTGCTGATTTATAATTTTCCATATTTTGCCCGAGTCTTCTTTCTGATTTTCATATTCTCTTTTGTAAGTTTCATTGTTTGGATGCCGACTATGTTTCTTGTATATTTTGTTCCTTGTTGCAATTTCCTTTATGAAGTTTTCATCTATCCATGGACATTCCCGTCTCCAACGTGTTGATATTGTTTTTTGGTTGTTTTCTATGATCTTTTGTAGTGCAATAGATAGTTCTGCGAAAGATGTTATTTGAGATTCGTTAAGACTGTTTATTTCGTCTCGTATTCCTTTATGATTTGTCCTGGTGATTTGAAAGGATTCGTACTTATAGCTTTTTTTTCTTTTTCAGTATTGAGCGTAGTTAACACCGCATTGTGGTCTGATATATCTGTTAGTATTATTTTGATTTTATAAATTTTTTCTTTTCTGTTTGTTATTACATGGTCGAGTATTGAGTTGAGTCCATGCGGGCTTTTTCGAGTGAACTATTTTTTCGATCTTCTGTTTATTATTTTATAGTTTCTTTCTTCGTATAGGTTGTGGTATTCCTTGGTTTTTAAGTTATTTTGTAATATATTTATGTTAAAATCCCTAATTATTATGTGGTCTTTCTTCCTGTTGAGGACGTTGTGTTTTAGGACATATTTTAAGGTATTGAAGTCGACTTGTGGTGGTTTGCATATAACAGTAAGTGATAAATTCTTACGTTCTACCAGTATAGTAATTATTTCTATCATATCAATTGTTTTGTTCATTGTCACCCTCTAGGTAATATCTTCCTTTATATAAAAAGCAATTCCTCCGCCTCTGGTGCTTCTGGAATTATATACTAGGTTATAGTTTCCTATGTTGTAGAGGTTTTCATCGGCAGGAAGCAGCCAGGTTTCTGTTATTGCTAGTATATCGGGGTGGTCGTGTACGTACGGGATTGCCTCAAGTTCTTTTGTAGGCTTCTTATATTGTGCATATATATGTTGAACATTTTATTTTTAATCCATATGCTGTTCGGATTTTTGGGTTTTTCTTCCTTTAAAATTTTTTGAAATTGTCATCTCCTCTGATTTTTATTTCCTCAATGGAGTCTTGTTTTCTGACATATATCTTTTCTTCCCTTGTCCATGCATATTTTATTGTATTTGTTTATGTTCTTTTTTCAGTTGTCTTGCTTGGTAGAATAGCTTATTTGTTTTATTCGTTAATTGTTCATTTATGTAAATTCTGTTGTTTCTTCCTTTTAGACCACATTCGATAGCGCTTATTGTTCCAAAGTCTTTCCTGGCTTTAAGAATAGACTCTTTCTGTTCCTTAGTTTCGAGTTTGACAACGATGAGGCTGTTTTCTTTATTTGATCCTGGTCTATAACAGTTTATCATATTGAAATTTCCTCCTGTTGTGTATAGCTTTTTCTACTGTCTCTCTCAGATTTTCATTCTTTTCCTGGTGATCTATTCCGTTTATTATGATGTTGTTTTCTACTTTCTCTCTTTCTATGATTTCTATGGTTTTTTCCATATCTTCCAATTTCCTTTTTAAAATCGTGTTTTTTTTTCTCTTTCTTTTAATAGTGTTTTTATTTCCCTATTCTTCTTTTGTATTTCCTCAAACTTGTTTGACATTAAGGCTATGGCTTTCTCCAGGTTTTCTAGTTTTTTGTATATTTTGTTGTTTGTTACTTCGTCTTTGCTGTCACTTGTATTATTTTCTTAGCTGTGCACTTTTTTGCTTGAAGCTACCATCACTATTAATCAACGCGATTCCTAAACCCACTGCACGCAAAAACATGCTGTCATAACATCGAATATCATCTGTTTCGATTGTATTATTGTTCGTCCACTATACTTGCGCGGATTTATTACTAATTAAAAGGTGTTCACATTGTTGTTACTTTTATACCTAACACGTGAAATAATTTTAAGGCTACGCATAATTTTGTTATGAAAGATGAATAGAATTAGGGCACAATAGTATTTATAAGCAAGGGTACCTGCAATATGAACACAAACGGTTTGGATATGTTATAATTGAGGATACCAAAAAGGCGACAGTGTGAGTGCAGTTGCGGGCTTAATTATTTGCTGCATTATTATCTCTACCAATTCATTACGTTGAAAACAGCATTTCAGCATATTTCATACATATATAACTTCCACGTTGCGTTCCTCTTCTTCGCCACGGGATACCATCTCGGGCTACTGGAGTTGAGAGCCTCATGTTATTACAATAATAAGTGGGCGGCGGAGTCCGTGCGTTTTCTCCAAGTATCTCTTTAGATTTCAGCATTCCTTTTATTTTTGCTTTGAACTTTGCTTGTGTTAATTCTTTGATTGCTTTTGGGAGGTTGTTGTATATGTTTATTGTTAAATTTTTCCGTTTTTATGTGGGATATGCCGCGTGTTCTGTAGCTGTGTATTTCTCTGCTTCTAGTTAAATGAATATTGATTTTTATTTTGTTCCTGTTTATTTTATGTAGTAGTAACAAGTTACTCAATGTAATAAGTTGTTGAATGTTGAGCTCTTGGGTTTCTTGGTATACGATTTCTGTTGGCGTTCTGTAGTCCATTTTGTATAGGATCTTTATAATTCGGTTTTGTTGCCGTTGTATTTTAGTCAGGTTATTCTTAGACGTGTTTCCCCAAATATTTATTAAATACATATTATGTGATGAGAAAAGTGCGTGGTAGATAGCTTTTCTGAATTGGGTCGGTATTATGTATTTTATTTTATTCAACGCTGCTATTACTTTCCTATTTTGTTTTAATATTTTCTCAACATGCGAATCCCATTTCATATTGTTTTGTATAGTTAAGCCGAGATATGTTCAATTTCAGTTACTTCTTTTATCCGCCTGCTCTTTAAAGTAATGTTTATTTTCGGTTTTGTCCTTGTATTAGTGAATATTATATAGTTTGTTTTCGTTTCATTTATGGTAAGGAGGTTATCTAAACACCATTGCTGCAGTACTTTAACATCTTATAGTATCGTTCTCTCTATATCTTTTATATTGTGCGATGAGTATAAAATACATATATCGTCAGCATATAAGTATATCTTTCCTCTTAAGCGGAGTTGTAGGAGGTCATTTGTGTATAAAATGTAGAGGGTAGGCGGAAGGTTTCCTCCCTGCGGTAGTCCGTATTCGACGGACAAGAAGGTACTTTCAATGTTTTCTATTTTAGTTGTTTGTGGTCTGTTATCTAGATATGTTTTAATCAGTTTTAGAATCTCGTTTGTATAGCCATATCTTTCCATTTTTTCTATTAGTCTTTGCTTGGGTACGGTATCAAAAGCTTTCATGTCTATGAAGAGAGTCACCGCAGTTTTGTTTTTATCTAACTCTCTGTTTATTGTGTTTGTTAAGTCGTACACTGCAGATGTTGTGCGTGACCGTTCTTGAAATGGGTATTGGTTCTGGTGTATAATGTTGTATTGCTGTATGTGTCTCATTATTCTAGTTTGTATGACCTTTTTCAAAACTTTATTTAGTGTTGATAACAAGCAGATGGGTCGGTAGTTTTGTGGGTCATGAACCTTCCCCTTTTTATATATTGGAACAATTATTGTTCTTTTCAGATAATCTGATCAAAATGAGGGCTAGTTTTTGTTTATTTTGTTGTATCATATTCACTGTGATTTTATCAAATCCAGGCGACTTGTTTTTCTTCAAACCTGATATTATTCCGCTTATTTCTTCGTTATTTGTTTCTTCGAGTCTACATAGTGGTGTATGTTTAGTTATTGCGATGTTTTGTGGTTGTTGCCTGTTTTTCATTATTTGTTCTGCAAGGATTCTCCCTACTGTAGCAAATTCGCAATGTCTATTACATCTGTTGCGATAGTTCCATCTTCGTTTACTATTTTTGTGATATTATTTGTACTTTTTTGCTTTTTGTGTGTTTGCTGATTTATAATTTTCCATATTTTGCCCGAGTCTTCTTTCTGATTTTCATATTCTCTTTTGTAAGTTTCATTGTTTGGATGCCGACTATGTTTCTTGTATATTTTGTTCCTTGTTGCAATTTGCTTGATGACGTTCTCATCTATCCATGGACATTCCCGTCTCCAACGTGTTAATATTGTTTTTTGGTTGTTTTCTATGATCTTTTGTAGTGCAATAGATAGTTCTGCGAAAGATGTTATTTGAGATTCGTTAAGACTGTTTATTTCGTCTCGTATTCCTTTATGATTTGTCCTGGTAATTTGAAAGGATTCGTACTTATAGCTTTTTTTTCTTTTTCAGTATTGAGCGTAGTTAACACCGCATTGTGGTCTGATATATCTGTTGGTATTATTTTGATTTTATAATTTTTTTCTTTTCTGTTTGTTATTACTATATGGTCGAGTATTGAGTTGGGTCCATGCGGGTTTTTTCTAGTGAAATATTTTTTCGATCTTCTGTTCATTATTTCATAGTTTCTTTCTTCGTATAGGTTGTGGTATTCCTTGGTTCTTGTGTTATTTTCTAATATATTTATGTTAAAATCCCCAATTATTATGTGGTCTTTCTTCCTGTTGAGGACGTTGTGTTTTAGGACATATTTTAAGGTATTGAAGTCGACTTGTGGTGGTTTGTATATATCAATTGTTTTGTTCATTGTCACTTTCTAGTTAATATCTTCCTTTATATAAAACGCAATTCCTCCGCTTCTGGTGCCTCTGGGATTATATACTGGGTTGTAGTTTTCTATGTTGTAGAGGTTTTCATCTGCGGGAAGCAGCCAGGTTTCCGTTATTGCTAGTATATCGGGGTGGTCGTGTACGTACGGGATTGCCTCAAGTTCTTTTTTAGGCTTCTTATATTATGCATATATATGTTGAACATTTTATCTTTAATCCATATGCTGTTCGGATTTTTGGGTTTTTCTTCCTTTAAAATATTTTGAAATCGTCATCTCCTCTGATTTTTATCTTCTCAATGGAGTCTTCTTTTCTCACACATATCTTTCCATCCCTTGTCCATGCATATTTTATTCTATGTTCTTTTTTTAGTTGTCTTGCTTGGTAGAATAGCTTATTTGTTTTATTCGTTAATTGTTCATTTATGTAAATTCTATTGTTTCTTCATTTTAGACCACATTCGATAGTGCTTATTGTTCCAAAGTCTTTCCTGGCTTTAAGAATAGACTCTTTCTGTTCCTTAGTTTCGAGTTTGACAACGATGAGGCTGTTTTCTTTATTTGAACCTGGTCTATAACAGTTTATCATATTGAAATTTCCTCCTGTTGTGTATAGCTTCTTCATTACTTTTTCTACTGTCTCTCTTTCTATGGTTTCTATGGTTTTTTCCATATCTTCCAATTTCCTTTTTAAGATCGTGTTTTCTCTTTCTCTTTCTTTTAATAGTGTTTTTATTTCCCTATTATCCTTTTGTATTTCCTCAAACTTGTTTGACATGAAGGCTATGGATTTCTCCAGGTTTTCTAATTTTTTTGTATATTTTGTTGTTTGTTACTTCGTCTTCGCTGTCACTTGTATCATTTTCTTAGCTGTGCACTTTTTTACTTGAAGCTACCATCACTATTAATAAACGTCTACTGCACGCAAAATCATGCGGTCATAACATCAAAGTTTTTGGTCCGTCCAACTAACACTTGGGCGGACAACGCTGTCAGTGCGACTACCGTCAACGTGGGACTTGTGCGCAGCTCGTTTTGCAGCGAATTGTTGTTAATAAAAAAATTGCACCGGATTTATTACTAAGACGTGTTCATATTGTTCTTACTCTTGTGTCTAGTATTAATTTTGGATTGACTACCTCATCACTAAGGATACTTCGCTAGCTAGCGAAAGAAAGACAGCCCGGCACTTGCGAAGAAATGTCCAAATCGGACGGTACCAAAGTGCAAAGGGCGGTTCATACGGGCCACTTGCCCGGTCTATGACCGGCTACGTCCGTATAAACAAAAATCATCTTCGTCCCACTGGTTCCTCTCCGCGCTCCCCATCGATACTAAGGTAAAAATTGCATTGTCGTCTTCTGAACTACCTCACGCTATTGTGCGATTTTGTTATAGCCGAGTTATGTCGATTCGAAAGGTGAATAAAATTTGAAATCATCTTTTTATTGTTTCCCAAGCGGTATAGAAAGTAGTTAAGTTTATTCGACAAGATTCTCTTTAATTCCAGATTACCGGAAATGGACCTGGCAAGGACGTACTGCAATTTAATTTTTTTTTTGATTTATGTCCAATGCAAATTTTATTTTACAGAGTTCATCTTATCTTTGGGAAGACAAATTTAAGTTGTCTCCCCAACAGTGCGTGTGTTGAAGTGTTTGTGAATCGAATTTTTTTGTAACGACTCAAGTTTGAGTTGTTTCATATCGATCGTATACTAGCTAGCTAGTCGTAGTAATAATTTAAATGTTAGACGGATGACTCCACTTTGAGTTATCCCCTGGTAATTTATAAGGCTCGACTCCAACTTGAGTCACCTTAACGCGATTGTTTCATTTAATTCTGACTGAACCAATTAAATTGTGCATTAAATATTTTAACCTAGAATTTAGCCAAATTCCACAATCTAACATTATTTTATTTTAATAAGACGATTCTAATTTGAGTTGTCTCAGAAACCGTGAGAGGTACCTTTTAAACCACAAGATAAACATCGCAGCAATTGCACAATGTTTTTTTGTCGCGAGTAAACGACTCGAATTCGAGTTGTGGTCCTCCAGTGAGTGAATCCATAATTTGTAGTTACAGTATAGTGTTTATCGTGATATAAATATAAATATGAGCAACGAGATTGATTTTATTTTAAATCAATCGAATACCTACTCAGTTATTCAGATTTTTTTTTGACTAACTCAAACCCCAAAACCAAGCAGTAGTGTGTTTACTGCAATTTTTAAACACGCCAGTGATTTAGCTGCCAGTCCTAAGCCTGTGCAAAGTGTGAAGGAAAATTGCAGTCCTATTGAAGATGCTGATTTTTTCTGTTAAATAATTATTTAATATTTTATTTTATGACTTTATTTTCAATATATTTATAGTAAAACGTCTGTGTTTAAAATCTCATTATATATGTACGTGTGTGAAAATTAGATTTATTCTTACTAAAATTTTCAATTTCCTAAAAGGAAATAATAAGATAATCAATCTCTATAAGATAAAATGAGAAAGAAAATCAGTTTATTTACACGAAGTAGTACCCACAACGGTAAATGTATTTCTTTCTCGTCGCGTATGTGCTTCATTCAAGTGCGTCAATTTCGTCCTTGTGTGTCTTGTGTGCAAGAAGAAGTCGACGATAATAAATTGGATTTAAGACGAACCACGCTTTCCACTCTCACAATACGGATAAGCTAAGCTTCATCCCCCTAAATTGAAATTATTTTAATTCAAATCCATTTTTGTTTCTATAATTGA
Organism: Holotrichia oblita; assembly: GCA_023690525.1. Lineage (NCBI taxonomy): Eukaryota > Metazoa > Arthropoda > Insecta > Coleoptera > Scarabaeidae > Holotrichia > Holotrichia oblita. Next base: position 2,588,721 of record CM043024.1, on the reverse strand, counting down.
TCATCTCACAGTGCCTTAGCCCGTAATACCTACCGCCGCTTCCCCCTCCACTCATCCTTTATATAGCCAGGATTTCTTCCGATTTTTTCTTTATCTATCTCACTCCCAGAAAGAAAAAAAAAAGCGGCAACTCTAGTTGAAAATCTGCCCTTTCCATTATCCCTAATTTTGATTGCCATTTTTATCATTACGGAGATTGCCGCGGTGGCGCTCCAGAGAAATTTAATCGGATCACAAGCAGGGGACATTTAAGGACGTGATCAAGAGATACGCAAGGATTTACTCGTCCAAGCCCACATATCTCCGCTCCTTGAGGAGATGAAAATTAACTAAGCCACCTCTCTAGAGTGGACCGGACAGTATATTTTTTATCTTTAATTTAGCAGCACGCCTGCGCGCAGATTACGCCCTTATCAGTATTTATTATTGATAACCACCTTGGAAACTTGAAATACTACCTTTACGTATCGCAAAAGACTTTAAAAACCATGTCCTAAAAGATTATAACAAAAATATTAAAGAAATATCTGCTATACTTTACAGTTTGATGTATAAAATATATATAAAAATGTTAAAAAAAAATTGTATAATAAGTCTTTTAAGACGTTTAAGAACTCATTCTGAGTTTGCATCCGTTCCTCATGTCTCCTGTTGCATTCTAAACAGTATTTCTTGAATTAGTCAGGCTCTGCCGAATCTGGTTTTCTGTTAATTCTTACACGTTTTTCTATATTTTGGGTTTCAACTGGTTCTTTATTGGAAACTTTATTTGCGTCTTCTACAACAGATGTATGAAAACCAAATCTACTTGATGCCACATTTAAAGGTAAATTTTTCTTGCCCAATATTTCGTTCATGACATTAAAATAGGGTCAATCAACTTTTCCACTGCCTGTGGCTTTACCGTTATCAAGAATGCGTTTATATGTTCTCTTTAAATTTTTAAATTTAGTTTCAATTTGATCAGCCGTGTGAGATTTCAAGTTTTGTTCCAATTGTTCCCATAATGTTTTTATTTTGTATATTGGATTATTAAATTTATCCATATTTTTCCTATAGTATTCGATTAGTCTTTTAATATCTCCATCTGACCATCGTGTATTTTGTGCTATAAAACATGTATATTATATGTATCAAGTGTACAGAAAAGCATATGCAAAACTTACTAAAATTTTCGGAATTCTCTATAATTTCAGTGGCTGTTGATAATGACTCCTTTTCATTACTTTTATCTTGTGAATGCCATAATTGGAAGGCAGCTAACCGATCTTTTTTTTCAATTTCTTTTCGTAAATATGTGCTAGCAAGTTCATAATCTACAAGATCACAAAATTCGTATTAATGCAATATTTAATATACAGGGTGTGGCAATTATCTAAGCTCGGTCTATTACATCTTACCTATTAGTTTAATTAAAAAAAAATTAAGTAAAAGTTGTTCGGGATCAACTACTATATATCATAAAATTATTTTAGTATATACAGGGTGTTTAGTTTTGGCTGAGCGTTATAAAATGTTCTTTTTTTAAATAGAACACTATATATATTATTACGTTTTCAGATTCCTCGTTATAAATTAAAATAGTTTTGTCTGACTAACCTAGTATTAAAAATTAACCGTTTCCGAGATATTTCAATTTTAAGAGAAAAAAGATCATTTTCATAGTTGTCTTTGAAAATGCCAAATATCTTCACTATAGTATACAGGGTGTTTCAAAATTGAAAATTAATAACTGCATTTTCAATACGGTAAAACTAGTTTTTTTTTCAAATAGAACACCCTGTATATTTTGATGCCATTTAATAATGTTTCAAGTTTCCTTTCAATCGCTTATGATATTCCCTATAGGTAAAGTTAATACTTTTTGAGATATAGGTAATTTACTATCAAATACATAAATTTTTAAGTTCCTTTTAATGGTAAGATTAAGTCAACAGTGCTGTGGCAACTGTAGTAATAGGTAGATATAAAGCGATTTCTACTTTAATAAAAACAAAAATAAAAGATGTGTACAATTAAAAAAATGTTCTATTAAAACTTGTATAATACCAGAAGAAACGTTTATTATTAATCATAGCTAGAAATTTAAATGAATAGTAACCTATGCTTATGACAGTTTATTAAGGAACTGACAAATTCTGCAATTTGGCGTTCACTTACAATTTTTCCGCAGTATTGTTGTATTTAATTAAGTTTTTAGTATATCTATTGTTGCTTGTTGTCATTGTTGGTTGCTTATTTATTAATTGTTATACGTTTTTATAAGTTTTGCAATTTGAAATATGAATTATTCAAAAGTTGATAAATATGGCTTTGATCCTTGGCGAGAGTAACCGAAATTGTTTATTGGCGAGCAAACTTTATCAACAAAGATATCCAAACCGCAGGTATCCTAAAAAGGCAGGTTTTGAACGATTGAGAACCAGATTTGTAAACTGCGGTTTAGTTAAGTACAAACCACATTTACGCAAAAAAACTGTTACTACGGATGAAAATGAAGTATGGGTTTTACGGACAGTAGTAGAACACCCCAATATCAGCCTACGAACAATGTGCAGAGATTTACATATCAGTGTAAGTTCTCTAAGAAAGATATTGAAACAGAATAAATATCACACAACTACCATTATTATGCAGATATGAATCCACACATAATTTATGAAACTCGTCGCTAAAACAAATCGTCACTTAACGTGTGGGGTGGTATCATTTGCAATACTGTCGTTGGTCCACATTTCTTCGACGGAGCTTTACAAGGTGAAAGATGTAGATATTTTTTGCTCAACGAACTTGGAAAATTGCTAGAAGATGTACCACTTCTTACTAGAAGAAATATGTGGTTTCAACACGACGGTGCTGCCTGCCATAATCATGTGTTGGTACGACAATTATTATATACGGCAATAAATGGATTGGAAGGGGTGGACCTATTACTTGGCTAGCTAGATCTCCTGATCTTACTCCTTTAGACTTCTTTCTGGGGGGACATATAAAAAATATTCTTAAAGAAGCTTCTTGGTCAATCGGCTGGTTGATGAATATTAAAACAAATATGTAAAAACAATACTAACTACAATAACTACACAATTTTTATTTGAATTTTCGGTAGTGCTAGCTACCTTCTTCAGAAATGACACAACAATTACAACATATTAAAAGATTGCGATGTATTTTTGACTATGTACAAATGTACTTTTTAAATAACAAACAAATAACTAATAAAAACGTATAACAATTAATAAATAAGCAACCAACAATGACAACAAGCAACAATAGATATACTAAAAACTTAATTCAATACAACAATACTGCGGAAAAATTGTAAGTGAACGCCATATCGCAGAATTTGTCAGTTCCTTAATAAAATGTCATAAGCATAGCTTACTATTCGTTTAAAGTTCTAGCTATGATTAATAATAAATGTTTCTTCTGGTATTATACAAGTTTTAATAGAACATTTTTTTTAATTGTACACATCTTTTATTTTTGTTTTTGTATTTTATAGCAAATTACTTATATCTCAAAAACTATTAACTTTAGCTATAGGTAAAATTATAAGGAATTTAAAGGGAACTTGAAGCACTATTAAACGGCATAAAAATATACAGGGTGTTCCATTTGAAAAAAAAACGAGTTTTACCGTATTTAAAATACGGTGATTAATTTTCAATTTTGAAACACCCTGTATACTATAGTGAAGATATTTGGCATGGATTGTTTAACTTAAGGTAATGTCATAATTATGCCAAAGAATCGTTACAAAACAATTATTAGTACAGACGGAATTAATTTTCAAAGACAAACGGTTAATTTTTAACACTAGGTTAGTCACACAAAACTATCTTCATTTATGACGAGGAATCTGAAAATGTAATAATATATAGGGTGTTCTATTAAAAAAAATTATATAACGCTCAGCCAACTAAACACCCTGTATACACTAAAATAATTTTACGATATAGAGTAGTTGATCCCGAAAAACTTTTACTTAAAAACTTTTTTACTTAAACTAATAGGTAAGATATAATAGACAGAGTTCAGATAATTGGCACCCCCTGTATATATATATTTTTTTTTTAAGTAAGGAAAAATGCCTTAACGCACCATCAGGGACGAGACCCGTCCCCGGTGTGTGGGGCTCGCACCCACTAAAAAACCTCACTTTGTCAGGTGTAGAATCCATCCCGGAACCGCTGGTCGCATTACTTCAGGATGGCACCTCGTAGTTAGCCTCGGTCGGCTGCCTCCATTGCTTGGGTCTCTCTCTTCTTCTCCTTCAGCACCTTCTCGACGAACGTGGCGATCTTCTGCCAGCTGTCGTGTCCGGACAGCATCGTTTGCACCACGTTATCCGGCGTTAGAGGTCCTACTTCGTCTTGTAGAGCGTCTCTGTAGTCACTCCACCTCTCGCATTCGAAGAAGGTGTGGTGAGCATCATCTTCCGCAGAGTCGTGATACTGGCATGTCGCGTTCTCTGCTTTACCCATTCGAGCTAGGTATGCGTTAAAATACCCGTGTCCGCTGAAAAACTGGGTGAGGTAGTAATTTACCTCGCCGTGGTCTCGCTCTATCCACTCCGTGATGTTGCGGATGAGTCTGGCCGTCCACCGTCCTCTTCTGTCGTTCTGCCAGCGCTCTTGCCAACATTGTCGTGTGAGCGCTTTAGCGTCCGCTCTTGCTTGTCGTGCACCGACGTCTCGTCGTGTCTCGTAGACTCTCTTCTTTTCTCGAGCCAGTAAATCTATCGGGGTTACTCCTGTGATCACGAACACCGCCGGTTCGGAAACCGTACGGTATGCGCTGGCGATCCTGAGTGCTCCCCGTCGCTGTACTGAAGCTATCCGCTTTCTGTACTTGTCCTGCTGTAAAGCGTCAGCCCAGATCTCGCTTCCATACAGCAGTATGGAATGGGTGACGGTCATTAGCAGCCGGCGTTTACTCGCCGTCGGTCCTCCTACGTTGGCCATTAGTCGGCTCAACATCGTCGTTACTTTAGCGGCCTTATCGCTCGACGACTGAATCTGTTGCCAGAAGGTCATCTTGCTGTCGAGCCGCAGTCCGAGGTACTTCACGGAAGTTGTAGTGGTTATGACTTCCGTATCCACCGTCATCTCGATCTCCCTAGGGATTCTTCTCCTGGTCAGTAGAACGACCTCGGTGTTCTCCGTTGCCAGGGTCAGGCCGTGTTCGTCCATCCATGTGGTGACTCTTCTCATTACCTGGTTAAGCCTTCTCTGGGCATCCGCCTCGTCACGCGCTAGGATGACTGCCGCTACGTCGTCTGCGTATCCTATCAGATACGCATCTTGCGGCAGCTCCATTCGGAGGATCCCGTCGTAGGACACATTCCATAAGTCGGGGCCCAGTATGGAACCCTGCGCCGCTCCCGCTGTTATCTTCTTCGTGCACGGCCCGCCTGCGGTGTCGTAGACCAGCTTCCTGTCGCTAAGGTAGTTGCGTATCATCCTAAGTAAATAGGATGGCGTGTTGAACGTGTTCTGCAAGGAGTCAAGAATGACGTCCCATCTCGCCGAGTTGAAGGCGTTTCTTACGTCCAATGTGACGAGCATCACCAGGGGTCTCGAGTAATGATTTCCCCGTTGAGCGGCTTCGAAGGTTTCCACTACCTGCGCTACAGCGCCGACGGTGGAGTGTCCCTTCCTGAAGCCATGGCACCCCCTGTATATACGCATACGTTACTATCTATTAATGTTGTTTCCATTTTAACTTTTTTAAATAAATATCGACTACAAGTAACCTATAATACGTCAAACAGCTGATCAATCAGCATCCGACTGATCCTCTATTTAGCAGGATCACAAAGATCCCGTCAGCTGATATGTATCTGGTTTTAACGATCACTTTTCGAACACGGATATTTCCGATCAAGTTCCATTTCCGAACGCCAAGATCGCGATCGAATTAATCCGATCGCACTTTTCGTAAACACCTTGATATTTACATTGTTTGTTCTTTTTATGTATGGTGGGTGCTTAGTTGCAGTGAGTCCGTAAGCTGTATTACTTGTCTGACTATTAGTGCAACTCTCGAGGTATAGTTTTTGTGTGTGTCTAATTGTGTTCTAATGGTTTTGTGACAGCATTATATCGCCTTTTATAATGCTGCGCTGTTAATCGCTTTGCTCCCAACAGCGAATGGTAAGTCGATCCGGATTTCAACTCTCTGTCCCTCCAGGGAATTGAAACCCGGCTCCTATCGCCCGCTGTCCTTGCACAGCAATAGTCAGTCGCCTAACCACTGCGGCTATCGACCCGCTTCATCTGTTAACTGTATATATTTTGAAAAATATTTAGTGTCATTTACAATGTGGTTTGATCATCCAGTAGTAACCATGAAATTTTTTCTAATACGTTTTTGTTTAATCTGTTCTGTTCGTTGGTGTTTGACGTCCACTGTGTTCACGACTTTGACTTCGATTCAATTCCTGGTTTTTGCTCTGCTGGAACTTCTGCGTCTGAGTTCTTTCAACTTCTTGTTGTTTATTGTTCGCAATCGGTTCTGTTAAAACTCTGTACCCGTTTGCTTTCCATAAATAAAGTTAATCGAAATTTTTTCATTAAATACAGGTATGTAATTTAAATTCTTATCTAATTTTGTGTTCTGCCATGCTTCTCCATTTTAACCTTACTCCAGTAAATTTAGTTTATAATCACGATTTCATCAACTGTGGACTTTTGCTGCAATCTAAGTAAGTAACAATCACTGTTATTATAGGAAAGACAAACATACTCCATACACAAATATTATCTATAATATTTAATTCTTCTACAATGATGCTACATTTTATTATTTATTACAACAATGATGATCTAGCACTGATTTTGAGACGGTTAACGGTTGTTTCTTAAATTCATGAATTCGAGACAAATGACAATGAATAGGGAATTAGGGTCACAAAAACCAGCAATCATCCACGGTATGCATCTACCAAATTATATAATGCTCTTCGTAATAATGACAGAATAGTTTCCACTAGATAATTCATTTAAAAAAGACATCAATTTTTGGTATTTATTAAGAATTCTCCGTAGAATAGAATAGAGGTTTCAAATTTATGAAAATGATTATTAAATTTATGCTACTCACAATAACGATGTTGCATAAGATGCAGAGTTAATATTGGTCCACCTTTATAATGCACAACTTGTAGAATCAGAACATTCCTAATTAAGTAAGATTACGGAATAATATAATGTAATTATATTGTATATGCAATGACCCCTATTCGATCGATTCGCATGATTATGCATCCACCATCAAGCAGTCTACGTCAGTCCTCTGCTATGAAAAGATCGACCATGGAATCTCTCTATAAAGTAGAAATGTTAGTGGTCAGTCTTAATTTATACGAATTTATAGGCGAGACTAAGATCACGGTTTCGAAAAAGATCATTTTGTTTCGTATATTGAGCTGGGTCATATTATGCATAGCACTTTCGTACATTGCAGTGAACTTTTTATACATCGAAGGAGAGTACTATGTTAAAACAATGCAGTCGATGTTTTATCTATCTCAAGTAAGTTTCGTTTCTGTTTGATTCTACAAAGATCGTTATAGTTGTTTTCAGCCGCTACTGAAATATATACTGTTAGCAAAGCAGAAACCAACTATCCAGAGTATGTTATGGAACATTGTAACAAGATCCTGGAATTATCGATATTTTGGTGAACGCATTCGAACAAAGACTGAGAGAATATACAAAATTGTACGATACACCCAGCTTTCAATGATCGTCGGTTCTGCAATAGCTTTAAATCTATACTTACTCAGACCTTTAATTGTTTCAACTAGTGGAATGCCTTTAGAAAGTTATATTCCACAATCTGTAATCATGGATGCGATTGTTATGTTATCGCATTTTTATAGCATTTGGTTAGCGATGATAACTGTTATTGGATATGATTTTATCTACGTCTCATCGTGTATTCACATAATCTTACAATTAAGATTAGTCAAGGTGAGAATGCAACAGGCGTTGAACACTTTTAATGAAACCTCAACATCGGTATTGCAACATAGTATAAAACATCATCAATTCTTATTATCGTGAGTATTCTGAGGTATTGTATAGTAAAGATAGCACTAAATTTATTTATATTTTATTTAACACAGTTAAGAAACAGAATATTGATAAATCCAATAAATTACACGACTTATTTTTTTACTAAAGTAGATAGTACATTTTTTTTTTTTTTTCTCCATCTTTTGTTTTAAAACTAACGTCTTACATTTATGTGTTTATTTTTTCTGCGTAGTCACCATTTCTTGCCAGATCTTTTACGTCTCGATTATCCCCATAAATTGTAATGTTTCAGTACTACTTTGTATACAAATGCTTCCTGTGTTGTTTCGGAAAATCTGAATGTTTTAGGGTTCCGTTTGTAGAACAAAACAAAATACTTGCTTGATTTAGAGATAATTGCATACATGGCTATATAGAGTCGGCTGTCTGAAGTTCAGCGCAACCTACGTCCCCCACTTCAGAAAATAAACATACGAGGTCTGGCTATTAAATAACGAGATTGCTTACGAAAAAGAAAAGTTTTATTTTAAAAATTATTCTACAATCGAATGCTCCGTTCCATTCGTTTTTTTTTTCCACTAGTCAAAGCAATGCTGGAAGTTTTCTTTTGTAAGAGCATTTAGGAGATTCGATCTTCCATCGACTCGAACCGGGTTCCTTTTAAATCAGGCTAAATCAGGCGAGTACGACGTGTAGATCCACGACTTGTTTTTCCACAAATCCGGCCGTTTCTTACGAACTCACTCTCGCAGTGTTACCAAAACGTCCATTCATCACGATGCCGCTGATGTCGAAAAAAAAAACGATTAACATGGCTCTAAATGTCGATTTCGTCATCCTTGCTTTTGTTCATTCTTGGCGATGCAGGACTTTTTCAGTGCATGGATTGCCGCTTAATTTCAACATCGTATTAGAATATCCAGATGTCATCGCAAGTGATGATGTTTTCCATCAATTCAAGCTCTTCATCTAACCTCTCAAGAAAGTCAGAGCAGATCTGTTGGCGGACGAGCTTTTGGTAGGGGGTAAAATTTTTTGGGACCACCATCGTACAGACTTTGTTCACGTTTTCAATTCGTCATGTAAAATTTTTCTGGTCGTTTCTTTATCGGCGTTTACAGTCTCAGTAATCATCCGAATGCTTTTTCGATGCTCTCCGCGCACAATTTCATTGATTTTGTTCACGGTTTGCGGTGTTCAAATAGACATAGGTCGACCTTGACGCTTCAGAAAACCATTTATGCCAAAAAAACACTTTTATAGAAAAAAATACTACTACAGCGACAAAAACGTGTTTTCGTACTGGAGTAGAAGACATTTCCAGCTATACAACGCTGTATTCGTTTCCCTCCCTCCCCTTGAGGATGTCTTCCGCGCACGCAGTCTTCATGCCATTCTTGGGCAAGCACCGGATCAGCTCCTGAAGAGCCTCTGGTTTATTGGCACTATGCTTATCCAGCATATCCCATAATTGGTCAGCAGGTTTGAGGTTTGGGCTCATTGCATGCCATTCCATTACATAAATGTGGTTTTCTCGTAGAAATTAAGTAGTGATGTTGGCGATAAGGGCGATTAGGACCCATACTATTGGAAAAAGGTACCACATGATCCTCGAGAATTGTCCTTATATAGGCTCTGGCATTTAAACGCCCAGGGGCTGTTGCAGGATCAGTACTTCCGCAGCGATCCATTTACTGTACCATGATAGCATTGTACCGTTCTCCAGAGACGAACTCGTCCATTGCATGAAGTCAGGTTGCCAGTTTACAAACCTCAATCTCATTTGTTTGTGTTCCCTGGTCAGACGAGATGCTTTGACTGGGCGCCTAGATCGTAAACCGTTCTTCTTGCAGCTCCAAGGTCATTTACCAGTTCTTGAGCGGTATATGTGCGTCGACGGGTACCGCAATCGACTAAATAGCGATTTTGTCTAGGAGTTTTTTTTCCGCTTTCGGTCTTGTCCAGTTCTCCTTTTGAAAGCGTTTGCATGCACGAGGAACGGCAGATTTCGAAGTGTTGAGAATTTCGGTCTCACTGATTGTCCTTCTTGCATGAGGGTACAATTTGAATTTCACTTAAATGTCGCATTTAGACTTTATGACTGACTTAATGATAGAACTGTTATTTTCAGTTGCTACAGTGACAATTTTTCCTTTGTTGATCCTTAGTTCTTGATCTTCACATTCTTGGATCTGATCAGTTAGATCTGAGAGTAAAAAATCATCACCAGAGAATCTATTTCCGTCGTTCCAACAGTAGCTGCTTTAACAAATGACTTTCTAAAAATGTTCAGCGACATCGTACAAATCAAGCACTTGACTTGAATGAGATGGATGCTTGAATTTGGAATTTTTGTTTCAGGATGTTCTTCTGCATGAAAAACGTTTATTCCATACTACTGTTATACCATTATCTAACAACATTAGTTTCATCATGTACAGTAATACTACAGCTATTGCTCAGGTACACATCTTGCATGTACCATATGTACAATCTGTTCAAAACCAATTTGTGTGGTCGTTGTAGGCAGTCAGATGCAGCTACTTATGCGGTGAACATCTTAGGAATAGCATTTCTTGTATCGCAATTTGCCCTTTACACGTTTCCAGCGGAGCAAGTCGCTACCGAGGTAAGTTAGTTGTCTACTCCACTATTTGATGCACTCATATCGGTTGATGCCTTATAGCTTTTGGATATATCGAACGCTATTTATGCATCAAAATGGTATCAAAACGATAGGGTGACACAAAAATTGGTTCTGTTTGTAATGATGAAATCACAGCAGCGTCTTTATTTCACTGGAGCTGGTTTGGTTGATATAAACGCAGAAGCTTTTGAAGCGGTAAGTCTTCAGTTATGTGAAATCTCAATTCTTCTGTAAAATCAAGTGGTCGGTTATTAATATTCTGTTTTTTTGTAGGTTGTCAGAAAATCATTTTCGTTTGGTGCCATCGTAAAAAATCTATTGCAAATATAAAACAATAAAAAGCGAAATAACCTTTGAAATTAGTTTCCATGCTGCTTGATTAATGTTTTTGATCTTGTGTTTTTTTTTACAATTATAGTAGATATCTATACAGGTATTAATGAGGATAGATTTGTTGTAAATAAAATAAATTTCAAACAACAGTACTAGATATTTTGATTGCATCCTTCTTTACGGCGCTTTCCGTATAGTAAAATGTTCTGTTTTTGGTGACCAAGGTATCATCATCTGAAGCAACTTCTTCCTCTTCTCTGTGGTTATCCACAAACTCTTCGACATCCTCATCACTCACGTCTAACCGCATGGACATTCCCAAATCAATAATTGACTGCACTAAATGTGTAGGATCGTTACGAAACGGTTCACGCCTTTCAGAATCTCTTCCATGCGCACGCATTCCTGCCAAGCCTTATCTATGAGGTTAATACAATTTAAAATGTTGAAATGATTTTTCAGAACTTTGTTATAGACAATTCTGTATCTGATGTCACTTCAAAACACATTTTAAGCATTGCCTTAGTATAAAATTTCTTGAAAATTGAAATGATGTTCTGGTCCATGGGCTGGATGAGTGGTGTCGTATACGGGGGCCAAAACTTCCCTGTGATAAAACTCCTCCAACAATGCCAAACCTGGAGGGTGTGCGGGAGCATTGTTCATTAGTAGGAGGCACCTAAGAGGCACACTTCATTCATCCACTCAAATTGGTCTTGTAATCCATGCCTCCTTATTCGCTCTCCACATCACACACAATTTACTTTTGATCACATTGTGTCTGCCAAACACTCTAGGAGCCTATTTTTCATAGGCTTATGTCCTGGCAGTGCCTGTTCCTCTTGTGTATTGAGCGTTCGTTTTGGCATTTTCTTCTAAAAGAGGCTAGTATATAACTGTCTGACCTTTTCACATATGATAGCCTCCGAAACAGAATCGCCATCCAACTGATTGATACAAATTAGTAGCAGTAGTTCAACATCTTCAATTGTTTCGTTAGTACAATAACGTTTTTCGCTATATTTGCGTCTTTTATTGCTTCCTTTTTTGCTACAATGGAACTGTGGATGGTGGCTTGCCGTACATCGGACCGATGTGAGCAATTTTCATACCACTCTCGTATTTTTCAATCATTTCCGTCTTCAACTTGCGAAGAGCTCCTGGCTCTAAAGGATTTGATATAAAATAAACACATTAGACTCTATTACAACACTAAGCTGCAGTCAACGAAAACCCAGGTACCTATTTATGACCCTTTGTATGCTGCTGGAGCTATAGCCATACTCAAGCAGAGCAATTTTTACGTTTCAATTCTTTATTGATGTTGTCGGTTTCGGAAAGTGAGATTGTGCGGTGTACAAGAGATGTACACAAAGTGATATCAATAACCATTTGGGAGGCGAGAGAGAGGAGATGTATCTAATACATCAAAACAAGCGTTTGTTTCAATCTCCATTCTGAATTTGATGTCGGTGTGTTGATTATTGAGGAAATCCAAATAAAGATCTTTGGGTTCGACAGAGATTTCAGAAATATGCAAGTGGGCGAAATTAAAGATGTGAGATGGAGCATTTCCTGTGTATTTCTTAAGTGTGAGGTGTTTGGTCAAGCTGTAAGTGGACGAATCTATTGTTTTAACTATGGGTCGGAAAGATAGATTTTGCTTGTACCGTATAGTGATGGGTTGTTATTTAACGATTTGTTATTTTTCAACTGTTGTATACTCATAACAGTGTGAAACTGTTATGCTTCTACAAAAATAACAGGTTGAAGAAAAATAATAAAATAGCCCAACTTTCCGTTGCTGCTATGATGAGTTATCGATTAACAAAGAGAATTAACAGCAGAATTAGCAGCCTGACCCACATATTTATAAATTTATCTAATAAATAAAATTATAATGCCCTAGTGAAGGTTTAATAATTGTGGGTTCTTAAGACTGTAATGAAGTTTAAGTTTTTCGACGGGTATTTTAATATTTTACATTAAAAGAAAACTAATATTCTTCAAAACGATTTTTTATCGAAATAAAAAAACTAAACTATTAAAAACAGAATAACAGAGGAACGGATCAAACATAACTATTAAAAATAAATAATATTTCAAAAATCTACGAAAATAAGTTACTATTACTACATTTTAAAATTCTTATAAATTTCCATTTTGATTTATAAACAAAATTTGTTCAACTTTGGAACTGGATTTTGGAGAACATTCTTTCACATGGAACAGATGTTGCTACCGTTCCGAATTTGAATTTGACGAGTTCACTGAGATGCGGAAAGTTATAAGTGGATTTTGGGAACGTTGTAAAAGTGGTTCTTCTAAATACCGTTGTATTTCAAGTATAGCGCGTGATCTCTTGGTTCCAGGAGGATTAAAAGTTGCGGCTTTTTTATCAAATGAGTTCCAAAAAATTTTTCTTTAATTTCTGTTTGTTGTAGCTGCTGATTGTCGGGCTTGGAAGTAAATGGTATATTTATTAGAGCGGGTTGTGTAGTTTCTTCTAACGTCGATGTTAACGCATTCGTGACTAAAGTTTTTGCTCTTTCTGCATACGTCTCCGTCGAAAAACCTAATATATGCTTGCAACTTGTTTCCATATTTTTAAAACGGGTTGCAATATCATTAAGGATTTTCTGCAAAACATTTCTGGTTAATTCTGAGAAAGTATCATGTTCCAATAAATGCTGATATAAATCACGAAGACCGTTTGTAATAATAATGACCGAAGTTAAAGTAACTTGTCTCTCGCTACTCTTAACCACAGTTGTTGATTCCATAGGTTCCAGTATTTCCAATAGTTCCCCAACATGTGTAATTTTTTCATTGGTTAACATTGGCAAATCTTCTTTACCAAGAGCAGCCAGTGAAGTTAGTACTTCTTCCTATAGCTCTTTAAACCGTTCCAACATTTAATACCGAATTTCATCTAGTAACAACACACTGAATTAATTTTTTCGGTTGTTGTTCATTTTGTATCTGATAAAAGTCCAATTTATTTTTGGCAACAGTATTACGTTTAAAATATGATACAACGTTAGATATTTTTTGTACAAGAAGTTCTACTGGAATCAGAGCATCTTTAACAATTGAATTAATTGTACGAGGGAGCGTTTTTATATTCGCGGAATGAGCGGGTTGTAGGGGGGTGATGCAGCGACTCATAATTAGTATAAATACGAAGTTTCATTGATATTAGACAGTTAGTCTTTGAGCTATCGTCAACCAAGTAACATAATCAGGAGTGAAAAGTGAAATATGGAAAAAATAGAGTGTTCGCGTGCATTTTTGGACCTCTGTAATAAAGACAAGGATGGTGTATTGAGTCGAATTGTTACTGGAGACGAATCTTGGGTTCATCATTATGAACCTGAGTCCAAACAAGACTCCATGCAGTGGCATAAAAAGGGCACAGCACCTCCCAAGAAATTTAAAGTGTCACAATCAGCTGGGAAGCTCATGGCAACGGTATTTTGAGACTCGGAAGGAATATTGTTGATTGATTATAAAGATAAAGGTGTTTCTATAACCGGAGAATATTACGCTTCAATATTAGAGCGACTAAAAGAAGCCATTAAAGAGAAAAGACGGGGAAAATTGACGAAAGGTGTGCTGCTTTTGCACGACAACGCGCCCGTCCACAAGAGCCGCGTTGCGTTAGCTGCCCTGCGTAAGGTGGGTTTCGAAATTGTGAATCACCCACCCTACAGCCCAGACCTGGCCCCGAGTGATTATTACCTGTTTGCGAAAATGAAAAAAGAGCTGCGGGGTAAAAAATTTACTGCCGATGATGAAGTCAAGGAGGCAGTTTCGGCGTATTTTGCAGATAAGGAAAAATCATTTTTTTATGAGGGTATAAATAAATTAATTGAAAGATGTGAAAGATGTATCCGCCTTGCAGGTGAATATATTGAAAAAGAAAAATAATTTGGTTTTTTTATTTCCACCCCTTATCCCCCATTCCGCGAATATAAAAACGCTCCCTCGTATATCAAAAATTTCGTTAATAAAATGTGCTGTTACGACTGTGTTTTTCTAGTAGGTAGTAAAAAGCATGGGAATATTTCCTGAAACCAATATCTTCCACAGTTGAAAAAGGTTGAAAATCTCTAGTTATGAGGTCTAATAGAAGTTCATCAATATTCTTTTTTGCAGATAATCCAATCTTTTTATGAATGGTAGATTGCTGTAGTTTTCTCTTAGACGAATTTGATGAAGTGAGAGACACTGCTGTACTCTCACTAGTAACATTGTCCAAATTAACCGGTTCTTGGGGAAGTACATGTGAAATTGATGTTGGCACGTCTATTTCAGACGTGGGTGTAATGGTGTGTTGGCTTTCATGAACGGTTTCACGTGTTAGTTTAATTGTAGGATGTTTTCTCTGAATATGTTGCGTTAGATTGCTTATTGACGATTTATTGGACAGAGTCTGCTTACAGAAATTGCATCTAGCACTAGTTTCACTTATAGGTGTAAAGAAATTCCAAACATTTGATGATTTTCCTCTTAAAAGGGTTCCCATAGTTTAATGACATAATATAAAAATGTATATAACAACATTTGAAAACGCGATTTCGAAATATATTGTTACTAATTTACCTTATTCTATACAATAAAGAGTTCTGGCGGAAATTCTAACAAAACAACACTACACCACCACAGTTACCTGTTATGTTTAACTGTTATTTTTTTATAACAGCAACAGTTACAACTGTTATTTGGAAATAAGAGGTTGGACCCATGTACTGTACAATCTAGGTGGCTTGGATTTCTTAAGTAATATCCGTTTTTGTATGTCAGAATGAATAAACAGATCTGATATTTTGCTCACGTACTGTGTTTTGTCCAGAATAACAATTGACTATCCTTTCTCAGCAGAAAGAATGACTCGGATGGAGTTTAAGGCTGTAGATTTTACTTTGGACTAGTTTTGTTGAGGAGGTTTTGCGGAAGAAAGACATTTGGCTATTTCAGAACGTATGATTCCTTTTCCTTAGGAAGTGTGAGAATGGATGAATTTATCAAGTATATAAGGTCTTCTTTTGGAGTGGGTTATGAATGTACTAAAGTGCAATAATCAGTTGTAAGAATCCTTTGTGTTTTACCATTTATAAGTACATCTTAATTTAAGCGTCCTGTTTTTGCGGTGATAGTTTCGTATTCCCATTTGTTTGCTGCGTTAGCGTAGCATCTGCCTTGTACTTGATCATTTACATCGAATTGTCGTATCTTCCCTGAAAAAAGCATATTTTTCTCGTCCATTTCAGCATTTAGTTCACGTTTTACCATGTCTAATATCGTTTTGATGCTGCGTCCTAGCATCAATTCTGAAGGACTGATATTTTTTATAGAATTTGGTGTTTTTCGGTATTGCATCAGGAAACAAGTCAAATTTAACTTAACACGGAGTGATTCAAATCGAAGTTAATGTCGACTGCCGGTGTTAACAAAACTGGTACGACCTTGAAAGTATTTTAAAATAAAAGAGAATCTTGTCTAACTCTCAAAAATTTAGATTTCTAAGTTTTTTAACTACAGAAACTTCTAACGAGACAGACACAATTTGTAAACATTCCAAATTGTGCATAATCGCTAACAAACCCTATATAACGCAGAATTTGTAGATTCGGAACATTCCTAATTATCTTCTAACTGGGAGATTATCTAATAATATAATATGTAGTTATATTGTGTACACAATCAACCCAATTATCTATCGATCAGTATGCTCTTGTATTCATCATGTATCAGTGTTAGTTAGTCGGTCACTGTGATAAGATCAGCCATGGAATCTTTATATAAAGTAGACATGTTAGCTATCAGTGCAAATTTGTACGAATTCTTAGGCGAGACTAAGACCACGGCGTCGAAAAAGATCACCGTATTTCGTATATTGAACTGGCTCATATTATGCGTAGCAATTGCGTACGTTGCAGTTAACTTTTTATATATCGAAGGAGAATACTATGTTAAAACAATGCAGTCGATGTTTTATCTAACTCAAGTAAGTTTCGTTCCTTCTTGTATTCTACACAGATAGTTATGCATGTTTTCAGCCCCTACTTAAATACATCATGTTAGCAAAGCAGAAACCAATTATCCAAGATATGTTAAGGAACATATTGACAAAATCCTGGAATTATCGAAGTTTTGGTGAACGCATTACAAGAAAAACTGAACGAATATACCAAATTGTGCGATACACCCAGCTTTCAATGATCGTCGGTTGTGTAATAATTTTAAATCTATATGTACTCAGATCTTTAATCGTTTCGACAAGTGGAATGCCTTTAGAAAGTTATATTCCACAATCAGTAATCATGGATGCGATTGTTATGACGGCGCATTTCTACTGCCTTTGGTTAGCGATCGTAACTGTTATTGGATACGATTTTATCTACGTCTCATCTTGTATTCATGTCATTTTACAATTAAGATTAGTCAAATTGAGATTGCGACAGGCGTTGAACACTTCTAATGAAACCTCCACGTCGGTATTGTATCATTGTATACAACATCATCAGTTTTTATTATCGTAAGTATTAGGATTTATTTTAAAACTAAGTTGATTAGATATCTTCTCAATCTCTCTATTTCCGAGATAGTTATGAACAGACTCGTTCATGTTGATTTATGCTGATGACTTCCTGTACAACGAATGGTTTAATCTTTAAACCTGCAAATAAACTTCTTAAATCCCATTCTTATTCCAATTCTCTGTTGAACAAAGTTTAACTTTAGAATCCGCGATGTTATTTTTCCTTATAACATACCTGGTGCTACATCGGCATTTGCACACACAAGAACTGTAATTCTTTCTTTGGATAACTTTCCCCCTATACATTTCTCATTTCCAAATTTCAAGGTTTTGTCAGGAATTAATTTATAAAATAACCCCATTTCATCGGCGTTGAATATATCACAATCCATCTAACTGGATTTAACTATTGACCATATATTAGCTAACCAATCAGAAGTTACTCCTTTATTCACCGACATAGCCTCTCCAGATATTGTACCAAGTCCAATGTTACATTGTTTCTTCCATTTAGAAAGCCAGCCCATAAAACATTGATAGTCATCGCCATACCCTAATGCTTTACTGAAAGAGGTTGCTTTCTCCACAAGGATTAACCCACTAATTGGTATGTTCCAGCTCGAACGTTATAGTTTTCAGTCTCTTATGTTCCTTGGAATTGTAAGCAAAACTTTTAGTAAATTTTTCCTTATTTTTTTAATAAGGTGGTAAGTGATGAGGGTGGTAAATTATATTTACGACGACTGCCTTTTTAGCACCAGAACTTACTTCTTCTATTAGGGTCATTTTATCGGCTATATTCAATTGTTTTCGTTTTACTGTTTTATCGGACATCTTGTACATTAAATTGTTACTTTATTTAATAAAACACACTGTCACTGATCTCAATATATCAACGAATAAAGACGTACTGAAAATGATTGTTTTTTCCTTCCATTTTAATAAAGATTATGAAACTGCATAATTTAAGATGCTGCAAGCTTTGAAAGAAAATTCAACCTGATCTATGACATATCTGACAGCAATGAAGGGTTGAATTTTCCTTCGCAAGATTCAATTCTTCTATATAATATACATTCTTCCCAGTTCCTTGGAAGGAAGCTAGAGCTTGGAGCTGCATCAACTGCCAGTGCATAATCTTCTAAATATGTTGGTTTGATATCGCAGTTTTCTTTCACAAAGGTATGTTATGCATTTTGTCGTATCCAAACTTCTTCTTCATCCTTATGGTGTGAATCTCCTTCCTCTGGTACTACCTCATAAATATCACCAAGATCAAAGTCATAACAATCCTGATATTTGGCTTTGGCGCTCGGCCATATTTCAGGAACGGTTTATAGTACAGCTTCGAGAAAAAATATCACTAACTAAAGTGATTCTCAGAAATACCTGGAAATTATTTTGGGAAGTGTAGGATGACCGCTAGATGGCGTAGATGTACACAAAAAATTTAAAATCTTATTTGTCCAAGATAATGCCATCTTCATATCATGTGCATTATGCAACGCTGGGTTTTAGAACAAGACATGGAGGTTATTGATCGATTGTCGCTTTTGAAGGTATTCTCCGCTTATCAATATTCACCTTGAGCCTGTGGTGAAAGTTACTGTTTAGTACAACACATATGGTGGTATTTTCTTCCAGCTATGGTCCTTCCTTTTTCTTCAGGCCTGAGCGGCTTGAAAAGTGCGTCTGAGATGTTTCTACTTGCTCCAGTTCTTCCAGATGTTACGATCGGTTATTTCCGAAATTCTTCCAATTTTCTCCATAGGTATGGCCTTTCAGGATTAAGGATTGAACTTAACCAGGTAGACAGACGCTAAAAACGTAACAAAATCTTTGCGAAACGGGACATTAAGGTCTGCCCGTAACTACTCGTTTCTGACAAACCAGATGTTTGAGGCGTGTTCTGAAAAAAGTTCAAATACACTTTAATACAGTAACTTTTTATTTCAGAATGTTCTTCTGTATGAAAGACGTTTATTCAATATTGCTGCTATACCATTATTTAACAACATTAGTTACAACGTGCACGGTAATACTTCAATTATTGCTAAGGTACACATTTTGCGTGCACTGCATGTTGAAAATTTTCAAAATTAATTGATCTCATCGTTGTAGGCAGTCAGATGCAGCAACTTACGTGGCGAACATCATAGGAATAACATTTCTTGTATCGCAATTTGCCCTGTACACGTTTCCAGCGGAGCAAGTCGCTACCGAAGTAATTTACTTGACTATTCTACTATTCGATGCAATAATATCGGTTGATGCCTTGTAGTTTTTAGATATATCGAACGCTATTTATACATCAAAATGGTATCAAAATGATAGGGTGACACAGAAATTGGTTCTGTTTGTAATGATGAAATCACAGCAGCGTCTTTATTTCACTGGAGCTGGTTTGGTTGATATAAACGCAGAAGCTTTTGAAGCGGTAAGTCTTCAGTTATGTGAAATGTCAATTCTTCTGTAAAATCAAGTGTTCGGTTATTAATATTCTGATTTATTTGTAGGTTGTCAGAAAATCCTTTTCGTTTGGTGCCATTGTAAAAAAACTATTGCAAATATAAAAAAATAAAGTAATTTGAAATTAGTTTCCATGCTGCTTGATTAATGTTTTTGATCTTCGTATTTTTTCTCCATAATACCTTGTTTTTGCTACATTTAGTAAATGTTTGTGTTTTTTCTTACAATGATGATTGGCAATTTACATTAACTGACACGCCACTATGCGGTAATTTTTAGAACTAGCGTTGGAGGTATACTTGTATTGTTTATTGGGTTTTATTGTGTGGCCTTTATCTTTTCGTCGGTATTGAATACTTTCGGTACTGTTTTGTCGTTATCGAAACAATACACATATATACAGTGTGGAAAAAAAGTATGGACTACCCCTAATAATTTGGTAGCCTTCAGCTCGAATACGTCAATTTTAATTGACATCTGTCAAAAATATGACGTCGTCGACATTTTTCTTAAATGACAGTATATGGTATGCATTACATCATTTGAAAGCTCTTGCTTGTTGAACTAGTGAGATTTTACTGTGTTTGCGTTGTATTCGAAAATTCCTTTTTTAATAAACCAAAAATGTCGCTCAGTGAAAAAGACCGTATTGAAATTCTTATGATGGTTGGTTACGGAGGTCGTCGCAGATCTACTAACGAGGTACGTGAGCTTTTCAATCAAATTCATCCAGATCGAACGCCAATTTCACAATCCACCGTTTGCAAGATTTTAAGGAAATATGAAGAACATGGCCGTGTTAAAAATTTACCCAAAAGTGAAAGGCCAAAGGTAGATGACAATATTCAGCTTGACGTCCTATTAGCTGTTGGAGAAAATTCCCATCGTGCCAGTCGGCAAGTAGCACTTGATATAGGTATAAGTCACACGCCTGTGCAAACAATTCGGCATAACGAAAAATACCACCCGTACAAAGTTTGCCTGGTACAAGAGTTAAATGAGGATGATTTCGACCGAAGACTGCAGAAATCTGCAACCACATTGTAACCAAGATGAGAATTTTGCCGCTAATATTTTAGTCTCGGATGAAGCAACTTTTTACCTCAACGGTACTGTAAACAAGCAAAATTGTCGATATTGGCCTCAAGAAAATCCACATTGGATTCAAGAAGCTCATTGTCAATCGCCTCAGAAACTTAATGTACGGGCTGGTATATTGAAAGATAGAGTGATTGGACCATTTTTCTTTCAAGAAAATCTTACTGGTAAAGTCTATCTAAATTTTTGTCAGTTTGAACTTCTACCAGCTTTAGTCACTCTGTATCCTGTCCACAATAATCCTGATTTGCCCAGTCCAGAAATTTGGCTGCAACAAGACGGAGCCCCGCCCCACTATGCAAGAGAACTTCGATTTGATGTTTCCAGGCAAATGGATTGGGCGACGGCTCCCATTGAATGGCCCGCCAGGTCACCTGATATGACCCCTTTGGACTTCTTTTTGTGGGGTTATTTGAAATCCAAAGTTTTTCTAAATAGAATAGTGTTTCTAAACTTGGACACTGCCAAATAGTCAACGTTGGTCACTTTCAGCATTTACTGTAATAAATTGTTTATATTTATGTGTTTTATTCTCAACATATCGTTCTTATTTTCTTATTATTTTTATGATTATTTGATTGCTCTTTGTTTTGTTTTATTTAATATTACTCGTTGATAATTAAACCATGTTCAATAGTTTGCTTTTCTCTGATAAATCAAGAAAGAGTTACTCTTTTAGTGGGAGACAATTTAAGATAATTTTCGCAATTGAACGGCCACCATTTTGAAACGAAGCGACAGAATCGCATAAAATTTTAGGAACATAGTAAGTGAAGCAAGAGCTTTCAAATGATGTATCGCATACCATATACTGTCATTTAAGAAAAATGTCGAGGACGTCATATTTTTGACAGATGTCAATAAAAAAACAAAATAATTTTGTCAAAATGTGGGAAACTGAAAAACTAAATTGACGTATTCGGGCGTTTTCCATAAAACCTGAAGGCTACCAAATTATTAGGGGTAGTCCATACTTTGTTTTCAACACTGTATACATATACACTGTACACAATATGTCCTCTTCGGTCCTCAGCCTCACTGCAAGATCCTGGTCTTTTCCAGTTTCCTGCATGAGCGGTATTGAGGGCTCCTGTATGCTGCTTTTATTCTTTTTGTGTCTGGATGTCTCTCAGGTTTCGTCTCTATTTCATTTATGTCCTCAATATCCTTCTCTTGATTTCCTTGTGAAAGTTATGGTGGTCCATGCTTTTTATTTTTCTTGTTAATTTGTTGTAGTTCTTTATCGCATCTGCTGTTGGTATTTGTACGCATCTTACTATTCTATGTTTTTTTGCTCGTATGTGTGCGTGTCCTCTCGTTCGGTAGTTATGTATTTCACTGTTATTTTGAAGTTTTATTTTTGTTATGATTACTCCTTTATCTATTTTATGTATTAGTAATATATTTTTAATTCTTATAAGTTTCTCAATATTTGGTTGGTTTGTTTTTGAAGTTGCAATTCAACACATTAGATTGTTGAAAATTGTCAACGTTTTCAATTCATGGTAAAGTACAGACATGGACATTACACATGGAACACAATATCTGACAAGTGGCCGCCGCGACTACGTTGGCAGATGTCCATTCTTTTGACGAAATTTGATGATTCTTGCACACAATTGCGGCACCATCTTAGCAATCGAGTTTCAAATCGCGTCTTTTAGCTGTTGAAGTGTTTGAGGATTGTTAGCATAAACCTTTCCTCTCAAAAATCTCCGAAGAAAAAGTCCATCGGCGCGCACGATCTTGGTGGCCAATTTTGATCGCCATAACGAGAAATTACACGGCCTGGAAAGCTTGTGTGCAGTCACTCAGTTGTTTGGTTCGTTGTGTGGCTGGTGGCACCATCTTGCTGAAACCAGAAGTTATCCACATCCATACCATCCAACTCGTCCCAGAAAAAATTGGCTATCATGTCACGATAATGATCACCAGTGACGGTTACCGCGGCACCAGCAGCGTATAAAAAAAATGGTCCAATTACATCGCCGGCCCAAAATCCGCACCAACAGTGACTCTTGGTGGGCGCATAGGTTGTTCTTCAATCACACGAGGATTCTCAGCGCCCCAAATGCTGCAATTTTGTTTGTTAACGTAACCTTTAAGTTGAAAATGCGCTGCATCACTGACGATGCTTTGTGTCGCAAAATCGGGATTATCCTATTGCATCGCTAACACCCAATTGCAGGTGTCCAGCGCTGTCCATGGTCGGTTGGTTTCAATGCCTGCGTCAATTGGATCTTGTATGCGTGGAAGTGCAAATCGTTGATCAAAATACGCTGCACAGTACTTCTGGATAGGTCTAATTGCTGTGCACGACGACGAATCGAAGTGCGCGCATCATCGGCCACACTTTCTTCCACTGCGGTTATGTTTTCAGCCGAACTATCGCTGCGAGGACGCAGGGGTGTTTTTACATCTGTCACAGAACCAGTGCGTTCAAATTTTTCAATTAATTTCGTAATCCCGGTCTTACTTGGGCGATTATGAATACCAAAATAATCACGTAAATTGCGAAACGTACCCAGGTAACAGGTTTTCACAATAAGTTCACGTTTCTCGTTTGTATAGCGCTGCATTCTTGAAATGTCAAGACTTCACAATGCTAACTGTCAAATCTCAGCGCTGTAGTACCAACTTAACTATATTTCGCGCGAATTACAAAAACAAACCTCCCGTTGAAACACCCTGTATTATATAGTTGTGCTGTTGGAGTTCTTTTACATGACCGTCCCACTTTAAGTTTTCTTGGATTTCTAATCCTATAGGTACGTTGTTTGTTTTCTTTGTTGGATTTTTTTGCCTTTAAGTTGTATGTCTAGTTCAGGTTTTTGTGCTTTCTTTGAGCAGATCATAAAGCTTGTCTTATCTTCGTTTATTGTTATTAAATTGTTAAAGCACCATTCTTCTATTTGTTTTATATCATTATTAATGTGTTTTTCCATTATGTGGGATTTTTTGTTACTGTGTATAATACAGGTATATTTTTCCATGGAGTGGTAATTCAAATATATCATTGGTATACAATATGTACGTATATAGTAATGGTGGCAAGTTCCCGCCCTGTAGTATTCCATATTTGGCAGAACGTACATCACTTTGCACTTTGTTTATTTTTCTTTTTTGTGGACGATTTATTAGATAAGTTTCTCTCTATCTCCTTGCTATCTACACTAAACAAAATTCTGGAGAAAAGCTTACAAATTCAATTGTCTGTCAATGTCTAATTTCATTTATAAAGTCTGTTGTTGCAGATGTTGTACCGGCGTTCTTCTGGAAAGCATATTGGTTCGGGTTCACAACTTTATTCCTGGTTAGAGGATCAGACAATTGAATTTGTAAGCTTTCCTCCAAAATTTTGTTTAGTGTAGATAGCAAGGAGATAGGACGATAATTTTCTACGTTCAGCTTGTTGCGTTTTTTGTATATGGGCACAATAGTAGTTTGTTGTTATCGGGGTTTTTGTGTTCTTTTTGGCATTTGTTCTTCTGCCAAGGTTTGATCTATATTTGCGAAGTATTTATTGATTTCTTCTGCTATTTCTTTGGGAACAGTTGTTATCATTCCAGTTTCTTTTTGTATTTCGCTTATATTCTCTATTGTCTTTTTCGGTTCTGATTTACATTTCTTAAATTGCTTTATGTGATATTCTTTCTTAGTGTTTTCTATAACATATTTTGTACGTTTTTTTCTGATCTTTGTATCTGGGGTGTTTAATATGATTTCTATATAAATCATTTCTCTTCCTGATTTCACTGATTATGTTCTTATTTATCCATTGGCAGTCTTTTTTTCTTTCAATTGTTTCTATTTCCAATTTTATTTGAGTTTTCATGTTTATGATTACATGGTCTAAGATGCTATCATTTTCATTGTTATTTCTGCTACTATGGTATTCTTTTGTTCTTCTATTTAATATTTTGCAGCTTTTTTCTTTAAACATGTATGTAAATACCTTTTTCCCGTCCACTTTTTTCCCGAGTTTCCAATTTATTTGTTATATACAGTAAACTTCTTTTTTCTTTTGGAAAGCGGGTGAAGCTTAAATAATTATTTCTACCTTTTTTGGCGTAACAACCGTAAAAGCAGCCTTTTATATTAGATTTTCCCTTTGGCTTCTTACATATTTGAGTAGGCAGATCAAATAAATCTTAAGAAAAAGCCGTTTCTGTATGAAGAAATTCAAGTCAACATAAAGTTAAACTGGCGAATGTATGAAACGTTATATGACACTATACAGGTATACCTCCATTCGACGCCATTTTGGCATCGATTGTGGAGCCACCATCGGTAATGTTAATTGCCAATACATATCAATACAGATATTAATCAAGATAGGTTTGTTGTAAATAAAATAATTTTCAAACAATAGTACTAGATATTTTGATTGCATCCGTTATCCATCCATCATCACTCACTGTCATCTTGCAAGAGATCTGATATTTTGCCACATACTGTGTTTTGTCCAGAATGACAATTGCGTTTCCTTTGTCAACGGGAAGAGTGACTATGCCTTTGTTGGCCCGGAGAGAGCTTAAGGCTGTATATTTTATTTTAGACTAGTTCATTTGGCTGTTTCAGAACGTATGATATCGGATGATATTCTGTAGGAAGTGTGCGAATGGATAAATCTATCAGGTATATAATGTCTTCTTTTGGAGTGCAGTGCGCTTGGAAGCCAGGGAGAAATTCAAATCGAAGTTAATGTCGACTGTCGGTGTTACCGAAAGTGGTACGAATTTGAAAATATATTAAAAATAAAAAAGAATCTTGAGTAACCGTCGTCTCCAAAAATTCAGTTTTCTCTAACCACAAAAACTTCTAACGAGCGGCTACAGTGAGAAATCCTGTATATTTAATTGAGTTAAAATAGACAAAGTGTGGACATCAGCAGAGATGAAACAACGATTAACAGACAGATCTTATTTAATTAATTCCGATGATACCGCATATAGAAGAGATAGAATATTGATAAAACTAAACATAACACAATCTGTAAACATTCCAAAAACAAAATCTAAATGTTAAACAGTCTAACATTGATCTATTTCGTGAGCTATTGTGGCTGTGTAATTGGCTCACCCTATATAATGCAGAATTTGTAGAGTCGGACAATTCCTAATTACCTTCTAAGTAGGAGATTACCTAATAATATGCGGAGTTATATTGTATACACAATCAGTTTAATTATCTATCGATCAGTATACTCTTGTATTCATCATGTATCAGTGTTAGTTAGCCGGTCACTGTGACAAGATCAACCATGGAATCTTTATATAAAGTAGACATGTTGGCTGTCAGCGCAAATTTATACGAATTCTTAGGCGAAACTAAGACCACGGCGTCGAAAAAGATCACCGTATTTCGTATATTGAACTGGCTCATATTATCCGTAGCACTTGGGTATATTGGAGTAAACTTTTTATATATCGAAGGAGAATACTATGTTAAAACAATGCAGTCGATGTTTTATCTAACTCAAGTAAGTTTCGTTCCTTGTTGGATTCTACACAGATAGTTATGCATGTTTTCAGCCTCTACTTAAATACATCATGTTAGCAAAGCAGAAACCAGCTATCCAGGGTATGTTAAGGAACATACTAACAAGATCCTGGAATTATCGATGTTTTGGTGAACGCACTACAAGGAAAACTGAACGAATATACAAAATTGTGCGATACACCCAGCTTTCAATGATCGTCGGTTGTGTAATAAGTTTAAATCTATATGTACTTAGATCTTTAATTGTTTCGACAAGTGGAATGCCTTTAGAAAGTTATATTCCGCAGTCTGTAGTCATGGATGCGATTGTTATGTTAGCGCATTTCTATTGCCTTTGGTTAGCGATCGTAACTGTTGTTGGATACGATTTTATCTACGTCTCATCTTGTATTCATGTCATTTTACAAGTAAGATTAGTCAAACTGAAATTGCGACATGCGTTGAACACTTCTAACGAATCCTCAACGTCGGTATTGTATCATTGTATACAGCATCATCAGTTTTTATTATCGTAAGTATTTTGCGATATTAGACAATAAATTTACTATATTTATTTGTTACTTTACAGGATTTATTTTAAGACTAAGTTGATTACATATTTTCTCGATCCCTCTATTGTCGAGACAGTTATGAACAGAGTCCTTCATGTTGATTTATGTTGATGACTTCCTGTACTGTCCGAACTTGATGTTAACATTGATTTACTACTGACGTCGAATCCAATATTATGGCCCCTTTTTGGATACTAGTGCCCTCCCTTTATTTGGCAAAATAAAAAAAAAATTGTCCGATGTTTGTGATAGACCTTAAGTTAGTAAATTTTGTATCAAATAAGAATTTAATTTTTTTGGTGTACAGTTGCGCCATCTAGCGATCATGCTACACTTTCCAAAATAATTTCCAGATGTTTCTCAGGACCACTTTAGTTAGTGATATTTTCTTCCCGAAGCTGTACTTACTTCTTAGTTGGCCACCAGCTACAGTCTGCACAAAATAAATACGCTCAACAGATTTGTTGCAAGTTTTTCGCAAATACAAAACCAATTAATTCGTTAACATTGTCTCGTTGTGTAAATTGTTTGTGTTGAAGGTGTTCAATAGACTTGTTAGCAATGATTAGCCAAGATTGGTCAAGATATAATTCAGCAAGAAAAATGTGACTACTCTCTCAGAAAATTGTACCCCAGGTTTTCGTCTCTACCGACTCGACTCGTTTAATATAAATCTATCACACAAGGGATTGCACACTACTGATTGTACTTAGCGTATAAAATAGGGTTAGTTATCTATATAATCTGAACTTCAACACTTAACTTCAGAAATAAATAAAAATCACTAGATGCTAAGTCAAGTGAATACGATGGATATATCGCCAGTTCGAAACCAAGGAAACACGGCTTTTTTGCATCGGAGCATTATTCTGATGACGTCACGAAGGTTATTTACTGAAGTTATGTAATAATATTGATCCGTGATTATGTGGCCACCCTCCAAGTAATCAATTAATAGTATTTCCACAGCATCTCAAGAAACTGTAACCGCAATCTTAACCTGAGGGTTGAAATTTAAATTGGCAAGGTGGTGGAGATCTTCAGTGTCGCTATTCATTACTTTGTAGTTTAGAACTAGAAGACTTTTCGGAATGCCCTTTAACAACTATAAATTCGTTTTTGTAGCAATAAGTTTTTCTCGCTTTTGTTCAGGGGTCAATATTTGGGGCACCTATCGAACAGCGGTCTTAGATTTCTTCTTCGCATATGACGTCTGTCCCGAGATAGTTGACTCGGGTCTCCATGATGGCGGTCTAGTAAGATGTCAGGTGTTCCGGATTTCACCCTAAACCCCGCAGAACCTGCAGTCACTATTCTGCTTTAGACCTATTCTTATTATGTGTTCACCAAGGTGACAATGCTCTGTGTGAAAACCTTTGAGGATGCGTAGTCTATTTCTGCCTAGTTCTAGCAAAGTTTTTGCTCTGTGCTTGTTGTAGCTTCCAAGCCTCTCTTCTCTGTCTTTAAGTTCTTTTTTGTAGGTGCTCATCCCAATACCGCAGAACGGTTCCGGTCCCATAAATGGAGTTGTGGTGGCTTTCCTTGCTAATGCTAATACGTGTTTCGGCCATACACGACCACCATAAAACACAAATACGCTTTAATACAAAAGTTTTTATTTTAGAATGTTCTTCTGTATGAAAAACCTTTATTCAATATTGCTGCTATACCATTATCTAACAACATTAGTAACAACATGCACGGTAATACTTGAATTATTGCTAAGGTACACATTTTGCGTGCACTACATGTTTAAACTTTTCAAAACCAATTTTGTCTCATCGTTGTAGACAGTCAGATGCAGCAACTTACGTGGCTAACATCATAGGAATAGCATTTCTTGTAGCACAGTTTGCCCTTTACACGTTTCCAGCTGAACAAGTCGCTACCGAGGTAAGTTACTTGACTATTTCCATTTGATGCACTACTATCGATTGATGCCTTACAGTTTCTGGATATATCAAACTCTATTTATACATCGAAATGGTATCAAAATGATAAGGTGACACAAAAATTGGTTCTGTTTGTAATGATGAAATCGCAACAGAGTCTTTATTTCACTGGAGCTGGTTTGGTTGATATAAACGCAGAAGCTTTTGAAGCGGTAAATCTTCAGTTATGTGAAATGTCAATTTACAGAAGTATTAACATTTCATCAATCAAGTGTTCGGTTATTAATATTCTGTTTTATTTGTAGGTTGTGAGAAAATCATTTTCGTTTGGTGCCATTGTAAAAAATCTATTACAAATATAAAAAAAAATTAAAGCTAACAGCAAATGAAATAATGTATGTATTCATTTCCTTTACCTTTTTTTAACTCTGCCTTGCCTTTGAGCCTGGTCATACCCTCCTTTCCCCATGAATTTTTTTTGAGGATCTGCAAACTTGCGATATTTTTATTAGATTAGAAAATATTCAAATAAATTTAAACATCTTTTCGCTACCATTTTGATGAGTATAACTTCTTGTAATCGTCATTAGTAGTTATTAGAAGTAATGAGGCCACTTTGGTCAATTTGTTCTCCTCACTTCAGTTTTTGAGGATCTATGATAGATTACGTTTATAGGGTTCCAATATTAAATAAGAAGTGCAGAGGAGGTCAGATTGGAGTTATAAATTAAAGTAATAACATTTCAACAGCATATGGCGTTTGACAAAGGAAAATCTAGGACATATCTTCGACCGAAAATACAGAGAAATTTAAAGCGAAACTCACAACTTGTCTATATACACCTTCAAAGATTCTGACACTTCTGACAGGTTCGTAAGATGACAACCGTGTTGTTTTCACAGATAACGGGTAATCAGAATGAACTTAATTTTCCAAATGTTGACAAAATTTCCATATCATGCGATACATTCAGAAAAAAAATCTCCTTTTAACCCATTAAAGCCCATTAAGTAACATTCCATAAGTAAAAAATAAAATTATTTCAATTATATCATTTTTTAATAAAAATTTCCTATATTATCCCATTGGCAACTTTAGTTGCCAGAACAAAACGTCCTTATATAAAATTAAAGTAAAGCTTCTTTTCAGAGAAACTCTATTCAAATACATTCATCATGAAACACATAAAATATTAAATAAAAATCAGCAAAAATGAATTACGAGCTTTAATGGGTTAAAGGGCCACAAAAATTGCACGATTCCAATTTAAAATTTTGAGGTTAGGTCAAATTACTGAAAATTTGCGCAAAAGAAATTTGTTTATGAAGCGTCAATAAAAGTATTTCGATTACAATGTGAATTACTTCAAACCGCATCTTAATATCTTAAGTAACAAAAAAGTTACGGCCAATAAAAGAAATTGGGAGCAGCAGTGATATAAATATATACAACTGATCCGGAACAGAGAGCACAGGTTGAAGAACCGAAAACGACGAGTTTCCAAATACTGGAGAGTGGGTAACCAATATCACGATTGGAATTCTGGAGATGTCTCTGGATTTCGATAGCTTCCCATACCTTTTGTGCAAAATAGTGTTGAAACTTGCCTACAACAGATATTGATCAGAACAAATTACTTTGTGGCCCGTATCCATAAAGTGTTCGGCTAAGGCTGCGTGTGGTGCAGAACGTGACTTAACGTACTGTTGGTGTTCTTTGATTCTGATGTGAGCTGGCGTATATAGATATCGATCAGCATGTGTGGGTTTCCTGTACATGGAGTGACTTAAATGACCATTTGGCAGGCGACTAACTAATATATCAAGAAAAGGTAGGAAACCGTTTGTCTCAATCTTCATGTTGTCAAAGTTGCATCCTTGGGTGTCTTTGGTCTTAATCCATTTCCAACACTCACACCTAGACCTTCTTCCTGGGAATTACGGAGCTGTAAGTGATGAGCACTGTGAACGCTTCGAGGTATCAAGAAAACTGGAACGCTTTTATGCTTGCTCATTTAGTGACTAAAAGCTCTTTTCAACCAAGATACAAAAAATTAAGTCTCATTTGGAATAGGGGGAGAAGGAAGACCAATTTTTTACAATGCAGTCACCTAAATCAAAATAAGGACGATTTATTTTTATTAATAATAATTTAAGATTTGTAAGATTAAATATTTAATTTATTCTATTTAAAATAACTATGTTGTATAAGAACGTTAAAATGATACACACAGAACTTGTAGAATTAGAAACTTTTTAATTAACTACTAATTAGAAGATGACCGCGAATAATATAGTATACCTATATCATATATGCTATAACACTTAATCGTTAATCGATTGATATTTTATAGCATCTATTATGTACCAGTGTGAGTTAGTCGTCCGCTACGACAACATCGACAATGGAAGCCCTCTACAAATTAGATATGTTACCTGTCACCTTAAATTTATACGAATTTATAGGCGAGACTAAGACTGCAGTGTCGAAAAAGCTCATTCTGTTTCGCTTATGGAACTGGTTCGTATTATGCATAGCACTTACATACATTGGTGTAAATTTTTTATATGTCGAAGCAGACCATTATGTTAGAACATTGCAGTCACTGTTCTATCTATCGCAAGTAAGTGTTTAGCGTTCTTTCTATAAAAATCGCTACGCGTGATGTTTTCAGCCGCTATTGAAATATATAGTACTGGTAAAGCAGAAGTCAACTCTACAAGGGATGTTATGGAACATTCTAACAACATCTTGGAATTATCGATGTTTCGGTGAAAACATTACGGCAAAGACCGAAAGAGTTTACAAAATTGTGCGATATACACAGCTTTCAATGATAGTCGGTACTGTATTAAATGTGCATGTGTGTTTAGCCGGACCTTTATTTTTTTCCACGGATGGCTTGCCTATAGAAAGTTATATACCACAGTCGGTGATAATGGCTACACTAGTTCTGTGCTCACAATTATATTCCTTTTGGTTAGCGGTGGTAACTGTTATTGGATACGATTTTATCTACGTCTCGTCTTGTATTCATGTCATCTTACAACTAAGATTAGTCAAACTAAGGATGCGACAGGCGTTGAATACATTTAATGGAAGCTCAGCATCAGTATTTCATCGCTGTATAAAACATCATCAGTTCCTATTATCGTGAGTATTGTGCGATTAAGTTGTTTAAAATACTTTGTTATATCTGGGTACCAAACTGGTGCACAGTTTTGGGAATTCAGCTTGTCTGTATCTGTAACAAATGCTTTCAGATTCTCTCACGTTCTTTTGTTGTTGTTGTTTAATTTAAAGGAAGTAATTTAAACCCTCTTCTACCCGAAGGCGTAGGGTCTATGTCTATTCTGCTATTTTTCAGTTTCCATAAATAAAACTTCTCTCTTCAAGATTTTTCCACACTACCGTCCCACGTTTTCCTTGGTCGTCCCTTGAGTCTCTTCTCGTGCCTCCTTGCTTTCCCATACTTGTTTAACGGGTCTCTCGTTATCTATTCTAGTTAGGTGTTCAAACCATTTAAGTTGACGATCTTAAATTAATTTTAGTGGAGGTTTCACATTTAGACGTTTTCTTATCTCAGTATTCCTTATCCGATCCCTTCTAGTAACACCAACTACCAAGTTTCACATCCGTACATGAGGGTTGACAAAAATACCTCCGAGATTTCCCTTTTTCCTATGAAAGACTATTTTAAGGTGTGGTATAGTCTAGACGTGTTTTCCAATCTCGTGTACCTGTCACGATTATTTTTGTTTTTTCCTTTAATTTTCACGTTGTTTTCTTGCAGTAATTCTTTCCAGGTCCCTATCATTTTCACCAAACACTACCAAATCATCCGCGAAGGCACATTCTCTCAGGTACACGGGGCTCATGTGACGGTGCTCAACGTACAGATTTGTCATTTTTTCTCTAGATATCTCTAGATATCCCTCCTTGCCTTAGACCACTATTTACTGGGAATTCTTTTGATTGCATGTTGTAAGTTCTTACATCTTACTCTCTTCATGTAAGCTCATTATTGCGGCTACCAGTTTGTCGTTCCAGAGTTTATCCAGAGTTCCAGAGTTATTCGCACTTTTGATCTCCGGATTCGATCGAAGGCTTTCTTCAGGTCTGATATGATTCTTTCTAAGGACTTTTTAGCGATTTGTTTGAGTGTAAAAATGTGATAATTTACACTACTCCCCTTTCTGAATCCACTCTGCGACTGCTATAGGAGTTTATCTATTTGGCTTTTTAATTTCTTTTCAAGAATGCGCTCGTAAACCTTGGACGATATGCTCAATAGTGTTATGCCTCTATAGTTTTTACACTCCCTACTACAATGCCAGTTTTCCACTCCAATGGCACTTGTCCTTGCTTCCAAGCTTGGTTATATATTACTGTTAGTATTTCAATACTTTTAGGACTCATATTTTTCAGCATTTCACCGGTTATTCGGTCATGGTCGGCTGTTTTCCTTTTTTAGCATTCCCAAAGCTTCTACAATATCTTCTACCAGTATTTCATCTTCCCTTTTGGTCTTGAGGATAATTGTTCCTCGAAGTACTGTCTCCATCTGTCCATGATCTGGTTATTAGAATTAACAAACTTACATTTATGGAGGTGCTTACCCTAGAGCCAATCACTGTAAGCTTGTAGGCTCGAATCCTTGAATGTTTTGTCTGTGTTCTTTATTAATTAATTTTATTTTTATATTTAATATACAAAAGATTAACACTCGAAATCACATGCTCATAATAATATGCAACAGACAGAGGTTCGAGCACAACATATCCAATTAGTAGTCCAAAAGGTCTTGCCTTATTATTATAAAGTCCACCAAATCTCGATAGGCTGCCGGCGTTGAGGCCCTCCATTACAGATTTGGAATCATTATCCTCAATAATGAACGCCATGCTTCTATTAGGACGATTCTCTTCCCCAAAGCGCGGATGCTTCCACACCGTTATCATCGCAATTCCTAAGCTCGGTCAAAGTCATAGATTTCCACAAAACTTTCGCCCCATAGCTCTATTAAACTACTCGCCCACATGGTGTTCGTCAAATTCATTTTAACATATGGTGTATTCATATAGTTCTGTGTAGCTAACATTCATCTTAAAAAAGGTGATTGTTGACAGTGGGAAGAATCAGAAAATCTTTGAATGCTGTTGCTTCAACAAGTGATAATACAACAACTCCAAAAAGATGCTCCTTGAACGTCAATGGTTTATCCTCGTGAATTCGCCAAAAACTATCATCTCGATAGCGCTGGAAAGAGATGAATGACCTTAGAGAAGTCTTAGTGCGACTTTTAGCGGAAGTTCATCGTCTTGGATGATAAGAAAGATATCTGAATTATTTCGATGATGTGGCCTTCCTTTACGCAGTGCTGTATGTAATGTTTGCTCAATTTCAGGATGTTCTTCTGCATGAAAGACCTTTATTCAATACTGCTACTGTTTCACTATTTAACTACGTTAGTTTCAATATGTACTGTGATACTTGAGCTCTTCGTAAGGTAGAAGGTAGTTGCATAGAAGATTTTCCAAAACTAATTAATCTCAGCATTGCAGGCAGTTAGATGCGACATCTTACGTAGTTAACACCTTAGGAATCACATTTCTTTTATTACAATTCGCGCTTTACACATTTTCCGCTGAACAAGTCATTACTGAGGTGAGTTTTTAAGTTACTCCTATTGATCCATTAATATCGATGGATTAATTACAGTTTTCGGATATATCAACCGCTATTTACACATCAAAATGGTATCGAAATGATATAAAAACACAGAAATTGGTTTTGTATGTAATAATGAAATCGCAGGAGCGTCTTTATTTCACCGGAGCCGGTTTGGTGGATATAAATGCAGAAGCCTTTGAATCCGTAAGTCGTAAGGGACTTCAAGTCTTCTGTTACTAATATTCTGTTTTTTTTTTAATTCTTCTTTTGTAGGTTGTTAGGAAATCATTTTCATTTGGTGCTATTGTCAGAAATGTATTGAAATTATAAAACAAATTGGTAAAGACGAATATGTATTTATTTTCTTGTATATACTTCAGCAAAATAACTGAATAAAGCTGCTTTGATACAATATTGCATTTTATGCGTTATTATTTTTGTAATGCAACAATACGAAAAGTTAATTTTCAAAATCACACCGATACACGAAACGAAGAATGTGATGGTTGTAGTAAAGGTACTTGTGAGCGAAACAGTCGATATTAAGTCAATCGATAGCGGAATATATTCACGCGATGAGCAGAGGATGAAAGCATACTATTCGCTGAGGCACATGAATTTGTACCAGGTTTAATAGATACGGATTATGAACCAGTCCAGATACAATTTCTATTGCAAATAAAAGATTGTCTTTCTGGTGGCAAATGCATATTCCTAAAAAACCTAAGTTCAAGTTTTACTTGAGTTGTACAATGCGAGTTTAGTCCTGCGCGAAAGTTCAACTCTGGTTTAACTTAAACCATCAAATTTGACGGCTTAAGCTTGAGTTCAAGTACACGTAACCTACTTTTGTGTTGTGATACGATAGGATCGATTATAACTTATTAGTATATAGTTGTGTTTAAATTTTGAAAAAGAATATTATTGTTCAAAATATGGAAAGATTTATGGATTCAGATGATGAAGAGATGTTAGAACTGGTAGATCTTATAAATCGACAGAGGCGTCGCAAAGTATTTCGACTTGGCCTAAACCAATTTGAAAAATGGAATGATTTGGATTTTATTCAAAGATTTCGATTTTCTAAAATGTGGTAGGTGAGTGTAGGTATTGGGGCCGTGGATTGCACCCACATTAAAATTTCATCGCCAGGAGGAGAAGACCCAGAAATATATCGGAACAGAAAAAATGTTTTCTCTTTAAATGTGCAAGCAGTTTGTGATGCAAAGTGTAAGATACAAAATATCGTATGCAGGTGGGCTGGGGCTGCACACGACAACACCATATTTCGCAATTCACAATTAAGGGCAAGATTTGAAAATGGGCACTATGGAAAATTTCACATTATAGAAGATAGTGGTTAAATCAAACCATACTTACTTACACCACTAGGTAAGGAATATTGCCATCATAATAAGTGAAATATAAGTATTCTTTGATTTTCAGGCAATCCTCGTACCCCATTGAAAGAACATCTGCGATATGGAAGCGACGATTCCATGTTTTAGCACTGGGTATCAGGTCAAAATTGTGCAAAGTGGAAGCAATTGTTGTTGCCACAGCTGTTTTACGCAAAATGGCTATATTGTTAAATGAAGACCAACCCTCAGTCGATGCGGCAGAGGAAGCTTCGATTCAATTAGTGAATAACGTGGAAAACGAGATAATATTGGAGGATTGAACAAATATTGTACAATGATTGTAAGGTAAAATAAAATAAAATAAAATGTTTGCAATAACAATTTTTTTAATAGCTTTCATTTTTGCCCCCTCTCTTCTTCCATTAACTTCATTTCATGCCTTTAAGTTCCAGTTCATGCCTTTCTCTCATAAACTGTAACTTGAGCTCATGTTCTTTTTCGAAAAATTTATTTTTTGAAACTTCTAATTGGCTATTGGCTTCAGTCCTCTGGGACACCCGACTTGTGATGCCAGGTTATTCAGCAATTTTTATGTTGTTTACGATAAAGTACATGATCACATTACAGAACAAGATAATGATGTTATGCATGTATATGAGCGTTTTATCAAACACATTGAACAGCTTCGATCTCAATATGTAGACGCCAAACCAAAACACAAACAAAAGTGACAGTTGATGCCATTGATGTTTCAAACGCACATGTGCGAATGTGCATCGCTTGCTATTAACAGGATGAAAACGTTCGTCTGTGCAGCTTAGCTAAACTCAATCTAAACAGCATTTGTACAACACACCAAAAAGTTAAACTCAAGTGCTGTTGAACGTCCGTTTAGTTGAACTCCACTTGAACTTAGGTTTGTACAATCGGGCCTAATTCAGGAAACATTAATTCAAGAGGTGTAAATATTCGAAATCCTGCTTATTTAGGTAAATTTATATTGATTAATACGTATTCTTATTCTATACATTTACATATACTCACCGACATTTGAAGTGTTACACTCTGAAGGAGTAATTTGTTCAACTTGATTTTTTGACATCAAAATGACTATATTTAAAGCATACTATGATAAGCATGTCAACTTTTTATCATTGATACATTTTTGCGAAGAAATTCATGTTCATGAGAGCTGACTAATATAGAAAAATTTAGTTATTGCATGTCCTACAAACCAATGTACCATATTGCTCCAAGAAGCAGGCGTTAATGTTGTGCGTGGCCACACACATTATTAATTATTTTTTGTGTTACATGTTAATAAAATTTTGAGACGGTGATCCCGCAAATTCATCGTGAATAGTCTCCTAATTAATAAAATATTTATAATTACTACCAAATATTTTTTATTGAAATAAATTATTGCTATGATCCTAGAATGTGTAGCCTTAGGTCTGATGAAGAATTTCGTCAAAGTATTGGACAATAAGAGACCAGGATTTCGATACTTTCAACAAAAATTTCCTAATATATCTGAGGCAAAACTTAAAGAGGGGATTTTTATAGGACCCCAGTGTAACGGTTGTATTTACCTTTAATACCAGTGTATATATTTAGTCATTGTTATAGCATTGAAATATCTATTATTTCTAACAAATTTAGTACTCTTATCGCCATCTCTGGTTGCTTCAGTGATGTGTTTTATTTCTTAGATTTTGATTTATTTAAATACTCCTTTATATTGGTCCACTTGGTAAATTCTTTTTTTTGTGGTCATCTTCCTTCTCTTTTGATCTTGGTCTTATCATCGGCCTAGCTTTGCGGGACATTCCGGTGTGTGTAGTCTATAAAGTCGGTACACGAATTATTACTGCGGCCGATTGCTGAAATATTGTATTAGCATATGTGTAATCTGGTAATACGCTTGTTGCGACGATTTTGGGAAAAAGTATCACTGCTGATAGCAGTCTTTATTATTTCTGCAATTAGTGTAATTAATTTTACAACGGCATTGCCGGATTTAATCGCCGACAGATAATTTCGTTCCTTTTTTTTACACATTCCAGATCTTTCTGCCTACCACCATCTTAGGTATGTTATTTTGACCTCTACTTCTTTTCTTAGATTTAATTGGTTCTCTTTTTCATTATTTTAGGCAGTTAGTACTTAGAAATTAGTACTTACAAAATTTTTGATATATTAAGGGAGTATTTAGTCTCCGTCACATATAAATTACGATTGGACGAGGATTCTTTTGCTACGTCTTTGAATGACCTTTGGAGTCCGTGTTGAACGCCCCAGCAACGACCTCGCATGGGCATCACTTTTTTTCTTCCCGGAACGTACGGCAATGTGGACGCATTTTCGCACCCATTTCCCTCAAGGACAAGCTAAGTTTAGATTTTAAGTTACCCTCCCCTCCTCCCCTCCCCCCTTCCCCCTTTTTAACTTAATATACATATCATTCATTATCTGGCAAATTAGATAAAGGAAAAAAAAACATATCTGTTATTTATTTTCCCTCTTTTCCTTTTTTGTGTATTATACTACATATTATAATCAACGGAAATCGTATTAGTTGCTTCATTCTTTTATTTTAGAACAAATAAAATTTAGTATTATTACAGATTTGAGATTTGTGTGAAACCGCTACATTTTATTACATGTCATACAAGTGTAACAGAAAGTTTGGGCCAAACCATTCTGATATATAAATATATCTACATACTTGTTGGATTTTGTGAATGTAAGAGTATATTGTATTTTTTTTGCTCGTAATGTCATTAGTAGCTGAGTTGATCAACATTTTCATTTTAATTAATTATTATTAAAATACCAATTAATCACCAATAAGAATGTCCTCTTTTTTAATATTTTCTTTAATATATTTTGGCATTTATATTTACGCCTATTTATTGTTTTTTTTGTATCCAATCTTATCACTCCGACGGTACATCTGCCATTCTCCGTCACGCGTTCGGGTTATCAAGGTATTTCTCTTTATTATTTTTTTCTTTGACGGAGTGACGCCCATTTATAAATTAATACATATCCTGAGTTGTGGAACCCACCCCACTCACCGCATAAGCTGGCCAAAATCCGAACTACTAAGGGTAGGTGATAAGGGGCATCTTTTGGTTTCTTATTATATATATATATTTTTTTTTTCCCTCACCATTATTTATTTGGCGGCATTTCTGAGCGCGGCGCTCTACTTTTTTTTTGTTTCCGTTTTGCATCGTTGAGACGTTGCACCAGATTAATCTGTTACAACAGGATCGAGAATTTGACGTACTCTTGAGCGATTTAGAACGGACTGCTTGGGATGCATTTAAAAGTGTGACAAAGAATTTCTTAGGAAATAAAAAAGCTGAAAATTACGAGGAAATTGTTAGTGAACTTCTTAGAAGTTGCCATGCATTAGGCTGTAATATGAGCGATTGATGCCCGAAGAGAAGGCCTCCTAGGTCGCTGAGGGAGAGGGCTACCTGATGACGTAATCACCAGAGCTGGTGTTAATTTTAGAAATCTGATAAACACCCGGGATGACGCAATCGCTGCCAGTGATGAGTCATCAGGAGGGGCGTATATAGTGCCTGCGGCTTATACAGCATGTCCACGTCGAGAGACTGGGGGAGAGGTGAGGTAGTTTATCTACTAAAATTAATCTAATTAAAACTATTATATAAACTACTGCCGTTTATTTTTTGAATTACAATCTGTTGAATACGTGGATTTCATATGTAGAAACACAATTTATTTCATGACATTTTTCAAGACCAGATAAAGAGAAAACGATTTTCTGAACACCTGAATAAACAAACAGGAAAATTTGATGTTTTAATAAATAAATTCGTAGCGTTGACTTACAGATGCAAACGTGTCGATATTCACTCTTATCAATCCACCACCGTTCAAATATTTCAGATCCTGTGCATACATCATCACGAAAAGCATTGACCTCTTGGTTCTAGCATCCGTTTCATACCAAAGAGATTCGTAGACCGCATTGCCCACATCTAAAAACTGATTGGGAGCAACACGGCAAACATCATTACTTCAAACCGCTATTAAATTTAATAGAAGTCACCTCGAAGCTCATTTCTTCAACAGGAATGCTATAATATCCAAATTCCGTATACATCGTCGCTAAATACAGGATCAATTCCGTTGTATCCGCAACATCTAATTGCCTAAATCGTAATCTTTATATATTATTCTCTTTAAGATATTCGGTAGCTTCTAACTCACCCCGTGTTTAAAATATAAAGTTGGATACAAGTCATTCCTAACGTCATTAGGTACTGAAGTAGTAGCGTCCCTGAATAAATCTCTTGTATTCTCGTAAATATGCTGGAAATATAAAAGCATGAATGGCGAAGTAGGCTGATTTTAAACACATTACCTTGATAGCAACTGGTGATGGCAGACCCAAATTTTCAGCTCATTCTGCGTATTATTCGATGACCTGGAGATCTTATACTTCAATAAGCGCAATTGGATGATTACATGAAGACAGATTGAGAAATAAATTACATCGTAAGTCAGTACTACAGGCGTTACAATACACAAGCAATAATATTGCGAAGCCAAAACCATGACGTTTAATAAAAGGGAATTAAAGTTTATCCAAACGTTGAATGGAAATACGTCGTCGCTGTTGAAGAATGGTTTTAAGAAATAAAAATGCACCGAAGTGATGAAAACGCACAGCAGAAATGTTTGCACCATTTTAGTGTAGTTGTATATCAGTTTCGTATTCGAAGCAATTTTGTGACTGACGTCTTCGGGATTCCAAAATTTTAATCTGTCTGTGATAATTGTATTTATTTGCGGCTTACCGTAAATGAATGCTAGATATTTTGCTAGAACCTTAAATTGACATCGCAGTTTTAAATAAAATCATTATCGTGTGATAACTTACGTGGAAAATTGTTATAGCTCCCTCAAAAGTCTTCACTAACATTCCACCATTCTCTCTGAAGCAATTAGCGATAACGAAATACAAACTAAATAAGCACACGCCAACATTAAACATTCTATAGATGTATATCCTTTTGGTTGTAGATTGTGTATGTTCTCCGATTATTTTTAAAATATCCACACCCAACTCTAAGATATCACCGTCGAGTAATTTTGCCATGACGAGTATAATATTTACTCTCCACACGCAATTAAACGACTAGACAATATAATAGATACGTAACTAGAATATATACGAAAAGTTTACATAGTAATTGATTTTTACATGCACTCATACTCGCTCGACCTAATTATATGTTCCATTTTATGTGGAGGAAGTTAATGAACATAATTGATGTTGCTTATTAGTAACATGTAGGATTCCCTTTCTTGTAGAATACAAACAATCTCTCTAATATTCAACTCCCATCCGCTGAAGTGATACCCGATTCGGTATAAAGTCTTTACTTCTAAACGATATTTATTCAAAAATAAAGAGGACAAAATAATTATTCTGCAATAATCTATATAGGAATGAAAACAATATAAGCTATTTTTGGCCTTGAAATCAAGCCGGCAATCGAGGATACATTAAGTGATATTATGGTAGCATTCCCAGAAAATACACTGCTGGATATGATACACTACCCAGCTTCCTGATCAAAGAGACGCGTCATGAATTGGCAACACCTTTATGTAAAATCTATGCATGGAAAAAGTTTGCTCGTCTGCCTCACAAATGCTAGGTTTCCTCATGAGATCCTCTAAATATTTTAATATCTCACTTCTCAGACCTCTGTACTTTATATTTGTTTTATACAAGTTGGCATAGGTTTATATAGGTTAATTTATCGTTTGCAGAAGGAGTGTTTCCATCTTTATTAAAACATTCGAAAGTAATTCCAATCCATAAGAAAGGTAATAAAGAAACTATAGAGAATTATCGCCCCATATCTTTAATATCTAGTTTTTCCAAACTTCTTGAAAGCATTGTCACGGAACGATTGTCCAGTTTTTTCGAGAAGAATAATGTGCTGCATATTTTTCAACATGGGTTTCGGGAGTCGAGGAACGTCGATACTGCTCTCGACGTTTTTATTAACCATATCACGTCATCACTTGATAGAAATCTTGTTTCAGTCGGCATGTTCATCGACTTTACGAAGGCATTTGACTGTGTAAACCACGAGATTTTATTGGATAAACTGCATAAATATGGCGTTCGGGGGATCTCTCTTACGTGGTTTCGGTCATATCTCAGTAATAGAACACAATTTGTTGAAGTGAATGGTTGTGCATCGGCTGGGGTGGGGATTGATGTTGGTATTCCGCAAGGTTCTGTTTTGGGACCATTGCTATTTTTGATATATATCAATGAACTCGCGGAGTGCTTAAAAGGTGACGGGGTACTGGTAGTCAATTACGCGGATGACACTAACATTTTAATTACGGCAGAAGACAACACACTATTGACTGAACAAGTTAACACGGTACTTGTAAAGTTGTTTCGGTGGACGCATGAGAACGAACTACACGTCAACATGGACAAGACATCTGCGGTGTTGTTTTCTAATCGAAAGAGTCTTAACACAGACAACGTTGACATTTCTATACCGTTCTCGGACACAGTAAGAATGCTTGGGCTGATAGTAGATAGAGGTCTGACCTGGAAGCAGCACCTTGAAGTGCTTTCTAAGCCATTGTCCCGCGCTATTTATGCTCTAAGGCAGCTCTCTGCATATTGTGACTTGACAATTTTAAGATCCTTTTACTTTGCGTCATTCCAATCACTGTTGAAATTTGGCATAGTTCACTGGGGACGTTCTTCCGATACACACCGCGTATTTCTGCTGCAAAAAACAAGCAATTAGAGTCCTTGCGCGATTGCGCTCTCGTGATTCTTGTAGGAATGCGTTTGGGGATCTGGGAATAATGACAGTGCATAGCCTTTATATATACGAATTGCTCTGTTACGCGTACAAAAACCGCTCAAACTTCAACACACTACAGCATTGATATGAGACGCGGCATAAGTTATTTACAATTCTGCCAGATTCACATCGGTCATCAAAATTCCAAAGACAGATGATGTATAACGCGTCCAAATTCTTTAATCACCTTCCACTGGCGGTACAGAGTATTTCAAATCTTGCTAGATTTAAATCTACAATTAAGGAGCAATTAACAACTGCTGTGCTCTAGAATTGTGAGGACTTTTTCCGTGTTATGTCGCTGGAGAACTCGTGATGTGTAGCCTGAATTGCGGCGACATGTACTACGTGTGTGTGTGAGATTTGTTGGGTGGCACCCTATATACTATGAAGATTTTCACTCAATTGCAATTTATTTATTTACTCAATTGTTGACATGTTTTCTAGTTCTATTTTTACATAGTAACCCCTTTTAATGAGTGTAATGTGCTAATTTACGTTGTTTCAAAAACATGCTATGTAAATGTATTGTTTTGTTCTAAATAAATCTATATTATTATTATTATTATTATTTATTGGTTATTATTATTATTATTATTATGCAGGGCAGCTAACGCAACGCGGCTCTTGTGGACGGGCGCGTTGTCGTGCAAAAGCAGCACACCTTTCGTCAATTTTCCCCGTCCTTTTTCTCTAATGACTTCTTTTAGTCGCTCTAATATTGAAGCGTAATATTCTCCGGTTATAGAAACACCTTTATCTTTATAATCAATCAACAATATTCCTTCCGTGTCCCAAAATACCGTTGCCATGAGTTTCCCAGCTGATTGTGACACTTTAAATTTCTTGGGAGGTGCTGTGCCCTTTTTATGCCACCGCATGGAATCTTGTTTGGACTCAGGTTCATAATGATGAACCCAAGTTTCGTCTCCAGTAGCAATTCGACTCAATACACCATCCTTGTCTTCATTACAGAAGTCCAAAAATGCACGCGAACACTCTACGCGCTGTTGTTACTTGGTTGGTTACGTGGTTTATGTTACTTGGTTGACGATAGCTTAAAGACTAACTGTCTAATAACAATGAAACTTCGTATTCATACTAATTATGAGTCGCTGCACAGGCCACGCCCCCAATGCGCCTAATCACCCCCCTACAACCCGCTCATTCCGCGAATATAAAAACGCTCCGTCGTAGATCCAGTTGGACATATTTATGTCATTTGTATGATTGTAGATACGCGAAGAAGCTTTAGAACTTCAGACCTAAGCTTACCTGGTCCTTCCCTCTTTCATTAGTTGTATTACAGAGTGTACTTTTCGGCAGTGATGTCCTGATTCATCTATTTCTCGGACTTTGTGGTCTTG
The DNA here is from genome assembly GCA_023690525.1 of Holotrichia oblita. NCBI lineage: Eukaryota > Metazoa > Arthropoda > Insecta > Coleoptera > Scarabaeidae > Holotrichia > Holotrichia oblita. The sequence continues at coordinate 2,544,345 of CM043024.1, read as the reverse complement.
TGTTTTAAAATATCTCAGCTATTCAGGTGATTTATTTTGTCTTGTTTGTCTACGATTATCTGTCGGTCAATTTACATATGGTTCTGGGTAAAAGAAAAAGCCAGCTGTTTCTTTAATTTTTTTATGGATATTAAAACTACCATATTTCTTCTGTACGGCCCCGATTTCTTGGCAATCCTTCATCTTTCTTTGTATTTGCCTATGGTACTCCCAATAACTATAATCAACAAACTCACTTTCCTCTCCATTGCCTATCTTGGCGTTGAAATCTCCCATATATGTTAAAGTTGTATATGTCTAGTATTTTTCTGTAAAATTTTTCGACTTCTATTAGACTTTGCCCTGAATCTGACCATCTCGTATTACTAATACTCAAGATTTCCGTATTTATTCTATTCATTTCTTTCCTCAGTTTATTTAAATTTTAATGTCAGCGGCGATCTTTTCACAAAACAATTCTTGGAAAATCTGTTAGTAGCAATATCTCTATACGTTTATAATTCAGACACAGTAACAGAATCATGGACCAAATTCGACGCTTGTTGAGCCTTGTTCTAACATTTTCAAAAAATAATCACAAACCTACCCACCTGTTTTGCGAAAACGTTTATTGGTTTATTATAAAAATAGATATAAGGATAGATATACAAGTTGAGTGGAAGTCCACGATCGACTACGTTGAGAATTAAGATGTGAACAATTAATCACTGGGATTGTTCGGTCAATAAAATGACAGTAATAGAGCAAAAAATTTATTCATTGGTCACTATTTCGGAAAAATTTGTTTCCATCATCAGGACCTTTTTGACAATAAATTAGTGTACCTAAAAAGATTAAAATTATTTAATAACCTCAGTGACATGTGCTCATATATAACATTCAGTACGTTGAAATTAATAAATGCAAAAGGAGTACAATACTTCACACAATCGAATTAAAATGTAGCTAATATTTAAAACCGTATCTCGATAATAGTGTTAACACATTAAAACTAGACTTCAAAGATAAAATAAAGATGAAATTTAAGTTTGGAACTACGAAAGTAAAGTAAGACATTAAGAACAATGCGCCTGTCTTGTCAGAAACAGCTGATGGGCACGCGCAACTCAAAATATATTTAACATCTACGCGGGTCGACCATTAATACTTTTCCGTATACGGGTGACGTTCAATAAATTAGAATATATAACGCTTATGTTGTCTATTGTTCATAGAGTGTTCTTGTTCTTTAATGTAACACATTTTTAAAAATTCACGTTTGCGGTGGTTGTTTTCGGTTGCGAGGACTTCCACGCCCGATCAACCGGCATCATGATCCATCTCATTGATGTGTCTAGCTAATGCACAATACTGAGGTTTGCAACGAACATCAGACTTGTGCTGTGTGATTCTATTTTTTAGGCGTTGTCTTGTCTGGCCTACGTAGACGTGTTCGCAACCCAAACAACGCAAACGATATATGACATTCATTTTGTTGATAGTTTCAGTACTATCCTTGACCATAGACAAAAATGCTTTACCCGTTTTTAAGTTGTATTTTGCAATCTTTAAAGTATTATGGTTTTTCAAAGTCTTTATCAGTTTATCAGTAAGATTAGGGATGAAAGGTAGTGAAAGTCTTTATCAGTTTATCAGTAAGATTAGGGATGAAAGGTAGTGATCTATTAGTAGTTAATGCCTGACTTGTACTTGTGGGGTGTGTCGAGTTTTTTGGGATAGTTGACGTTGTACAAAAGCCTGTTTAAAAGGGTAGATGGATAAGAATTCTCTAACATAGTGTTATATAGTCTCCTGATGTTGCGCTCACGAAAAGAGTGATGGCAAATGCGTACGATGCGGTTTTTTAAATTTAATACACTGTTGAACACTAAACACTTTAACCCACTGAACACCAAACAAGTTTTAACTAAAACACCGATGCTTTCAACATTAATGCTGTCATTATCAAGACGATTAATAAAATTAAAAAATTGAAATCGATAATCTAAATTTTAGTTTTATTATCGCCTTGATAATGACAGCATTGCTGTTGAAACGCGTCGGTGTTTTAGTTAAAATTTGTTTGGTGTTCAGTGGGTTAAAGTGTTTAGTGTTCTACTTCCAAATGAAAAACAGCTATGTATTTTCTTATTTTGTTAAGAAAGCAAGAGATTCAGTGAAGAACTTCATAATACACTATTAATCTTCATTTTGTAGGGATGATTAGAGTAGTCACTGGCAAAATAATCGATCCACTCAAAAAATTGATGAACTTCAAAGTTAATAAGTTTGTTATTTTACATTCGATTTGATTCAATTTTTTTGCATATTGTAGGTAAATTTAAATGTAATCTATTCACATCGTTGGAATTTTGAAGAAAATTTGACGTGCATCATTTTATACAGTTTCATTGTGACACAAAATTGATTTTGAAATCAACTTTAAAACCACATTGTTTTCATGGATTGTCAAAGTTGCTCCACCTTTGTATTTTCTTATTTTGTTAACAAGACACATCATTTCTTTACAATTTCTTTTTTTTTTAAAATAAAGTAAATACTAAACAAAGTAGTTTTTTTTTTGTAAAAAAATCTAGAATTCAAAGTTGTGAATTATTTTATTTTTGCAAAAACTAAAATGGCTCTAATATTGCTGAATAATATCCTCAACATTATTTCGTTAAGAATGATCTTCTGGTGATTTTGAATTTTTCCACTTGGAAAAAGCTTAGTGATTACTGACGTGGAAATAAACTATAACAAGATTGCTTCAAACTGTCATAATGACTGTTTCATTATGATTCCTGGAAATTTTAAGATTCCTTGAATAGTCCACTATAATTTCATACATAGTTTTCAATTTTCAAAGTGTTCTGTAGTATTCTCCGTTTAGCTTATTTCTTTTAATAAGGATTTTTCCATTGGCTGCTAACCCCACTAGCTCCACGATCATCTTAATTACGTTTAGTTAACGTTGTGACAGCCGTTACTTCCCCTCTAACTATCATTTTTAAGTTTCTCAAGTTTTTGCTAATTTAATTTCTTTGCTAATTATCTTTCCTCATTCTTTTTCGATTCTTTTTCTCTTGCTTTTCATGTTGTATTTTCTCTTCGTTGAGCCTTTTATAGTTCTGATTTTGTAACGCTTGGTGGTTATTAATATTAATGTATATAATAATTTTCCCTTAACTCTTACTGATTGTTGATTTGAAAATGTTAAGACGCTTTACTTCAAGCTCAAAAAGCTTTCGTAACACAGGAGAGAATATAGGACAGAGACTTGAAAGCGACGTTGTTAAGGTGCTGCATAAATAGCAGCTATCCATCAAGAATCACGTCTAGATATATGACATGTGATCGCTATTGAAACTGTTCACCCTCTATCAGAATTGTGGTTTAGAAGGATTAATTTTGAGCCTCTATTTATGAGTCCACTCAACAACCTCAGCCTTATGTGTATAGAGAACGTGGGATGTCTGAGGTAAAAAAATATAAAAAGATCAGGTTTCAAGAGAGAGCCTTGAGGGATGCTCGCACGTAGAGGTCTGGGGGTTGACAATTTTCCAGATTTCCTTCTCCAAGCTACTAGATCAAGGCTCTCAGGTTCGGGTTGATACCGCTGCGTCACATCTTGTACAATAGGCTGGTCTGTAGCTGGATGATAAAAACCGGTTTTTGCGAGGCTACTGGAGAATGACATCGGCCGACTTCCAGATGGTCAAAGGGTCATATGAAGGTTGGCCCTCGACGTCTTCAAAAATGTGTTCAAGTCAGCAAAGAGTTTATATAAAATTATATACATATATAAATTAAATATATTATATATGTTATAACACCATACAACAACAGTTTTTTTTATGAATAGAAGAACATTCACTAAGGAAGAGCTTTATTGTTAAATAAAATGACACTAAAATTGGTAGTAATATGAGAGCCTAAACAAATACAGTTCACAAATATAGTTTTACATTTAATAATAGATAGATAAAATATTTTGTCTCCTTTATTCCTGTGAAAGCCGGACATAAAATCGATCTCACATAAGATTCTTTAATACTAGATAAAGCGAAAATGACCTTTTCACCAGCTGCAACATAATATACTTTAGTATAATGGAATAGTAACAATATGAATCTCCTGAATGATATAAAAACTTACCGAACCAAATGTATCAACATTTATTGGAATTATTCCACAGCCATTTAGATACTTTGGTATTTGCGAGTATGCCATTATGCTGAGAGCAGTTTTTTGTATTGCTACATCGTTATCGTACCAGGTTGACATATAAATAGAGTTTGCTACATCTGAAAACTATATCAAAATAAAATCTGATGCTGTCGAACAAAGATGCAATTGTTTCTTACCTCAGAGCTAATAGCTTCTACAGGAATACTATAAAATCCAAATTCAGTGTACATCGTTGCTAAATAGATAAGTAACTCTATAGTATCAACGGTACTAGTTTTTCTAAAAAGGAAACACAAGATTAAAATGTAACAATACCAAAGTAACTTACAGACCTTGTACTTAACATGTATAATTGTACACAAGCTGTTCCCAAGCATGTGAAATATTGTAGCATTAGCATCCAGGAGTACACATCTTGTATTTTGAAGAAAACTCTGAGGAAATTATATTATCTCGTTAATACATCAATGTCTTGTCTACAAATTTTGGAATAATTCTTTGGATAGGCTTGGCTTGTTATGCTAAATTACAAAACTACTGGCCAAAGAAACGCATTTAACTTGGAAAGGTTTCTGCTTTGATAGACCAACCTATTATGGTGTCCAATAAATATGTGTGTCTAGATAACACCGTTAGTTAGGAAGGCATCTAGGAGTTTGCTAATATATCAAAAATAAGCGACACGTGGCCCGAGTTGATCAATTAAATTAAATAAATCGTAAACATAATCCCAAATCAATTTTTGATGCATAGGGAGTACAGCAAGCATTTTAACATGGACCTGGAAAGATAAAGTTGAAAATATCTCTGACCAAATGAAGGCATATAATTCTTCTTCTGAGGAGTTCGATTAAATCGTGTAGGAAACTATCTATTGAGTTGGTTATTGGTTCTTAATATTCATATTATTAGAAGGTCTAATAAGATGGAGCTATTCCGTTTTCTGATGTGTACGTGTGTGATAGATAGACATTTAAAATCCAAAATATCTGCTACTAAATGTGCATATTTAGTTGAGGACAGCAATTGTGCCATTCTTATACGACCAGGAAAAGAAAATAATTACCGAGACAATAATTGATGGTGTTGTATACATATTTTCAATCTGCGTTTTACGTCTCCAGATTTTTGTGATATTTTAGCTTTCAACAAACGTAACTGGATCATCATATGCATGCAGATTGCAAAATAGGTCACATCGTATGTCATAACAACTGGTGTAGTGATCCAGATGCAATAATACTGCGTAGCAAGCAGAGAAATCTGCATTAGCAACGTATTATTTTGGGTCCAAACATGGAAGGGGAAAGCGTCACGATTGTTGAAGTATGGTTTCAACATGTGGTATGTTGAGGAAACCATAAAGACCACTAACAGAATTCTCTGCTGCATTCTGGTTATAGTTTCAAGTTTATTCGTAAATTTCGTTGTATGAGCATCTAAAGAATCTGCATGCCAAAATTTTGTCCTTTCCTCGATTACTTCTTTCAGTCGTTTCTTTTCGACGATAAAGTTGACGTATTTAATTGTAACCTAAAATTGACGCAAACCATACGTTTAAACATATCTAGAAGCCTAATCTATATACTTACATGGAATATAGTGATTCCTGATTCTAAACTTTTAACTAGATACACACCTTCTTGCTTGAAGCAGTTTAAAACTATATAATATAAATTAATAATTAATATTGTTAAATTTATAATTCTATAAATGTATAATTTTTTAGGCGTGTAATTTATATCTTCCCCAATTAGTTTATAAAATTGCAACCCAAACTGCAAAATATCGTTCTCAGGTAATTGCTTCGACATATTTATTCTGTATGAGTGAATTAATAAGTATAGTATACCGACGATTTTTAATCGCCTACTGAATCGGGTAATGTGTCTTTGCACAACTAAATACCTCTAATTGTATTCCTAATTGTCTTCATATGGGAAAAAAAGTTCTACCAGTAATCGTTTGTAACTTCTTCATTGTAATTTAATCAATAATATTACGGGAACATAGTTTGAATATATCGCTACAGATTATATCTATACTTTGCGTATGAAAACAAAAATGTCGTTAAACTTCTATTTTTTTTTTAATTTTAATTATTAAAAGTATAAGGAATTGGCCAATGCCTAGGCAGCTTTAATAAATAGAATATTTGAAGTGGGTATTTGTCCACCTCAATTTAAGCTGCCAGTCATTTGCCCTATTTATAAAAGAGGAAGTAAAGACAATGTTTCGTACTATCGGCCTATATCTATAATCACTGTACTGGAAAAACTTTTTGAAAAGACTTTGAAGGCAAGACTGGTCTCCTACCTCGATACATATGGTTTGATATCTAAATCTCAGTTTGGGTTTAGAACTGGGATTTCAACTATAGATGTACTCCGTCTCTGTGTGTATGCCTTGACTTAGCAAAAGCGTTTGATACCGTAAGTCATACTGTGCTGCTAGATGCCCTCGACAAAATTGGAGTGCGCGGGATAGCTTATGACTTATTTCATAACTACCTCCAGAACCGAAAGCAGATTGTTAGGATCAACGAGGCATACAGTGCCGAGGGAGTGGCGACATGTGGAGTACCGCAAGGAAGTGTTGTAGGACCCGTACTATTCACCATTTATATCAATAATTTATCTCAATAATCTGTTCGTTGTAGAATCGATTTTCAAAATTGGAAAAATTTGTTATTTTTTAATAAAACATATTTTATGACATTTGCATCATACGTGAAAATTGGGACTGACACATCTGCAATGGGAACGTTATTAAAAATCTAGACCAATATTGAATAAGATTTTTTTGCAAAATTTTATATCCACAGCTGTGTAGATTGGTTTGATCATCATTTGTTATATTTCTTAAAAAATCGAATTGAATTTTAAGCAAACTATTTTATGTCCATTTGCAACCAAAGTTGTTAAAACTTCGACGTCAAGCTCAAGTGTGGAAAAATACGTCGCAACATTATCTCAATTCGAAATTGAAGTTTAATTTTTTTTTTAATGTGTGGTGGGTGCTTAGTTGCAGTGACTCCGTAAGCTGTATTACTTGTCTGGAGTCACTGTTATTTTGGATTCATGTCTGCAATTGGGATAAGCATCATATCGCCTTTTATGATGCTTGTTAAAAATTTGCTCAACAGAATGGCCAATATTGTATAAGATTAACCCCGGCACCTATCTTCTCTAAAAATAGTTAGCCGCCAACCACAGGCTCGACCCGTTCATTAACATAGTTAATGAAAAACTCGAAAGTAAAGAATAAATTAGAACCAAATTAATTGGAACAAAATAAATCAGACAAGGAAAGAAGAATTGGCCTATTTTTGTTCCAGTTAAAAGTTGATCTACTTAGAATAGGAAATGAAGCGCTCCAAACCAAACATGCATCATTTGTTTCTATTAAGAGACGTGCGGGTAATAAGGAGGTAGTTGACGCCGGATTGGTTGTATATTAGTCAGTCAAACGTAACAAATTTTGAGAACTACTAAAGAATCTACTATTTTTAATTTGGGCTTCTTTGCGCGGATGCAATAAAAAACAGGTGTTCAAATTTGGTGAAAGTTCGCAACCATGAATTCTCTGAATAACATGAAAGATTTTTAAAAAGTGGAAAACTTTAAGAACAAGTCCAATTGCTAATAGAACAATTGATCAAATTAGCCGGACAAACATGAAACAGAACAGAAAAGAAATGGAGAGATCTTGTAGACCTTATAGACGTGTTACGATGTTTTTGACCAAAGAAATCTTGCATTCTGTGGCCACAGAGAGCATATCTCGGCGGAGAATGGCAGATTGAGCTTCTATCAAAATATGATTGTGTACTAAAAAAGCACTTAATTATGGTTGAACCGGCAGGTCAATCATAGTGGGGTAAGATATTAGCCGACTATTCCTCTTTCCCTTCACAAAGTGGGCGGAATTGTTAAGCACTGATATTAAAAATGCAAAGTATTTTAGTATTATCTTTGAGGGTGCCAAACATGTTATATCAACATAGACAACAAACAATAGAAATAAATTCTTGTTTTCTTTCAGCTAACTGGGAAGAAAGCATTTGGCATAACGGAAGATATTTTAAAGGTTATTAAACAAGATCGTCTAGATATAACGATGTATCAACGACAAAGACAGGATAATGCTTCTGCAATGGTGGAACTCCATTCTGAAACATTTTTTAAACTCTGTACAAACAACTCTCTCAATATGTGCGGAGTACATTCTTTTGCAACCGTTCCTTTACATGAGCCTTGGAACCGAGAAAGTTTGTATGTATTTTTCAGGTTCTACATACAAATAATAATAATACAGTTTGCGCCAACTACAGAGAATTTGGAAAACTACAGAAAACCAAGTCAACCAACTTCAAGAGTATTTACAGATTCCCGGAATGAGCTTCCGACAAGTCTGTTATTAAGATCAGAAATCTGAGGGTTCTATTGAAACACAAAGGAAATAACTTTGCTAAGGAAGCACTGCAATTTCAACACACATATTAAGAGACGGACATTCCTGTCAGCAAGAAAAAAAAATATGCTCAAAGAGAAGGCAGCAGACGAGTCGCCGACTGAGAAGGTGTTAGAGTGAACAAGAAATTGAAACAGTATGCGAAAGTATGTCATGTACGAGGCGACCTGAAATGTTTTCGGAATCGGCAAGAGATGGCGCACGAAGGTTGTCTTGTGTAGCAAGTCAGATGATTTGGCAAAAATGAATAAAATCGAATTTCGTGCAGTGATAAAACACTCCTGGATGGTTGGGAACACGGTCATGGAAATTCGAAATATTTTGCTAGAGGTTCATGGCGGATCTACTCCATTATTTTTGACGATCAGCTTCTGGGTGAGTCAGTTCAAACGTTGTCGCACAAGCATAAGTGACGAACCATGCAATGGACGCCCAAACACCGCTATCCAACGATGAAATAGTCGACAAGATTCATGATCGCCGATTGAAGCTCAAAGAGATACCAGAGACAACGGGCACCTCAGAGGAACGCTTTGGCCATATCCTACACGAAATTTTGGCCATGAAAAAGCTTTTGGCGAGATGGGTACCGCGTTTGCTCACACCGGAGCAAAAACGAAACCGAGTGATCGTTTTGGAGGACTGTCTGGCCAAGATTCAACACAATACAAGGGATTTCTTCATCCATTTCGTAACCGTGGATGAGACTTGGATCCACCACTACATACCGGAGACCAAGGAGCAGTCGAAGCAGTGGACTTTTCGGGACGAATCAGCTCCGAAGAAAGCAAAGATCGTTCCATTCCCCGGAAAAGTTATGGCGATCACTTTTTGGGATTCCCAACGCGTGATCCTCATCGAGCATCTGCAGAAGGGAAGAACGATCATGGGGCAATATTACAGCGATTTATTGACCTGATTCGATGCAGTATTGATGGAGAAACGGCCTCGTTTGCAGCACCGTTTGAAAAAGGGCATTGATCTTCGAGGAGACCATATCGAAAAATAAAAACCTCACAGTGGTTTTCTTGTAGATTCCTGAAACATTTCAGGTCGCCCTCGTATATCAAATCGGGTTGCAGTCTTAGAGTCCAACAAACTCCCCCTTCCCCTTAAACTTTGAAAACTTAACTTTCTAAGTTTGTACAAAGTTTGGTTTAAAATTATAATGAACTTTTTGCAGATGATTCTGTTACAGATATTCCATGCATGAGGAGATTCCAAACATAGAGCCTCTTTATTGGATTTAGACTTAAGATTCTTAGAAGTACCTGGTACTATTTGGGTTGAGCTTTCAAATTATCAAGATCAATATATTAAACGAATTAATATGTTATATTTTAGTTTTATTTTGTATAATCGACATATGGTATTGATCTACTTTTGAAATAAAGTTCTTAATATAGCGTAAAAAGAAAGCGTCTTCCTAAGAATCTGCAATAAAGGATATATGCAATAATATTTCAGTATGAAGTATTTTTATTACCGAGCCGTAAGCATAGATGTTTATTTCAATCATTCCTGCTCCCATGAAATATTGTCGCCGCTGCGATCTAACCATCATGAATAACAGCTGCTTCTGTACTCCAACACTATTCTTGTACCATTCGGACATGTAAATTGAATTTGATAAATCCGAAATCTGAAATTGTATAGTTCAATAGTATAGATTATTGTCGTTACTATACTTACTTCGGATGCTACTATATCCGCTGGAACAGCGTAATATCCAAATTGAGCGTAAATGAACATAAGCGAAATGATCATAACAAACATGTATGAAATATCTGCTTTCCTGAAATATTCAACATATTCTAAACGTATCTTAGTTTTGCATTCTACTTAGAAGTAGCATTTCTATAGGTTACCTTATCAGTAGTTCGTATAAGTCGTTACAGCCAGTTAGTAAAGTAACGAAATAATGGAAAAGCAGCGTTAAAGAATATACTCGCTGCATGCGGCTAAATACACTATAAATAAGAAGTTAGGAATTTACAATTCTCTACAATTGTCATTTCTTTTAATAATTGATTTATTTTTTATTATACATAAATCTAAATAAATATGTTTATATGCATATTATAAAATGTTCGTTACATTAACTACACCCAGCGGAATTTTTATAGTTCCACTACAAATTTGGTAAGAATGGTTAACGCCTATCAACACCTCACTATTGGAAACCCTTTTTCTCCCTTCTTAGCGAGTTTATTTTTAAACACTTTTGAAAAAGAAAAACAAACGTCGTTAACGAACTTCCCTAAAATTTAGCATAGACATGTGGACAACACATTCACTGTTGTTGGAACCGACTTTGGGTTGGAAAGCTTCCTTTAGTTAATAAATATCAAATATCAGTCCAAGCAAAACACTACCATCTTTAGACCTTTTAATTGCCAAGAATATCGTGCAATTGGTTTTTGATATCAACAGAACGAACAACCACACCAACAATTGCATCCAAAAAACTTCAGCCACATATTCGAAATACATATATCATATCATCATCCAAAGTAAGCTTTTCCAAACATTAAAACAGATCATTTTTTAATATACCATAAATAATTTAGCAAGTTTATAAAAAATTTATAATAAAGTTAATAAAAATAAGGACAGCATAATGTATGTACAGGGTGTTTCAATAAGAGCGCCAGATTTTAATTGCCCGCCATGTTTGAAAATCATAACACACGTGACTATGATTTGACAGATCGAAAGTTGACAGATGGGAGTTAGTAAACATGGAGCATTACACGATAAAACAACGTGTCTTGACTCTTAAATGTTATCAAAATGGGGAAACTCTGATTGCCACCATTCGTAAAGTGCGTCCAAAATTCGGCTGACAGAATGTTTCAGAATTCATCTGTTGGAAAAAAACGGTGATGTGCACAACACGGCACGAGCTCGTAGAGGTCGTTCAGAACAAAACATCACGGTAGTTCGGGAGTGTAGCTGAAAGTCCAGAGACGTCGATTCATCATCGTGCACAAGAATTGAACAACAACCACTCTTCCGCGTATTTCCACCAAAGATTTGCATCTCCATCTCTAGAAAGTCCAATTGACCCAACAGCGAAGAGAGTTCACCGAATCTCGACCCTTCAGCAAACAAAAGCGAATGCCGATTTTGCGGGCGAAGTCATTTTCAGTGATGAAACTCATTTACACTTCATTAATCGGCAAAACTGTTGCATATGAGGCTCAGAAAATTCACAAATGAAAGAAAGCAATCCATCCAAAACGTGTCAGTGTTTGGTGTACATTGTGGTCAGGAGGGATAATTGGTCTGTATTGCTTTGAAGATGAGGAAGGTAATGCACTAACGGTGAATGGCGAACGTTTTCGTGCTAGAATAACGCAGTTTGTTGTGCCTAAATTGAAAGATATTACTCTTGGCGACACTTAGCTTCAGCAGGACGGTGCCACATGTCATTGCATGTCAGAATTGGTGGCCACGCTCTCGCAGTTGTGGTAAATAGGTATAAAAATATATCTGCATCACCGGATCCATGAGAACATGCCCAACTACGGCCCTAGAGGTAATTTTAAACCTCACCGCCTTACACATAGTGGCGGAGGAAGGGGCCCTTGCGGCATTGCATAGACTGACAACGGCAGGGACTGGAAGAGGTGAGACTTCGTACCAGAGAGCGTGGACATCTTAAGCTAGGCGCTCCTCACTTCTAAGTCTACCGAACGATGAAATGGTCAAGAAATATAGCTTCGAAAGGAACTTAAGCAATAAGAGAGATTGGGTAGGAGAACATTCCACGTACTCCCTAAAAGAAACCACCATCAAGTGATATGTGGACGGTTCTAAAACCGACAAAGGAACAGGTGCAGGGATATTTGGACCAGAAACCAAATATTCCGATTCAATGGGGATATATCGCAGTGTCTTCCAAGCGCAGGTCAATGCCATTGGCATTCTCACACGTTTTCTTACAGGGCATTGCCATTTTGGTGAACACATGACAAGGATAGGTCTAAAACAGAATGGCGACTGCAGGTTCTGCGAGGTTGAGGGTGAAAATCCGGAACATCTGACATTTCACTGCAGCGCCATTACGGAAGCTCGACCAAATTATCTCGGCAAAGACGTCATAAACTCCTTCTGAAACCATCACAGCTATTGCAGTTTATCAAAGCTCTTAGACTGAATGGGGAGCTTTGAGAGCGGGTATACCCCAGCGGCTTACAGCCTATGCAAGGGGGTAGATCAATAGGTTGCCAATTCTCGCTCTGTCAATGAAATACCGTCACATGCATGCAATGATGTTATTGCAAATTTTGTCAAAAGAGTGCCACCACAGCCATGGCGGTCATTTACCAGATATGTTGTTTCATACATAATTCCCAAACAATATGTCTCAAAAATAGGACATCAGCCGAAGCTTACAGCTACCAAACTAGATAGATTAAAATTAAGAATTTTTGGTTGCCATTGACATGAACAGTTACTAATTAAATTGCAGAGAAATCTTCAACAGATCTGGCACGTAAAATGGATAGATGCAATAAATGGCGAAATTGAGTCACTAGAGCAAAACTATTTTGGCCACGGTTCACATGGTTTCAACCTCAGTTGAAATTTTAATGACGGTAATGTTATGATTTGGACAACTTCTCTCTAGCATGAAGAATTGAATTTTAGCAATTGTGTTAAGTATTTTTACTTACGACACTAGAAGTTGATGATGTGCGATACAAATGTGGATTTCTCTGTTAGTATCCTTTTCATTGCCTTTGAAAAGTTGCATCAGCTTTCGTTTTAATAACCTCACTTGGAGAACGAAGTGTGTACAAAGAGACAAATAAATCGTGTCATATCCAATGACAATGGCAGTTACCACTAGGAAATAATAATACTGGCAAGCTAAGACTATAACGTCTACGTAAATAGCATCTACAAATATCCAAGCATCGATGATGAAAACGTCGTTGCGGTTAAAAGCCGGTTTTAAGAAATACATAAGTACAGCTGCTAAGGATGTTATAACAGCTGATATCTGTATTACATTTATTATTCTGTATACTTTATTTGTTGCTCTAATTACTTGTTCATCAAAGTGTTTGTAATTCCAGAACTTTTCCATTGAAATTAAGATGTGTTCTAGTTCAGGTTTACAATAAATGAAAAGCGTGTATTTAAAAAACATCTGTAACCAATAAGTACAACTAATCATTGTAGTTTTTAAATAAGATTAACTTACATGAAATATAGTGACAACGGATTGCACATTTCTAACGTACATTCCAAGCTCTGCTTGAGTAAAATTTGCGATCGCGAATACAAGTAACAGAAACAAAACGCCGCTGTTAAATATTCGATAAATAACTAGCGCTACAGATTTATATTGCATCCGTTCTCCAACAAATATCATTAGAGTTAAACCCATATATAATATTTCATCTTCAAGTAGTACATCCATATTAAATCTATTCATTCGTATTCCAACCTTGTTTAATAGTAACGAACTGCTGGCGAATTAAAATATAACCGCGAACTTGTCCAAAGCTTTTATACGGAACTGTCGTTACCGATCTTATATAATAATCCGATTCTTCGTTAGTTTACGAGAGTTGTTATGTGTAATTATAGGAGCGATGTAAAATTAGCCCACCAAAATTTGTTTCGGTAAACACGAAATTCTACTAAATTGCTATGAAACTGATTCGCTTTAATGACAATACAAGGGTTAAAGAATATTTTTATTTCATGAAGAACAGATACTGAAGAAATGTACTTGAATATTGTGTTTGTTCAAATTTGCTGGTTATAGTTAGGATTTAGGTTCTGTCCTTTTTTTTAAAGCGACTCCCTCCTTATTATCTATTCTCTCTTCTATTAAATTTTACGACTACCCCTTACGACCTATCGTATCCTTTTGTGGGTCACCAGTCTATAATCTGTTTATCCGTCTCTCGGAGGTGCTCTCGAAGTTATTGAGTTGCAGAACTCATTTTAATATCAAAAATACTCTTGAGTGTTCTCTTTGAGTTTTTCACTTGTATTCCTTTAGAACCTAATTTTATTTGTTATAGAGCTTCATTGGGAAGATATTTCTAGTAACACAGATATTCCTTGCAATTACTACATCAAATTAATAAAGTTTTTGCTGACCAACTGCACCTTCTCCTTCAATGGTGGTTTCTATAAACAAACAGTCGGCACTCCTATGGGGAGTCCTATTAGTCGTAGTTCTTGAACAGGTGATACCCAATTTTCCTTCTCCTTTCATTTACAAATATGTTGACGACCTGATATGCTCCATTCCCTTCGCTGAGGAAGACAATATCCTCCATCATTTCAGCAGTTTCAACGAGCACATACAATTTACCATTGAACTTGAACATAACAGATCCATTCCCTTTCTAGATACTAGAGTACATAGAATTCCGGACTAAAAAATTAGTCTTGATTGGTATACAAAACCCACCTTTTCTGTTCGCTACTTAAACTATCACTCCAACCACCCCATGCAAATGAAACCTAATGTTTTATGTACATTAAGAAATAGAATTTTTTGAATTGCTCACCCACAATTTAGTTACTTCTCCAATATCCCACCACTAAGTTGGCTTTCTACAATACTACTACCGTAGGGTCAGTCTTCGCTAGAGTAAAGGACATTACTCCGTTATTGCTACGTTCCAAAATTATCTACTACATCCTCTACAGGAACTGTGAACTTATATATATATATATAGCTACTACCGGTCAATGGTGAAAAAGCTGCATCTACCAACACAGTAGAGGCTGCTCTAAGAACTTGGACAGTACTGCTATTTCTTCCCACTGTTTTCACGATAAATACTCAATGGATTTTTTGATAACACTTCTATAATAGCTACTGAAAACAACTACAGGAAACGTATGTTTCTTGAAATGTATTACATACCAACCATTAGTAATACGATGAATTTTAGGCTCCACATATCAATAACCCCGAAATTACAGACTTGAATTCCACTATTATAATTATTGATTCCGACTAGTTCAGTTTAAATTTCCCACCCACTCCCAAATTGTTTTACACATTGACTTAACGTGTAACTTTCGGGATTGACAACCTTTTCTCCAAAATTTTTAATCCCACCATTTTACTTAACCTATCTTTTACGTCGTTGGTTGTGTGTAATGACAGTTCACCGCAATTTTAAATGTTTCCATTTCCACAAAGTGTTTTGTGTTTTAATTTGTGATGTATACGATTTAAAGATTTTAAGTTTGACTACTTAATGTTATTGATACAGATATGAGATTATGTTCATTAACCGGTAGTTTTTAATGCTTTAATCGTAAGTTTTTTCCGATTTTTATTGTTACTGGTTCTTGTAGATTCTGATGAAAAATTTAATAAAATTATAAAGCTTAAGGTTAAGATAACCCTGCTATAACTGCTAACCCCACTAGTTTACCGATCATCTATATCTAACGTTTATTACTTATGTTTGGGAATCAAATTATGGTTTGGAAGTTTTAGTGTAAAATGCTTATCGTCTATTATTTCCGAAAGAAATAGGAAAATACATGGCTAAAACACCTAATCAAAAGTCGAACTTAATCTCAGTATTGTCGAAAGCAAAATTATGTAGTTTATCTTCAGAAGGTTTAGACACACCAGGAACCAATTCCAAACAACGAACAAAAAAAGTGAGTGGAAAAAGAAAGATTTAAAAGCAAGAAACATTGTGCAGTGGTGTCCAATACACAATTAGAACTATTTATTAATGAAACAACTGCAAAAACAATAATTGAGAAACTAAATTCTATATACAAACCGAATTCTACCACTTTACGTTTAATAGTTGAGCATAGGTTTTCAAGACCGTCGATAAGTTCGCACTTGAGACACGTTTCACTGTTCATGCTGTCAGCTGCTTCAGAATGTTTCTAAAGAATGATGTCGTTTTCTCTGCTTCTCGTGATCTGCATTATCATTTCTTCGCTTCGCTGATTCGTTACAGTTCGGTGAGCTGCATCCGTTTCGATATTGTGGTTACGTCGACGATCTTGTTGCTCAAATAATTCGACGAACGGAGGACGCATTGATTAGAGAAATGGTACGTTTCACATACAACGAATTGTATCGTATATCCATCGAACTATATCATCTATATTTGAAACTGAGTGAGGTACTTAATGAAGAGTTATGGAGAACAGTTGAAGGAATCAGTTATGAACATAAGAAGAAGTACGACAACCTCAACGTCAAGAAGCCAAACACAAACCAGAACTAGATATCGAGAAAACAGTAATTAACTTATTATAGTATCAATTTACAGAGGAGGAAAAGAAAGTCGTAGCAAAGGGATTGAACTTCGCAGTTGCTCCCACCAAGATAACCAAGGAAGAAGACTCCAGATGTACACCGGATTAACAAACAGCTATGTGAAGAATTCTGAGTAGAATGGGAATATCTTAGATAGTACCGACGTAGAGTCTCTCTTCAACGAAACATTATAAATCATCAAATAGTTAGTACCAGAAGAACTACGAGAAGATTTAATAGAAACCTGCTTGACCTCGATATATTTCTCATGAATAGAAACTTTTATGAACACAAGAGTACTGCAGCAATGGGATAACCATTATCGCCGGTCATCGCCAACATCTTCATGGAACTTTTGGAGCGAGAAGTTATTCTATCTAGCAACTTAAAACCGAAGTGCTGGTATAGATATGTAGACAACACTTTTGTTATATGGCTCACTTGATTTTAACCTGGTTTTCAGTGGATTTCGCAAATAGAAAAACTAGGTAAGCTGCTTTTAAAACCAAGTGAGAATCCGATTAAAACCAGGTGAGCCGCTTTCAAACCCACGTGCCGGGCTTATACAGCATGTCCACGTTGAGTGGGTGAAGCCGTACTGGTACAGTTTACCTACACATGTAATTTAGTTGAATATGTTTTTATAAAATTTTTCATAGGTCATAAGTGTTATAGGTCGTTGAAATCGATTCATTTCAGGATACTTCAAAAATTAAAAAACATACAGGGGTGTTCAATTTAAAAGATATCATCCATTTTGTGCTGCACTTGTTGGTGCGGTGAAAGATCTTTCTAAGTGCTCGCTCCGTGTCACATCTATTCACGTGTTGTGGTCTTGAATTATATGATTTTAACATAATTGCGGTTGATGGTTATCGTGTAACTCAAACTGACTATAATATTTTTATAAACACTTTCACAGAGTTATTAGAATTTGTTATTACAAAGAGCAAAAAGGTTGTAATTGGTGGTGACTTCAATTTGGATCTCTTGACTTCTAGTAAGCAATTGGATTTATTTTATGACTTAATGTTGTCGTACGGAATGACAATAATCATAACAAGGCCAACTAGAGAGATACCCGATTCCAAAACATGTTTGGACAATTTACTCAATTTATTCAAAGACGTGGGGAAATTAACAAATTTTTAAGTATTAATTTTTAAGTATTATTAAAATACTTGAAAGGTTACAGTCCCGTAACTTAACGCTAAATAAAATCAAAGTCGATTTTAGTACGAACACAATCAACTTCTTCGGATATGTTTTTACAGAATCTGGGGTATATCCCGATCCTGAAAAAGTCAAAGCCATAATCAACTTAGAACCTCCATAGAAACAAACAGAAGTAAGAACGCTGCTCAGAACGAAAATTTGGTTTCCTAACTTAGACAAATTAACGGAGGATAAGGTAAAACATTGCGTAGCTTGCCAGGCAACATCACCAACAACGAATTCATCACCAATATAAACACCAGAGTCCAGCAAACCGAACCGTTTAAACATGTAGATGAAATTAATATGCGGGACCATTCCCAAACCGCTGCTACATATTCCTATTAATACCCTATTGGAGAGATAGTACCATCAACTAGTTTTCATCATTTAAAAATTGTCTTAAAAAAACATTTGCAATGCTTGGAGTACCAGTACAACTAAAATCTGACAATGGTCCACCCTTTAACGGGCAAGAATTCTCTAATTTTCTGCAAAATAACAGCATTAAGCATCACAGAATTACACTATACTGGGCACAAGCTAATGGAACGGTCAAGAGATTTGTTGAAACGACAAAATTTGAAAGGCGCACTCAACTACAACGGAATCCCCATACGAACTGCTCTTTAGCACAACGATAAGAAACCACTTCCCAACAGTCGAATTAAATGAAACTAGACACCAGTTCGAAGAAGAGAGATGGAACAATGAGTATGCCACTATAAACAAAGAAAGCATAATAGTTTGACACCTGAAGATGATCCAAAATCGCATATTATCACAAAAATCAGTGGTAGGTACACAAACCACAGCTACCAGCCAATACCGAAGTATTATCAGAAATCAATCCTTCCAATAGACGAAGAAGAGCAAGATGAAATAAACCACGAAGGCGATCAGTAATGCACTCCAGAAATGGAAAAGTTAAGAGGCAGACAGGAAAGAAAGAAAGAAAAAAACGTCCAGCAAGAATTGAATTTTTGTAGTTATTTTCTATTGAACTAAAATAATTTTATTATATGTTGATATGTTTACTTACGACACTAGAAGTTGATGATGTGCGATACAATTACGGATTTCTCTGTTAGTATCCTGTTCATTGCCTTTGAAAAGTTGCATCAGCTTTCGTTTTAATAACCTCACTTGGAGAACGAAGTGTGTACAAAGAGACAAATAAATCGTGTCATAACCAATGACAATGGCAGTTACCACTAGGAAATAATAATACTGGCAAGCTAAGACTATAACGTCTACGTAAATAGCATCTACAAATATCCAAGCATCGATGATGAAAACATCGTTTCGGTTAAAAGCCGGTTTTAAGAAATACATAAGTACAGCTGCTAAGGACGTTATAACAGCTGATATCTGTATTACATTTATTATTCTGTATACTTTATTTGTAGCTCTAATTACTTGTTCGTCAAAGTGCTTGTAATTCCAGAATTTTTCCATTGAAATTAAGATGTGTTCGAGTTCAGGTTTACAATAAATGAAAAGCGTGTATTTAAAGAACATCTGTAACCAATAAGTGAAACTAATCATTGTAGTTTTTAAATAAGATTAACTTACATGAAATATGGAGACAACGGATTGCACATTCCTAACATACATTCCAAGCTCTGCTTGAGTAAAATTTGCGATCGCGAATACAAGTAACAGAAATAAAACGCCGCTGTTAAATATTCGATAAATAACTAGCGCTGCAGATTTATATTGCATCCGTTCTCCAACAAATATCATTAGGGTCAAACCCATATGTAATATTTCGTCTTCTAGTAGTACATTCATATTTAATATTGCAATCTTGTTTAATAGTAACGAACTGCTGGTGAATTAAAATATAACCGCGAACTTGTCCAAAGCTTTTATACGGAACTGTCGTTACTGATCTTATATAATGCGATTCGTCGTCAAACTACGAGAGTAGTTATAAGTTGTTATGTATAATTATAGTAGCGATATAAAATTAGCCCACTAAAATTTATTTCGGTAAATACGAAACTACTAAATTACTAAGATACTAAGTAATATTTTTATTTAATGATAAACGGTTACTGACAAAATATACTTCAATCTTGTGTGCGTTCCGATTTGCTGGCTATCGTTAGACTTTAGATTCTATCCTTTTTTTAAGCGACTACCTCTTTAGTCTCGTTTATAATCCATACTCTGCCACCTCGTTTTAGCGGTTCCAAAGAGTTTTGTTTTAAATCTTCTGTTATAGTTGTGCATTTACTTTTATTTTTTTTTTAAAACGGTTATCGTCTTTTATTTCCGCCAGAACAAATTGTAATGTATTTTTTGTAAAGCAACAATTTTGTTGCAGGACCAGGAAAATACAAGGCCAAATCAGTTCTAAAGTTTTCTGACCGAAAGGAAATTTCTTTGAATAATATTTTGTCAGTTGCTACTGATGGCCCACCAATAAATTTCCCGACGTGTTGGCTGTGCATTGATAATTCATCGTCAGCATATGGTTGCGAAACATCTGAGTGAACGCCTCCATACATCATTGGAATCTGTTATCAGAGCAGTTAATAAAATCAGAAGTAACTCCTTAAATGACAGATTATTTACTCAGCTTTGCATTGCCAATGATGAAGATTTCAACCAATTGTTGCTTCCCACAAAGTTACGCTGGCTGTCGAAAGGTACTTGTTTAACTCGATTTTACCATTTGATTGGATGTGTGGTAGAGTTCCTAGAAAACAAAGATACAGAATTGCACGACAACCACATCTCATCAAAGAACGATATTTTGTACTCGACGGACCTGTATAAATTGTTTAATGATGTCATTCCCCAACTTCAAGGTGATTTAAACTTAATTAAGGCAAAAAGTAATTCAGTAACTTCGCAACTTTATCAGGAGAACCATTTAAAAACGTTGACTTGCGTGTTTACTGTTAACACTTGAAAAACCTCCATGGAGATTTCAGCGAACGATTCTAAATATGGACATTCCAGATTGGGTTTTGGATTCTATTTCAAAATGTCAACACAGCAGGATCATCCCAGTTAGAAGAAGAACTAATAGAACTGACGGCAAATGAGGAATTCAAAATTTAATTCAGGAATAACTACTATGAATTTTGGCTGCAGAAGCCGATTTCGCAACTGTATTCAGGTTTATGGTTGATTGCTCAGCTTAGCTGAACGTGGATTTAGTGCTCTAGCAATGTTAGTAACTAAAAAGTTTCTAAGTTTCTCCTTAAAATGCATCAAATTTAACCTTCTCATTAGATAAGTTATCAATCCAATGTCTTTTGAATGTTATTAAAAATTTTTTTTATTAAGTATGCGTTTTAATTGCTCTCATTGAAACAGTCTTTTTTAAACTCAGAAATAGGATAGGGTAAATAAAAAAAATGGGGGGCTCTAGAAAATAAATATTCTCAAAGTGGGTGGTGGGCAAAATAAAGTTGAGGACCACTGTTCTAGATGTATTCCTATAAAAATTGTTCTTCTCCACTGATAAATATTTACTTTTTATTAATCACTGGAAGTGTTTAAATGTATTTTTCCACGAATCTCTTTTTTATAAATTTGATTTACAGGATAGGATACCTACATAGGTATGTGTTAGGTCTTTAAAAAGTATTAAACGAAGATTGTTAAATTTATTACATGCATTGCATGTTAATCCATTTATTTTATACTAATGAACAAACCATATACAATATTCATAAACATATTCACCCGTATCCAACAATACGCTTGTATAATTTATTCATAATTGAAGTCTATTAGATTATGGCTATATCGAAGTAAATTAGTGCTTAGTTGCAGCGACTCCTTAAGCTGTATTACTCGTCTGGCTATCGTGCAACTCTTGCGGTGTAGTTTTCTGTGTGTAAATTATGTTCAAGTTAATCACTTTACTCCCAACAGCGAATAGTAAGTCGATCCGGATTTTCAACTCTCCGAAAAAATGTCACCGTCCCTCGAGAGAATTGAAACCCGGCTCCTGTCGTCCTGCCACAACGATAACCATCCGCCTAATCGCTGCTGGTATCGACCCAATTGTTGTTGTTATTGTTGGTTACGGAGTGTAAACAAAGATGGTTTTCTTTCTATTGATGTGATGATATTGTGCAGGCTTTTCAATTATTCAATACGTTTTTAAAAACGGCACAGAAAGATATAGCCTTTCTAAGAACCTGAAACAAAATTCATTTGGTGTAATTTGCTTTCAAGTAGTTGATTGTGAATGTGCTTTAATGGAAGCTAGGGGGTTTTGTGACGCTCTTTATTCAGAACTTCCTCAGGAGTATAAACTATTACTATTAACTAAATTACGTTTTCGCATCGAGTTTGCAACTTACATCATCTTCACTGTAAGTATTCAATTAATTTTTTGACATTATTGTAAAAAAAAACCTTTTTAAATATTATAGTTTATACTTCTGAGAAAGTTCTGAATAAAGAGCGAAATATTGAGTTTATGAAAAAAGGAGACTCCTTTTTCTTCTAACCACCACAGACCGATTACCCGTTTTAAACTCCCTGGCTTCCTGACGTTGTACGGTCAAAAACTTAAGCACAGTTTATCAGTAAACTAAAATGACGAATTCGGGAAAGGGCCGTTGTCACCGTTCAGTACACATAACTTATTTTTATATATTTCTAAACTTTCGAAAACATTTAGAAACTTACAATTGTTTATTTGTTTAATTAATTTAACATTCGTCTGATCGATGTTGTGATCTGTTTCAAAAATGTGTTGGGCAACGCTTAAATTCTCAATTCTATTAAATCTAAGATTAGCCATATGCTCTTTAAATCTAGTTGAGACTGCACTCCGGGTTTTCCCAATGTATTTGTCCTTACAATTTTTACAATTGATTTCGTAAATACCCGACTTTTCCCAAGGTTGTATCTTATCTTTAAGGTTACCGACAAGACTTCGTAAATTAGTCCTAGAACTGTAAATTATTCTGAGATCTAGCTGCAAATGATAGACAATTATGGAAGCTTCTCCAAAAATTCCTATCCAGACAGCTTCAAACATGTAGATCTAATTAACAAGTTTTTTATTAGTTCTATTCCAACTTTATCATTTGATAACGAAATTTATCGATCGTATTTAGGAACTAAAATCAATACTAATAACTTTGAGTTTCATACGGTTGATGACAATGCTGTTTTTGATGTAATCTGGTCTATAAAAAGTAACTGTGTGAGCGTAGACGGCTTGAACAAATTCTTCCATACGTCATTCACATTATTAATACATGTTTTCAAATTGGACAATTTCCACTGTGCTGGAAACAGTCTCTGGTAATTCCATTGCCAAAGAACGCAGTTGTAATGGAACCCATCAGAATTCTGCCGATATTATCTAAAATTGCGTAAAAAATAATTGAATTGCAAATGAAAGATTTCTTAAATAAGTCCAATCTGGATTCAGAAAAAACATTAGTTGCACTACAGCATTATTAAACATAGTAGATGACATAATAGAAAATAATGATAAGGGAAACTAACATTGATGTGTTTGTTGAACTACACTAAAGCTTTCGATACCATTAATCACGTAGTACTGATGTCCAGTATACTTTTTCACATTGGTTTTTGGGACAGGGTGCGGTCAATCCATTATATTATTATCTTACAGGAAGACAGCAGTGTGTTATGGTGGATCATTCATATTAGGTCCCTTACTATTTTCAATTTATACCTCTACTTTAATGAATAGCATTTTCTACGGGTACCACTAAATGTACACTGAGTTCACCTTAGAAACTTTTCTATTACCTATAGTTTCTGCACAGTACTCAAAATACACCCAATTAAGTTATTTCCAGTATGTTACTTGTCACCTTTGACAATTTTTATTCATTCATATTCATACTCAATCAAAAATCCAAACAATGATAATATAAGCACATATTATATTTGATTCTTATCAAAAGGAATGTTTTTAAAGTCTTCTTTAGTATCTAATAATAATTAATGCAATATCTTGACAACTATACAGGGTGTCCCTAAAAGGTGCGGGAAAAACGCTACCACAAACTTCTGAGGGCAAAATATGGCGATCCAACCCAACTTACCTCAGTTCAAAAGTGGATGCTTTCGGAGATACAGAGTGTCAAAAGTTCAATTTGGTTTTAGTTTTTTATAAATAATTTCTGTCATTTTTCTTTTTGGGTAGGAGGGGTTTCGTGGGGTAAAAAATTTAAATCTGCTCTCATTTTCAATGCAAAATGTAGAGGGCGCCACCTGCGGCAAATTGTATCCATTTAAAACGTAATAACTTTTTTCAAACACACTGTATTTAACTTTTAACTAAATGTTCTTATTCTCAAATGTTTTTTACCTAGAAAAGGTATACCTGGTACGAGTTGATTGGAGCAGCCGTTTACGAGTAATCTGGATATAAAAAATTCATTCCGTATATGGCTTCAACTGGACACAATTTCAAGAGAAGGCGTTTCAATACAATAACTGTCACTAAAAATTGACGTTAAATCGAATCCAAAAAAGCATACATTTTTATCGAAATAGGTGTTTCGTGGTTGATGTTTTTGTACATAATTGCGAGTAGTGCTGAAATTTCGTGAAAGACGATCCGCAAGTGTCGGTGAATTACCAAATATTTGCAAATTTATTCTCATTATGGCTGTACATTATACCAACGAAGAAATGACCGACATGTTATTAGATTATGGATATTGCCAAGGAAATAGTTTACAATCTTGTCGAGTATACAGCGAAAGATTTCCGAATCGCCGCACACCAAACCATAAAACCTTTGCGGCAGTTGAAAGACGTCTTTGTGAAACGGGTAGGTTTGCGCCTGTTTCTATTAATTATGGTCGTGTACGTACGGTAAGGACTCCGGAAGTTGAGGAAGATATTTTAGATTGAATTGAGTAAAATCCAAAACTCAGCAGTCGACGATTGTGCTTAGAGGTAGGTGTAAGTTTCTGCCGGTTTATTCAAGAACACAGAAATCATGATTGGCACTTTACACGCAAAATTTTATTCACGAGGAGTGGCATTACTAATTTGCGCAATGAACATGTCTATGCTGAAGAGAACCCTCATGCAACTAGAGTAACCCATTATCAACATGAGTTTAAGATTAATGTGTGGGCAGGAATTATAGACACATTCATAATTGGTCCTGTTATTTTACCACCTCGGCTAAATGGCGAAAATTATTTGGAACTTCTTCAAAACGATTGACGAGCCTTATTAGATCCCCTGCCGTTGGAACATAGAAGAGGAATGTGGTTTATGCATGACGGTGCTCCTCCGCATTTTAGGCCAGCTCGATGCCCTGACATGACGCCGATGGATTATTTCTTATGGGGAGCTTTGAAAACCCTTGTATATTCTAGACCAGTAGATACTGAAGATGAATTAAGGGGACGTGTTCAAACTGGAATTGACACTTTGAGAAATGATGAGGAAATGCTCCAGAGAGTTCAGTTTAATTTTTTACGACATCTTTGTACACACGAAAATGGAGGCCATTCTGAACATTTATTGAAAGCATTTAATTAACTGTTTTTGTTCATAACTCTCTTGTTGACTGTTTGTATTCGAAAATAAAATCACATTTACTGCTTTTGTAATGTGGGTGTGGGTGAGAGCAGATTTAAATTTTTTACCCCACGAAACCCCCCCTACCCAAATATTGTGACAATATACCAATTATTACAGAAATTATTTATAAAAAACTAAAACCAAATTGAACTTTTGACACTCTGTATCTCCGAAAGCATCCACTTTTGAACTGAGGTAAGTTGGGTTTTTCCGCACCTTTTAGAGACACCCTGTATATTACCTACATATAATACTTACTTCATTAGAACAACCATTTATTACATTTAGATACTTCATTTTTCAATCGCTTTCTTTTTAATAGCATTTTCATTGCTTGTTTATGATTGTCAAGAAGATATTATTATTGGACGCCATATTTGAACTGAACGAAACTGAGTATGAAGATGAGTGCACTCGGTGCAAACTTTTGGAATGTGGAATGCAAAGTTTTAAAAAACAGTGTCTGAACATTGTCAGTGGAACACAAAATTCGCACAGAGTTCATGAAAGTGCAACCAGCAGAAAACGCTACAAGTTAATTTTACAAAAAAGACACATTTATCTGTAGTTGATCTTGGTTGTACAACTTACTGAGTCAAACGTTTCCACATTTATGTCTATTAGTCCACATCCGGTAAAGAATTGCTGTTGCTGGGATTTCATCATAACATACAATACTAGCTTCTGTATTTTCACTTCGTTTCTGTACCATTTCGACACGTAAATAGTGTTTGGGATATCTAAAAACTACAAAATTAAAATTATTATTTCGTCAGGCAAACGATTAAATCATTTACCTCAAACGCAACTTCTTCAGCGGGAAAGGTATACAGTGCAAATTGTCCTATGAAGAAAATTAGTGTTACTATCTGCGATGCATAGCTTACTGCGTCCATATTTCTAAAGGACATGTTTAAGAATATAGTACACACATAATTTTAAAGCATTTAAAATCCTACCCTATAAATAGTTGAAGCAGTACGAAACAAGATGAGACCAACGTAACTAGATAATGAAACAGTAGCATTACTGAGAAGATGTTTCGCATACGGTGGAATATACTAATATAGCGATGTTATCATTATTAAAAACAAGATGTGTACATAATACTTACGAGTATAAAAATTGATGGTGTTTTATATAACAACATATTTGATGTTTGGTGTTCTCTTTATAATTATCCAAAGCATCTTTAATCTTCTGCTTGAGCAACCTTAGTTGCAAAATTACGTGGATACAACACCCGACGTAAACAAAATCATATGCAGCTACCAGTGTTAAGGATACCCAAACACAATAAAATTGAGACGACGCTACAAGAGCGAACACAATATCTGATTCTGGAATGTAACTTTCGAAAGGAAGCATCGCGTGTGAAAGAACTACAGGCTTCAATATATAACAGCACAGACCGATAATGCCCGTCGAAATCATTGTAATCTGGACCCGTCTCACTGTCTTATGTATCTTGATAGTTGCTCTTCTAACTTCTTCGTCAAAACAGCGATAATCCCAAAATGCGGTGAAAATATTATTTAACACGTACTGGATAGATGATGATTGTGTCGTTAACAGGATATATTTTAGTAATGCCTAAACATAAAACGTACACTTGGCACTGATTAATATTATAAAATATATATAACATTTACTTGTAGGAGTGAAAAAAATGGTTGTAGCGTTTTGACATAATTTTCTCCTTGAACGTAGAAGAAATTTATAAACAGGCATCCTAGCACCAAAACCAGAACAGCAAAGTTGAATGCACGAAATAAAATGAGCTTTTTCGACACAACGGATTCAGTTTCACCCAAGAATTCGTACATAATTACGCTCACATCTAACATATCCATATCAGCGAATGCTTCCATAACGGCTGCTCTTTCAGTGACTGTATCGTTCGTACTGATTCAATTGCGCTACTCTAGATAAACGTCCCAGTGCAATTACGTAATAACTTGTTAAGTAATACGAAAAGAAAGTGCATAATTGACCCCTATCAATAATTTACTAGTAAGCTATTCAAAGGATAATAGCGTAGACTATGATTTAAATTACAAACAAAATTAGGAAAAGTACAAAGTAGAAACACATTATTTGTAAATAATAATATAATATAGTAATATTTAGGGAAGAGGTCTTGCACCAAATTTAAGCAACAAAATTCTATAGATGTCTCTCAATTTTTAGAGGTGCCAGTGAAGGACCACTCGTGGGTCCAGAACCCACATGTGGGAAATTCTATGGCTGCATAAAAGCCTTTGTCAGATCCGAGCTCGCTGCTCGGGATTCGCCCGTATGAGAAAAATCTGCATAAGACAGTTTCTATGAGCAGAGTCAGGCTGACGTTACTCAGAGGAATCTTAACTGGTCACTACGCACTGAACTTCTTCTTAGCTTCCCCTCTCACTCCTGGCAATTGCGTTATTATATTAACTAAGGTGTCTAAATTTATATTCCTAGTAATATAGTTTTTTATTAACACAAATTATAGAGGAGGATACCTGAGAATGATACCATAAGTATGCTTGTTCAATTTATTCAAAATGAAACACTATTTAGGTATATTTTATACAAATTTACGAGCAAAATACTACTATTATGCAAAACTACACTGTGATTGTGGATAATTAGGTATGGTAAACAAATACAGCTTCACATTGTTATACACCATATGGTGCCAGTTTTTCAATTTTTCAATAGGTTTTTGAAGACGGCACAGAAGGATAGAGCCTTCCTAAGAACCTGTAACAAAATACAAGAATAAATTTTTAAATAAAGCAGTTCGAATCATATTTTCACTAAATTCCATTACTAGTTCATTTATGGAGCGTACTAAATTATCTGTCACTAAACATTTTGAACTATCTTTTATTCGCAGAAATATTTCCACTATAGGTCAACAAAACAAGAATCAACTAGCGACACAAATTGTCCTTTAATACGTGTCTGACAATATTAAAACCTATGGTTAATAATATCAATAGAACTGTCTAACGACAAAGAAATAAGTGATTCAGTGATTTTCGTTCCTTTCTTTTCCTGTTGTGCAAACAGAGGCAACAAGAAATCGTTGACATGATATTTATTCTTGGAGAATGTTTAAAAAATTGTTTGTTGGCGTTACGAGTGAATGCTGTATCCATGTGATTTTAAAAAGGTGTTGGATAGATTTACTACTGGTACTGTTCAACGAGCAAAGAAAGTTAGAACGAAGTCAGTTTTGACCGTAGGAAACGAGTTGCAAGTTCCGGAGGCTGCTCTTGAAAATCAATCAACAAAATCGACCAAGATGAATCCTACAAAAATGGGGTAGTCGATCGTCACAACTGTCGTTATTACGCCGGTGAAAACCCGAAACTCATGAGAATTGGACACCACCAGCAAAGGTGGTCACTCAATGTTTGGAGTGGCATACTGGGAGAACACCTACTTGGTCCTTACTTCTTCGGCAGGAACCTGAATGGCGACAATTATTTCAGGTTCCTTCATGGCGACTTGGTTGAAGTTTTGAAAAATGTCTCTTTCGCCGCTTACCGACAGATAGTTTTCAAACAGGATGGAGCTCCTGCACATAATAATCGTTACCAGATTCATGGATCAGTCCTGGGGATCCAGTAAAGTGGCCGCCAAGATCACCTGACTTCACTCTCCTTGATTTCTTCCTCTGGGACAACATCAAAATCGAGGTCTACAGGACGGTACTAACTATTGCCGAGGATATGCGAGAGAGGATTCGTGCGGCTTTCGATGCTGTATCACCGGAAGTCTTAGGCGCGGTGTCTAGGGCCTGTGAGTCGAATTTGTTATTATGCCTCTAACGGGAAGGTCGCTATTTTGAACAATTAGGGTAGGCTGACTGAAAAATGACGTTTTTCGGAAAAATGACCTAACAATTGATCAGTTGTCATCTAGGCTTGCAAATATGTTTTGCGTTGACACAACTTTCGTTTCTTTGATGTTCTCCAATGGGATCAATCTCCGGGTGCCAATCGAATATTTCTTTTACAAAAACCGGCTATCAGAATAATGAGATATGTTAAACAGCGTCATTGCTGTGAAATTCATGTTGAGGGCATTTAATTCCGCTTGCATACCGCATATTTCAGAAGCATATAGAGTATACGGGACGCAATTTTTTCAATAATTTACCTCCCTATAAAACAATTATTTTATAAAATCGTTAAGGCTGGTGCAAGATAAAAAGAAGTCGCCAGAATTTATATATGAATAACCCTAGCTCTTTGAAGGACCTTACATACTATCTATAAGTAGGTAGGCTCGGGTTGTACGAGCACAGTTTGACCCCGCGAAGGAATTTACTTTCATGTGCAAATTATCTTATTATTATCTCATTAACGGCTTTGATCAGGTATTGGGCAGCTTTTATCTGGCATTGAACAGCTTTTATCGGATATTGAACAGCTTTTATAGGGTACTAAATAGCTTTTATCAGGCGAAACTTGTTTTCCAAGAACAACCTTCATAATAACGACAGTAATTAGCGAAAGTAAATTCTTTCGCGGGGTCAAAGGTCAAACTGTGCTCGTACAACTCGAGCCTACTTCTATACATAAACGAGGAAAAGACAAAATATATGGAATGGTCTGATAAAGAATTTCGAAGAGGAGGGCATTTCAGAATAGACACCGGCAATGGGAAGGTATACCAGTTCGAGGAGGTGGAGAATTTTCCATACCTAGGAGCGATATTTGCTAGAAAGCCGGATTTGGAAATGCAAATTCAAGGTAGATTAATGGCAGGAAATAGATGTATTGCAGCATTTAATGGGATGCTAAGGAAGAGAGGTGTATCAAGGAAACTGAAGATAAAGATATATAAAACCGTAGTAAGACTAATAGTTTTGTATGCTTGTGAGACCTGGACCATAAGCAAGATGCAGCAAACAAGACTAGCGATATGGGAGTGTAAAGTTTGGAGAAAAATATTTGGAGGGAAGCGGGAAGGAGAGATATGGGTGAGGACTAACGAAGAGCTGAGTGAACTTTGTGGAGAAGCAAATATAGTGGGAGTGGCGAAGGTGCAGAGGCTGAGATGGGTGGGACATATGGAAGGAATGGTGGAGTTAAGAATGCCGAAAATGATAATGGCAAGGACAGTTGGGGGACAGAAGGAGGGGATGGCCAATAAATGCAAAATACATTCTCGATATTTATTTATAACTTACCGAGTCAAACGTTTCCACATTTATGTCAATTAATCCAGCTCCTGTGAAATATTTTTGCTGCTGCGATTTCACCACAACATACAGCATTAGCTTTTGTATTTCCACGTCGTGTCTGTACCATTTCGAAATATAAATAGCATTCGGTACATCTAAGAACTACAAAAGCAATAATAATCATTAAAATTATTATTTCGTCAAGGAAATATTTACCTCGAATGACACCTCTTCAGCGGGAAACGTATATAGGGCAAATTGTGCTATGAAGAACACTATTGTTAATATCTGCGATGCGTAACTCACTGCATCCATATTTCTAAAAGAGACGCATCCAAATTTTGCATACGTACTTAAAATCACTTAAAATCATACCTTAAAAGTAGTTGAAGTAATATAAAACACGATGAAATCAATGTAACTAGGTAATGGAACAGTAGCATTACCGAGAAGATTTTTCTCATATCGTGGAACATACTAGGAAAACGATACGATAAAAATAAATACAGGCGATCTAACTATAATACTTACTAGTACAAAAACTGATGATGTTTTATATAATAACATAATTGCTGTTTAGGATTGACTTGGTATTTGTCCAAAGCTTCTTTCATTTTCAGCTTAAACAGTCTTAGTTGTATAATAATATGAACACAAGATGCGATATAAAGAAAATCGTATGCGGGAACGCATACTATGGCTAACCAAAGACAGTAGAATTGAGATGAGGCGACAATGGCGTACATAACGTCTGAGTCTGGAATGTAACCTTCAAAAGGAAGTACGGCATTTGACAGAAGGACAGGTTTTAATAAATAAGAAAGTAATGCGATAATGCCCGTTACAAGAATGACAATCTGAACATACCTCACTGTTTTGTGTATTTTAGACGTTGTTGTTCTAACATTTTCATCAAAACAGCGATAATTCCAAAACGTTGTTAAAATATTATTTAACATGTTTTGTATAGATGAAGTTTGTGTCGTCAACAGTATATATTTTAGTAACACCTGAAACGAAAATGTATAATCGATGTTTATTAATATTTGCTAAATGCGAATACACAGTATTTACTTGTAAAAGTGAGCAGAATGGTTGTAACGTTTTGATTGAAGATTCTCCTTGAACATAGAAGAAATTTAAAAATAAAGATCCCAACACCAATATCAGAACACAGTAGTTAGATATACGAAATAAAATTATCTTTTTTGATACAGTACGTTTAGTTTCACCCAGGAATTCGTACATAATCAAGCTTATATCTAACATATCGATCTGCCCAAACGCTTCCATAGCAGCTGTTCTGTCGTTAGTGAATGTGCCGTTCGAACTGATTCAAGTGTGCCGTCACATCGAAATTCCTAACTAATAAACTCCATAATTGATCCCTTCAAAAATTTATGGCTATTAATTCTAAGGGAACGTCAGTATTAACCATTTCGAAAATATTAACGTTCTTGGTCTTATGTAGAACGAGTCAATAAATTATTATCTTAAGAAGGAAAAGGAAATATCTAACAAATAGTGGCTGAGAAACGGAATCTTTTGCCCTTAATTCTATGAATTAAAAAACATCCTAAATATGCAACATTGTTTCAATATTATATAAAAGAGTAGTACAAAGATAGAGAAGATCTAGCCGACGAAAAGTTCTTAGTAGTTCTGAATATAATCCCATCAATTTATTACACTTCGCAACAATATTATTAATATTATATCTAAAGCTTAGCTCTCAATCAAATAAAATGCCCAGATCTCTGATACATTCAGTCGAACTCAACATCCTCCATCCAAGAAATACTTGGTCACAATGTTATTCACATTTCTGGAATACGACATAGCAAAGCATGTCATTCATTTAAAAATTATAAATAGAGTAGGTCCGAAGTTGGACCCTTGAGGAACACCTCAACTACTAGATATCAGACCAGATACGTAGCCATTAATTAAGCTTTTTAATTAGCAATGATAAATTCACCTTATCAAAGGCTTTTGAGAAGTCTGTGTATATTGTATCAATTTGCGACCGATTGTCTATAGCTGAGTTAACAAAATTAGTGAAATGACCAGAATCGTTTAGAATTTTCAGTTATATTTGCCTCTATATCGTTTAAATACCTACTATAACATGTTTGCATTTCAATTTTCACTTTCCTTCTATATATGCTAAAATAGTTGTAATCACTAACGTTTTAAAATTGTTTATACTTTCTGTAAAAGTTATTTTTCTTTTTAATGAAATATATTAAATCTTTGGAATACCATATTGGAAATTTCAAACGTGATATCCTTGAAGAAGGAACGTATGCTCTAATGATATTATTAATAATTTCATAAAACACATCTACAAGGCAGTCTCCACACTGAAAACAACAGACCAATCAATGCTATCAATAAGCTGATTAATATTGATGTAGTCTGCCTTATGAAACTGAAATTTTGGCCATACTTTAATATTGGCATTTTGTAGAATGCCAAGATTTGCATCAATCCTCAAGGGCGAATGGTGGACATCTACTTTGCTCAGAGGCTGGTTATACATTGATGCCACTGATATTGGATAAGTAGAAAAAATAAGCTTTAGTAGTCTATAAATGACATAGTATCAAGAATTATGATGAAGAATGATCATTAATAAACACCTTTGAATTTATTTCATTAAATCCTATCTCATTAGTAGTCAAAATCCTCTTGATCCACATGCCCACTCAAAAATGCACGCGAAAACGTAACGTAAACATATTTCACTTTTCACTCCTGTCGATTGTAATCTGTGGAACACGGCCGATGACATTTCATTTGAGCCTTTTTCATGCTCATTTTCTGTCCAATAATACGAAAAAACATTGGTGTTATTCAAAGTACTATTGGTTGTTCCCTGTACGATGGTAAAGTTGTAATAATAGATCTGTCTTGAATAGTATGTTTTCTGATCTGGTAATTTGGGCAATACTAAGTTCTTTTGACAGTCAAATGAAAATGTCATAATGCAATGGTTAGATTCTTTTAGGCAATCATAAAAAGCATGCATAACTTCTATGATAAGCTTCCTTTTGTCGAAGATGACGAATAATATGCACACTATACCAAGGAGGATAACATCTATTAGAGCATGCAGGCGACTGGCGGAGAGTTGTTAGGTCAAATATAGTATATATTCTCTGATAGAAGGCATCACAGCAAGATTGAACCGAATCAGTATTTAAAAGTACACTCCAATCGGTATTGAGGAACATTTCGTACATGTGCATGTGAATGATGGACATTGCTTTGCTCAAAGGCTGGTTATACATTGAAATATTGGATAAGTAGAAAAAATAAGGTTTAGTAGTCTATAAATGACATAGTATCAAGAATTAGCTTTTTTGAAGTTATATGATCTAGTTGGTTCTTGTTTCAGAAACTGAACATGAGATTTTATTTCGATTGTTAATATTACAAATGAAATTGTATTGACTAAGGTTACAAAATTGTTGAAGGTTGTTTAGTGTAGTCAGTTTTCGACCATTTACATCAACATTGTAGTTTGGTACATTAAAATCACCGAGCAGAATTATGTTTTTACATGAAGAAAGAAACTCTAATGACAGAAACAGTGACACAAAACATTCATATTCTCTAAATATTCTCTTTAAAAGTCTTTAGATTCACTTCCGTAGCTGGTAGTACGTCTTTGACAGCTATTAGTCACATTGGAACACACTGTAGTTGTTTGGTATAAATTCACTATTAGATGCATCTACCACTAGTTAACTATGTTTCCGTGAGACATAAGATATCGATGTCACCGGCCAAAATATTATTAAAAACGGTATTAAATTTAGAACTCAAGCCTCTAACATTTTGATGCGAACAATAGATCTTATTGTTACTGTTTTTGGGTTGATCATGGATGATCTTTGGGATGCCACGTATATATTTGATTTTCAGATCAGTAATGCTTATCACAAATTACTTTTATCTGAAAGAATTTTTATTTTTTTATCATTTGATACCCAATAATATAATTGAACAATACATCTACTTTAACCATATCCATTATGGTATGGGGTGCGATTACACACGTTTCCTGCGTGTATAGCAGACGATGACGGGTCGCCGATATGTAGATGAGGTGACACGACAACGCCCAGCCGTACATCGTGCGTGTTGTACAAACCTCTGTAGAAGAGCACTAGATACGGGTGCTCCATTGATCCAACATGTCTGGGATATGATCGGTTGGACATTTCGACGTTATTGAACAGTATTCATAAGCTATTTATTTGTTTTCTGGGTTGGAAAAGTTTTAGTATCATAATTTGGCAAACCCGTTAAAGAAAAGTGTGTATTCGGTTGTAATGGAATACGTAGTATATGGTATCTATAAAAATAAAGTGTTGAAAAAATATACAGTAGTGTTTAATTAATAAGTTAAGAACACAAAATTCAAAACTAAACACTATTACATTTTAGAAATATTTAGCAAACTACATTATCATTCAAAACTATATACGCTGTGATGTTGGATTTGGATGGCAAGCAAATACGGTTCCCGATTATTATAGGGTATGATGGACATTTTTTAATTCTTCAATAAATTTCTAAAGACAGCACTGAAAGATAAAGCCTTTCTGAGAACCTGTAACAAAATAAACGAACAATAAAATTTCAAATAAAGCAGCTCTAAACATATTAACTAAATTCAGTTCCATGCTCCAGTTTAATCTGGAATATTTCACAAAAAAACTGGCTGTTCTTACTATGGTGCGAAGGGGTACTACGTGATCGTACTTTGTGCGTAATGGAAAGCTGTTCGCATTACCTGAGCGAGATTGAGCGAAGAATAGTTGTGGGTATGCACATGACATTGTCGGGAGTGCAACGGGAATGATAAGAATGGAATGAGCAAGGACGTACGCGAGCGGGGCGGTCGCTACAGCATGCGAGTACCACGCTCTTGTGTTCAGTACTATAGCATCGCATATGTCCTTTTGTGTTACTTGTACATATTTTACAATAACTATTTCGAATATAAAAAATATTTTGTTAGGTCCGACACTGGCAGATCCCTCATCAGCATCATACCATTTTATAATGTATTGTTTTCGAGTATTTTATGAAATAAAACAATAACTTCTATCGGAAAGATATTTTCTTTTTTATCATTAGATAGCCAATAGTATAATTGAACAATACATCTATTTTATTCATGTGCAGTATGGTATGGGCTGCGATTACACACGACGATGAAGGGTTGGCGATACGTAAATGATGTGCTTCCCTAAGTTCGGCGGCCCCTATTCGACAACGCCCTACCATGCTCCAATGGCGGGCTCGTACGCCGGATCTGAATCGATCGAAGATGTTTGGGATATGATCGGTCGGACACTTCGATGTTATCCGGTTACAAGCTGCTCGCGAGGCATTTATCACAATTTTATGTTGATTGAACACTATACGCTATTTATATGTTGTCTGTATCGTAAAGCAAGTCCATCCAATCGTTTTCAACGATGGTAAAGTGAAGTTGAGCGAGTTAGTTGAAACCGGAAACTTTTGGTTTGCCGATGTTTGTCGACCAAAACCAGAAGCGCCTTGATGACACTGGTCCACAGGCTTTTTCTTTCTTACACTCTGAAACGTGTATGTTATGGACTTTTTCATTGTAATTCTGAAAATATTTTCAAAAATTGGCTATCACGTCGGGGCATGTCTGAACAGGATTTAACATGTTTGGGCTTCATTTGGTAGGCCTATGATTTGGCGATAACAAAAGGATCATTCGACAGACTGCTACTTTTGTTGTACAAAGACCTTCGGGTTTTCCAGTAAAAATAAGGATAAAATTAACTATCCTAATTTACCTTTTGCCACTCGTACAGTTCCTCATTCGGAACCTTTGCCAGTACCAAGTCCTGTGGATGTTTGGAACCAAGAACACGTTGAAATCGAGATAGAAGAATACATTTCAGAGTTGTCGGACACAGATGAAGAATATTTTCCATCTCAAGAGGACACGCCTCATTTAATAAATCAATTGGAATTAAATGATTTAGTTCGAGATCTCAATTTATCAAAAACCCAAACATAAATATTAGAATCAAGACTGGAACAAGGATGGAAGTTGGTAGCTCCGGGTACACGTCTTTCTGTATTTCGAAATCGCCACAAAGAACTGTCACAGTATTTTTCAACTGAAGAAGATCTTTTATTTTGCAAAAATATTGACGGTTTAATGCGAGAATTAGGTTAGAAGCACCAACCGGAAGAATGGTGTCTTTATATAGATGCTTCTAAATTGAGTTTGAAAGCTGTCCTTCTACATATAGGAAACATCTACCCCTCCATTCCTGTTGTCATGCCGTGCACATGAAGGAAACATATGATAATATGACACGTCTCCTTGATAAAATCAATTACAAAACCTATAAATGGTACACCAGTGCTGATCTCAACGTGGTTGCAATTCTATTTGGTCTACAACTTGGATTCACAAAGTATTGCTGTTTCCTTTGTGAATGGGATAGGCGAGCGAGAAATTTGCACTATACTGTTAAGCGATGGCCAATCAGAATACAATATACTCCTGGAGAAAAGAACGTAGTCCATAATTCGTTGGTGGAGCCTCATAAAATACTTTTACTGCCATTACACATAAAATTAGGTCTGATGAAGAATTTCGTCAAAGCTTTGGACAAAGAGAGACCAGGATTTCGATACCTTAAACAAAAATTTCCTAATATATATCAGACAAAACTTAAAGAGGGGATTTTTATAGGACCCCAGATTAATCTGTTACAACAGGATCGAGAATTTGATGTACTCTTGAGCGATTTACCACGGACTGCTTGGGATGCATTAAAAAGTGACAAATAATTTCTTAGGAAATAAAAAATCTGAGCGAGATGCTTGCTGACTACAGTTGGATGACTTTAATTTCGGAATGTTCTTCATCCCAATATGAAAGAAAAGTGAAAAGAAAGTCTTTCTAAATACGTCGCATATACTTAGTTAGTGTTAGTATTGCATGATCAATATGAATTTCATTTGTTTATCATACCAGACGTGATAGAAGATATTTGTTCTTATAATAATTATTAGGAATATAAAACAAAATAAGTTTGTACTTATATAATTCATAACGAAAAATAAAAAAAAAATTAAAATTTGTTATTCTGTGTGATTTAACGACCGGTTTGGTGTTGTTGTTTTGTAACGATGTACGAAACATGGTCCATGTTTCCCCAAATGCCCGAGTCGAACACGTTGTCTGTAGAGTTGTAGTGCTGGAAAGCCACTAAAGCCGGTTAAAGCGGCTAAAAGAACAGCGCTCGATTGAGAAGGTTATGGTCTCCGTTTTTTGGAATGCGCATGGCATAATTTTAATTGATTACGTACAGAAGGGAAGAACGGTCAGAGGAAAATATTATGCAGCGTTATTGGGCAAACTTAAGGACGACAACCAGCGCCCCAGGCCAAATTGGATACTCTCCAAACTTGACCCGCAGCGACTATTATCTTTTTGCTAACCTCAAGCGGTGGATTTAGATCGAATGAGGAAGTAGCTCCTTATATATACAACTTACCGAATCAAATGTTTCCACATTTATGTCTACTAATCCAGCTCCAGTAAAGTATTTCTGTTGCTGTGATTTCAACATAACATACAGCACTAGCTTTTGTATTTCCACCTCGTGTTTGTACCATTTTGAAATGTAAATAGCGTTTGGTAGATCCAAAAACTGCCAAAAAATCATTATTCCGTCAAAAAAAAAAAAAAACTTAATTAACTCACCTCAAATGCCAACTCCTCAGCGGGGAATGTATATAGTGCAAACTGTGATATGTAGAAGACTAGTGTTAGAATTCGCGATCCATAATTTATAGCATCCATATTTCTAAAAGAGAAGACAATTTTGATAAAAATTTTGCATACATATTTATTAGAGCCATTTATCGATACCTTAAAAATAATTGAAGTAGCACGAAACACGATGAAATCAATGTAAGTAGATAATGAAACAGTAACATCGCTGAGAAAATATCTCTCAGTCGGTTAAACATACTAAAACGATAATTATGTTATAAACATTACGATCGTAAGATGTAATTATAATACTTACGAGTATAGCAATTGATGGTGTTCTATATACCAACATAATCGCTGTTTGGGGTTCTCTTCGCATTTATTCAGGGCGTCTTTCATTTTCCGCTTAAGCAGCCTTAGTTGTACAATAATATGAATACAACACGCTACATAAATAAGATCGTATGCAGTCACAGATGCAGTAGCTAGCCAAAGGCAATAAAACTGGCATGCGGCTACAATGGCAAACATAATATCTGATTCAGGAATGTAGCTTTCAAGAGGAAGTGTCACGCGCGAAAGAATTGCAGGTTTCAAAAAATAGGCAAACACGGCGACAATGGTGAGAGAAACGATCGTAATCTGGACGTATCTCACTGTTTTATATATTTTATTCGTTGCTGCTATAACATTTTCGTCAAACCGGCGATAATTCCAAAATTTTGTTAAAATATTATTTAATACGTGTTGGATGGCTGAGGATTGTGTTGTTAATAGCATATATTTTAATAATGTCTGAAAGGAAAACCTGTAATTGTAATTTATTAATATTCCTGAAATTATGGTAAATAACTTACTTGTAATACAGAAAAGAATGGTTCTAACGTCTTAATATAATACTGTTTTTCAACATAGAAGAAATTTAAGAATATATATCCCAGCACCAATATCAAAACGGAGTAGTTGCATATACGAAATAAAATTAACTTTTTGGATACCACGGGTTTAGTTTCGCCTAAGAATTCGTACATAACCAAGCTTACCTCAAACATATCGAGCTGAGCGAAAGCCTCCATAACTGCTGTGTCTGTGAGGGTATCTTTCGTACTGATTCATATGTGTTTACTACGTAGTCTTCACATGTCAATTATTATAACTTGTTAAGTAATACGTGCATGATTATTAAGGTCTATTAAAAATGTATACCTACAGATAATTAGTTTAGTTTGTTATGAAGAATATTATTTCCTTTATCCCATTACATACATGTTTACATTGCTCTTGTAATAGATGAATAGGGGAGAGTGCTGAAGAGTCTGTTGAGAGTTCTCACATCTTATTTAATTTATACATCGTGATTTCTTGTAGAACTTTTTCGTTAACGCAACAGTGATAAATGAATTAAATATTATAAAATTATTTTCGAATTTCTTCAAACAAATTGTTTTTGTTAGTTATTTCAAACAAAATTTTAAACTAGAGTATTTCTTAACAAAATCAGGGACTAGTGGGGCGGTAGTTTACCCTTTGTTGTAGGTGAGGAAGTTCTGTTTGTCTACAAATTAGTTAGCTTTTCAAAGATGACAATTTTGAATGGGTACAAAGCTTCGCCTTCGAATTTATCAACTATAATCTGCAACCACACCCTTTTTTTGGCAAACTTCCGCATAGTACCCGATTTTCAGTACTCAACTAATCAATGATGATCTGATTTATAGGAAGGAGGCATTTAATGGCCTTGTTAGCTATTCCATATTCAACGAGGACCTTTTTGTTTTTTCGTATTCTGATTAGGGGATGAAATAAAAATATAACAATGAGACTCCCAACGAGCTCTAGATAATGTAGTGATTTCATGTTTCATATGAAGTGGACCGGGCTTAAAAAATATTACACCAAACGACGTTTTGCGTGAATGCCACTACCACAATTCTAACCCTGGAATTCTGGACGACCAGTCTACTCTTGTTTTGATTTAGTGTGGTTATTAGTTTGGTGATTTAACCATCAACTAAAATCCAGCTGTATTTTGCAAGGACATAACTTAAACGACACACTCAAATAAAGATAGAAAACCATTCTTGGCTTTCGAAAAATGGTATGTCAGTAATATGTCATTACCCTTTGTTGTAGGTGAGGAAGTTCGAGAGGGAATATTTGTTTGTCTACAAATTAGTTAGCTTTTCAAAGATGACAATTTTGAATGTATCGTGAGTGATTTAGAGCTGGAAGCATAGGCTTCTTTTAAAAATAGCCGAGAATGTCTAGATTATGATTCCCGTCCAGGTCGGCCTGTTTTAGTGATCATCTCCGATGTGTTCGGTACTGGAAGATGCAAGATTAAAGACGCCATAATTAGCAGCTTCATTAGGAGTTTCAAAAAGCACGGTTTTCAGAACTGTTGGAATGCAATAGTTATTTTTGCATTAGTAGGTTTTTATGTGTGTCGTGTGCAAAAGTAGTTGGCAGCCCTGAAATGTTTTTTAGTTGTAATATAGATATATACGTCAATTTTTCCCTTCAATATATAGTTTTGTATCCTTTATATGTTTAACAGTTAAAACGACTAGAAATATATTAAAATATTTGTTACTGTTGTTTTTATTTAAATCCGCTACTGCAACAAGAACTCTACCCGAATTCATTAGAATGAAAAAAGTTAGTGCTAAATAGGTTCTGCGAATCCTTTCTCCCTCTAAATGCTTCTGCGAATGGAGACCTGTGAACAATTTTTGGCGCTTTGTGGAAACGAACCAGGTTTATCAATCAACTTTGTCAGCGCAGGTGATACCTGGGTCTAAAGCCCCCTCTCCTCCCTCTCCACCCTCCTCGAGAATATCTTTATGGGAGATTATAGACCCCCATAGAGTCAAAATAATGCCTCTTTATTTCGGTGTCATATTAGAAGTAAACATTATCACACACCGAGACAAAAATCAAAAAATTTATAGCGAAGTGTCAATACTGTCGCTGCTGAGTTCTAGTCTATATTATATTTTTTCGCTCCTAGAATAACACATGAATCGCTGTCTTGGTCGAGTCTAGCCAAACGCAAAACTAAAAGTTCTCCTGGACATTGATCATGTGTTGTCATTGGAATGTAGATCTTCTTTCAGTGTGTTAGAGCGGGCGTTCCAGCCATCTTGGGGCCTTATTCTTCACTAAAAGGTGCGCCCTGGTTTGTCAGGAATGTTCAACTTGCGCTTGCCATGAAGACCTCCCCTAAAGAGAGCAATTGCCTCAAGCTTCAGCCGGATTCGACACGGATAGCTTTTACGCCCAATGTGATGATCCGAAAGGCTCTCGATATCGCAGACCACTTCAGCAGTGATTAAGTGCCATCAGCGTTCGTAACGCAGTGAGACAAACACCACCTCATTCTCAAACTTCCAAAGCTTGAATGGCTTTTAGTTGAGATGAAAAGGCTAAATGTGCGATTGCTTGGGACTGGGTGGAGTCGTTATCAAGGAATAGTAATGTTTGATTATCTATGTTCTGCAAGGAAAATAATGTTAATGATTTTTCAGGATTATCAAGGAATATTAATTGATTATCTATGTAAGGGTCAGGAGGTAACAATCCCGAAATCAACACCAAGATTAAACATTTGCAAGGTGTCCGAATGTTCACAGAAATACACCATCCACCTTATAGTCCAGTTTCTTAATCTCGGAAGAATTTTAAGAGGAACAAAATTTATGGACGATGACAAAGTTATAATTAATTTTTTTTATAATGAATTAGTGAAGATTGTTTTTGGTTATGCTTTCAACTAAGAATTGTAAGAACAATACATTAATTTTTACGTATTTTTAACAGTTATTCAAAAAGTTTGAAATTGTCGGCTAGTGTGATTATTAACGGAAATTTTTTAATCTATATTTCAGCGAACATAGTTTTTTTACAAACATAAATGCTTATTGAGATATATTGTCTTCCAAAACTAAACATTATTACATATTGGCAAAATATTAGTAAAAGATTTCTTCATTCAGAACTCTGCTTCATGGTTATTGTAACGGTAAGCAATTACGTTTTCATATTACTGCATGACATGATGTAATTGTTTCAGTTTTTCAATATGTTTTTAAAGATGGCACAGAAAGATAAAGCCTTTCGAAGAACCTGCAACAGAGTAAAAGAAGAATGTTTATTGTTATTCTTCAGTGAACATTAAGCGCATACTCCACATCATCCATACAGAAGCACATGCATCAGAGTCCATGAGTTCTCACGTGAATGAAAAACTGGGCCATTGGGAGCTAGCTTCAAAAAGTTATGCATGAATACGGAAGCTGAACGCATGGCCCAGTTATATTATTCTCAATTTACAATGATTTCATGTGGTAAGGTCTGATTCCATGTATTTGATTTACGTCAAGAAACTCATACTCTACTATCTGAGGAATCTCATGAAAACTTCGAGTACTTTGCCGAACTCGACTCTTTGGTGGCGGCTATGGTAATTGTGCGATGTATTTGTGAAATTTTAGAACTTTAGGAGGAGGTTGTGGTGTTTAGGAACCAACCCTCAGTTGTGGATAAGAGAAATCAATGGGGATGACGGCCTGTAACGAAGTCGCTGTTTTACAAGACTTGCTCTCTATTGCTAAGTAATATCTCTCATAAGTTTTGTGCGTTTTGTGTATTGTGTCGGTTAGATTTTCTTTCTTACTTTTATATTCATTTCGCGTTTAAAAAGTCACTTGGTCAGTTCTTTTAAGAGCTATTGAATATATTGTAGCTTTTGTGAAGGTTAGTTATCTATTAATAAGAACATTGAATGTAATAATAAATAAAATAATTTCATTTTAGGTTATAACCAAGATGCCGAAGGCAATAGGAGTTATTCACTTCCAATTCATACAACGCTTTCCAGATTTTAACTTTGATTATGATTCATTTCGACATCGTAGACATACTATAACACAGGAGGAATGGTTTAATAATCGAATGAACGATGATTTCCTAATTTTAATATTTTTTAGTGACGAAGCATGGTTTCATCTGACAGGATACGTAAATTCACAAAATTATAGATCTTGGGCTACAGAAAATCTACACCAACTTGTAGAATGTCGACAAGAATTATTGGGCCAATTTTCTTTTACGATACCATTACTGCAGCAAGATATCGAGGAATATTAAACGAATTTTCTAATCAGTTGCATGACAATGAATTACAAAATAGCTGGTTACAACAAAATAATGCACCTGCTCACACGGTCAGAATGTTTTTGAAAATTTAAAACGTAGGGTGAATGTTTGTTTACTGCAAAATGGTTATCATTTCCAGCATATTTTATAAATATGTTAAGAAAAAATCATGTTTTAACTGTGTTTATTGTGAAAAAACTTTCAGTACATTAGCTACTCATAAGATGTGTTTGTACAGAGGCAAAATTGACAATTTTTTCATTATAAAATGTAAGTAAAATTTATTTATGCTATTAAAATGATAATAAGCAATAGTGTTTTAATTAAATAAACGTACAACTAAAATTTATTTTTATTATTCCAAGAAATTACTTACGTTTCATTTAAAATAAAATTTAAAATCATCTGTCAAACTATTTTGAACTATTTAGGAATATTTTGTAGCAGTAGTACCAATCTGTCATCTTGGTTGCATATGTGTCATGTTACAACAAGTAATGAAGGCCCGGATCAGATAAAAAAATGCCGAGAAATAAATTGGTATCCTAGGAGTAAAAAACAAAAATGCATTGTTAGATATAAAGAGATAAGATTTTTTTAACTGAGCATAGCTATGAAAATAGGACGATCCCATCATCTCATCAACAATTTTATGAAGTTGGGTAATTCCTACGATAAAAATCGCGCTTAAGGAAGCAATGAAAACCTACCTCGAAGACACTGCTTATCAATATTTTGTTTAGCCTCTTTGGTAACCGCACAACAAATAAAATGTAATTTAAATTAGCCAGTAACTAGCAGACGTGTACAATAAACGTTATCC
Source organism: Holotrichia oblita (assembly GCA_023690525.1). Taxonomy (NCBI): domain Eukaryota; kingdom Metazoa; phylum Arthropoda; class Insecta; order Coleoptera; family Scarabaeidae; genus Holotrichia; species Holotrichia oblita. The sequence continues at coordinate 2,499,695 of CM043024.1, read as the reverse complement.
GGCAGTAGACGTTTTCGGCAGTTAAAAAAGACTTCAAGACCACCCTTTAAACCACAACTTACACACACTAAACTACACCGCAAGAGTTGCAGTGATAGCCAGACAAGTAATACAGCTTACGGAGTCACTGCAACTAAGCACCCACCACACATTAAAAAAAAAAAAACGAGACGCATTCAGGCAAAACTAAAATTTGGTCAAGATCATATGAGATGGAATCATGAGTGGAACAACATATTTTCCGATGAGAAAAAATTTAACTTGCAGGGAACTGATGGTTTCAGATATTATTGGGACGATTTGGGCAAAAACACTAGGTAGCTTTTACTCATAACAATCAACCCCTTTATGTTCTATTTCTACGCGAATGAATTCTAATTCTTATATAGAACTTCGGGAAATGGTACTGATAGATTTTGGTGAACAATTGCCGGCGTAAGACTGGATATTTTAGCAAGACATTGCAAGCTATCCATAATTGCAAGAAACAATTGATTACAATGACTTGGTTGCCGGTCCGTTCTGAACCCCATTGAAAATATCTTTGGAGAATATTGGCAAGAGAGGTGCATTCCAATAATAAACAAGATGATAACGTCTTCAGCGTTAACTTCGATGCATAATTTGACGAAGATGTTAAGAAATTTAATATTCTACAGAAATTTCGTTGAGTGTATACAGCAATACTTAAGTTGATATTAATTTAATTTTATAAGAATTTAGCTCTTAAATCTCGCTTATAATGGTGTGAACTTACTGAGTCAAATGTTTCCACATTTATGTCTATTAATCCGGCTCCAGTAAAATATTTCTGTTGTTGAGATTTCATCATAACATATAATATTAGCTTTTGTACTTCCACTTCGTTTCTGTACCATTTCGAAATGTAAATAGCGTTTGGTAGATCCAGAAACTACAAAAGCAGTAGTAATCACTAAAACAATCATTTCGTGAAGTGAATTATATTACAACATACCTCAAATGCCACCTCTTCAGCGGGGAAAGTATACAGTGCAAATTGTGCTATATAGAAGACGATTGTTACTACTTGCGATGAATAACTTACTGCATCCATATTTCTAAAAGAGAAGAAACTTGGATGGTAATGTGCTAGTTACAAACAGGACATACCACACAAAGCATACCTTAAAAGCAGTTGAAGTAGTACGAAGCATGACGCAGATAACGTAACCAGATAATGAAACAAGAGCATTACTGAGAAGATATTTCTCATATGGTGGAATATACTAAGGTAACAACGTGATCATTATTCATATAACATTCATTTATAATACTTACGAATATAGAAACTGATGATGTTTTATATAGTAACATAATTTCCGTTTAGGATTTTCACTGTAGTTATCCAGAGCTTCCTTAATTTTTTGCTTAAGCAGTCTTAGCTGTAAAATAAGATGAATGCAACAGGCGACATAAAGGAAATCATATGCAAGCACCGATCCCAAAGCTAGCCAAAGACAATAAAATTGAGATGAAGCTACAATAGCGAACATAACGTCTGATTCTGGAACATAACTTTCAAGAGGTAGTACAGCATTTGAAAGAATTACAGGTTTCAATAAATAGAAAAACAAGCCTATAACGGTGATTAAAACGATTATAATCTGGATGTATTTCACTGTTTTATGTATTTTGTTCGTTGCTGTTATAACATTTTCATCAAAATAGCGATAATTCCAAAATTTTGTTAAAATGCTATTTAAAACATATTGGACGGCTGATGTCTGCGTCGTTAAAAGTATATATTTTAGTAACGCCTGCAAATAAAACGTATCATTAGTATTTATTAATATTCTTTAAATGCAATTATAAAGGACTTACTTGTACGACTGAGAACAATGGTTGTAATATTTTGACATAATGCTGCCCGGGAACATAGTAGAAAGTTAGAAACGTATATCCCAGCACCAATACCAGAATAAAGTAATTAAATGTACGAAATAGAATTAACTTTTTAGATACAATATGTTTATTTTCGCCTAAGAACTCGTACATAGTCAAGCTCATATCTAACATACCGATCTGAACGAAAGCTTCCATAACAAATGTTCTGCCAGTGAGGATGTCATTCGTATTGATTCTAATGTGCTACTAGGTAGTCATTACATATCAATTATTATAATTTGTAATAAGGACATTATCGTTTAAATTCCCATATTAAGTTATTAGTATACGGTACTGTATAATACCTGTTACTATTATAGGGGAGGGTGGTAGTGCTAGTTCTTAAGGTTTTTTAATGAAATAAATTAGTAAACATGATTATTTCATGTGTAGTTAGTACAAAAATAAGGCTTCACAGTTTCAGTAAACAGTATTTATTTATATGTAATTAAAAATTAACAATAACGGAAAAAAATGAAATCCACCGATAGTTTGTCATGCAAATTTTTGAAAATTCTAAGCAAATGAAAGTTAATACACAAACCTTGCAAAACTAAGACGGTTAATAATAAAAAACAAGCGAAATATCATGAACTCAGTTTATTGGTCAACTTGCTCCCAACATTCGGACATGTTAAGTATTCTAAAGTATGAATTTTTCCCATTTTTCACAACTATCTTGATTTTCGATTCTTTCTAGAATCACAATAGTTACAGCGACCATATGTGTTATTTATTTGATGAAATTTGATTTCTAAAGGTGTTGTTCCGCAAAGCTCCTGCAATAAACCACAGACGCGTTCAGTAAGAAACGTAATGACATGATGCAATGATATAAACTGCAATTCTTATGGAAATAAAAACAGTTTTAAAAAGAGATAAATATTCTCGACCTGCTCTTAACAGTATGAAAATACGACTAAAAAATATATTCCTTTCAAAAAGAAAAGTCCTTCCACAAATAATATAAATTGCTTTAAAAAAAGTCATATTTATTGTTTAAAATATAAAAAACAAGGTTCTATGGAAAATCAGGATAAAGGGAAACTTAGGACAATAAATTCTCAAAACGATCTCCAAGCTGAAATGAACAATTCAGAACATCAATACATAGTAGTATAGTAAATACATACAAAGGAGCAATACTGTCAAATTGACAGCAAGAAACAGAACCTGTCTGTGAACGCGTCTGTGGTGTTTTGCATACTCGTTCGGATGACATCGACTGACCCTAGGACGGTCGACCATACTGTATAGCAGTTTGGGAATATATAGCAAACTTTGACTTACACTGAGGGAACATCGTTTTGTTTCAAGAAAATAGTTTTGTACCAATATATTTTTGGATATATAATAATGATATAAGAATTGTTTTTGTTTTATTGCACAAAGTATAAGATATTTTCAGACGATAATAGCATCAATATATTTTCCCGGGTTTTATGCAAGAAAATAATTCTGTTGAAAATTATTTTAGGTCAAAGTAATTATTGTCTTTCTTCTTGAAAACATATTTTATCCGTTTGAGAAAATAATTTAGTTAAAAGATAATTTTCCATTAACTAAACTATTTTCTCAGAATAAGCTATAATTTCCGATGCCGAGATATTTCTTCACTATGACGATATATTATTAATACTACTCACTCCTGACTATATGTTAGGTTAGAATGGTGTGCCAACGATTGGTATGCATAGTTGCCATTTTTCTATTAGTTGGCCTCTATGCCAGCACAATTGTTGGCACAAAATTTGTCCCCTACATCAACGCCTCCTTTTGTTTGGTTGTATATTAGGATCATCTCAGGTTTCCCTGTAGTTTTATCTGTTTTATCATCGCGGTGCATCGTAGAGAAGAGTAAAACGTTTTTATTTTTATATGGTATGTGTGATACTATAGTAGAATGTTCTTGAAATGCAAACATACTGTTTCCGACAGGCCGATTTCCTTGGGTAAATTCGACTGGCAACATTGATTTATTCTTTTTTATGGTACCTAAGGAAGTAAGTTCTTTTGCCAATAATTTTCAGCAACTTCTGCACTAGTAAAGAAATTGTCCATTGTTACATTCTTACCAGAATTCCAAATATGTTCAGGTAGTTTTGGGACTAGCCCTATGTTACTAGTATCTACTTGGTAAGGACCTGGAGGCTGCTTTCCCACATATACTTCCATATGTGCAGTAAAAAAACATTTTAGCATCCGTCAATGCATATATTTTGATGCCATACCGGTTTGGTTTCTGGAGGATATAGATCTTAAAACCACATCTTCCCCGGAATGCTTCAAATTTTCCACTGCGGCTAACTTGAAGGTATACCTACTGAAGTGGTCAATGCTCGGGGTAAATAGGTTCGAAAGTTATCGGATAAAATCGGGACCATCGGCCTCCCAGACCGCACGTTAATTCCGAAGGCGAGGAAACTTAAATAAAACATCTGTAAATGGCATAAAGGCTTGATTATTCTCATTTGGAGTGAGCCTATTCGAGATCACATGCCGTTTTAAAAAATTTTCTTCATAGTCATGATGGAACTTTAGCTGCGTCATTTCCGTGTACTTTGACTATAAGATAAGGTCTCATTCAGGAACATCTTTTATATGCGATAGATCTACATCGCTATCAAACATAATTCCTCTTCGAATGAATTGTCATGGCAAGAAACTTTGTCCTCTTCATCAGTGTCTTCATTCTATTTTGTGTTTTACAGTTCTATTTTTTCTGGCGTGTCAGTTGCTATCCTGGATTTACCTTTGTTTCTTGATGCGCAAATACTTTTCCTTGCTGGGGCTTACAGGAATGGGCGGATAATTTCAGGAGGTATAAATGCTTGGTTGCCTGAAATTGGTCGCATGTCCAATTCCAAATTTTTGCTTGAATCAGATTTTGATGTAGATGATTCATTCCCTTCCAAACTCGCACTAGGCTCACAAGGTCTATCTAACATAAGATGACAGAAAGTCTTTGAAAATAGATTTGTCAAATGGCACGATACCGGTGCACCTAAACCCTGCATTAATGTTTGTAGGTGTTGCGGCCCTACCCCGGGCCAGGTGTAAGTGTGGGAAATTAATCTTTAGAAACGTATTGCAATCATTTTTTGATACGATGACAGCATATTTTCTATAAGGGTAACTAATTGTCACCTTTTTTTATTTCCCAAGAAATTAGAGGTGAAAGTAATTCCAATCATTTTTTCAGTATCTGCTAAGGTGCTATCAAAATGTTCGCCTTTCAAAATATCTCGAATCTGTGACATAACAAAAATACCTTTCTTAATTTTTCCTTCACTTAGCCTCGGGAATTTCTGACGCAGGTACTGAAACACCGGCTCATCTCCATTAATTGCCTTGATAAAGTTTTCATTAGGCTCAATTTCACGTGCATTGGTGGCAACAGAATCTCTTTGGAGTTTACCAATGGCATAAGTTGTATGTATGTTCTCGTTTGTGATAAAGTTCCTCTTGTCGACTGTTCTATTCATAAAAAAGAAAGCAGCTAAACTTGGTATAGCCTAGCTGCAACCCAAGTAAAAGTGCAACAGCACAGCAGAATATTTCCAATATGAAAGTCCAGTGACGTCGATTCGTTATCATGCAAAAGAATTGGATATTACAGCAGCCACTCTTCAACATATTCTCACCAACGGTTTGCATCTCGACGCCTACAAAGTCCAATTGACTCAACAACTTCTGCCAAGACTACACACGGCGGACAGAGTTCACCAATTGGATTGTTGACCAAACAGTAGTGAATGCTGATTTTGCGGACAAAGTCTTTTTCAGTAATGAGACCAATTTTTGCCTCGCTCACACACAGAGACCGATCACCCTGATACTTCGTTTTTTTACACTAACATTACAAACACGCGGTTAAAACCCGGAAGTCCTCATTATACGAAAATGTATTGATATCTAGTTCGCCTAGATCGGATCTGTAGATAAAGAAGATATTGCAATACGCTAGCAATGAAAAATAACATGTTAGGAGTGTCACTGTCAAGTTTCACGTCATTTAAGAAACTTTTAGTGCCAGTAGCCCCTACTAGACTTTCAGTGAACGTACCAATGTGGAGTGCCACTCAACGTACAAATATATGCTGCGGACTTCTAATGGACTTATAAAGTTGTCCCAGGTAGCAATTTTATGTTCTATAAATATTGTTAGTACGGTTCTAGAGCAAATTTTATAGAGCAATGTGTTTTTAAACCGTCCTTACAACACTTAAACAATCAAAATGGGCACCGTCCTATAGAACTTTTTAGCTCGTTAAATTGTTCTGTAAGGTCGTCTTCGAATTCTTGTATAGAACAGATACAGAACTCTTATATAATTATTCTTTAGCAGCGCATATTGGTTTTTGTTATACAATTTTTTGGTGCATGGTGTTCTATTTAGAGAACTTTAAAATCGTTAAGTTATATCTTTTAGAAACAAATTGTTTCTATATCACAGCAGCTCGCTGCATATGCTTCCAAGTTAGTAATTTGGTGTCCGTAGCAGAATTGTAACATTATTTACAGCAATTTGGTTCAGTAAGCACAGTTGCTGTCAAATTGCCTGGCTGAGCAACACTTATGGAACAACATTACACCTTACCTTATAAATGCTCTGTAATTATGCTCTAAAAACGTTTTTACCATAAATACTACTACAAAACATTAACACAATATAAACAGAATATATAACAATTATCTGGAAAATGCTACCAATTTTCCGTTTGGGTTGGAAGTATTTTGCAGACTATGTTTGACATCGTTCTGATAATCTGTTTTGATTTTGACGAAATTATTGTAAATTTCTGAAAAGTACGAACATCGATAAGTAGATATAATTATGTATGTTCCTTTTATCCCTCGATAATTATTACCTATTGACAGTTTCTGAATTTATTTTTCAACGAATATAATTTTTTTACGAAGATAAAATAAATAATATATTTTATTGAAAAACTTAATATTATTAGATATTGGCAATATAAAAGCCACACATTTCTCCATTCAAAATTCCATGTTGTGGTTGCTGTTGGTTAAGAATACTAAACAAATACGGCTTCGCATTATCATATGACATGATGCAAAATCTTCAGTTTTTTAACAAGTTTTTAAAGATGGCACAGAAAGATAAAGCTTTTCGAAGAACCTGCAACAAGGAAGAATTTTCATTGTTATTCTTCAAACAACATGGACAGTGCTAAATTTAAAACATTAAACTAAAAACTTTATGATTTATATGTACATATATTTAAAAGACCTAGTGCGCGAATGTATGCTCTCAAGCAAACTAAAGCGGCATCTTCAACAACTCATAGCATCATTTAAAATTACATACAGAGTAGGATGTGCCAAAGTTAATATAATTATATTATGTGTCTCAACGCTAAAATATATGTGTTTCAAATTTTAGTCAAATATGTAGGACGATATTATTTGCAAGTATACAGGGTGATTCAAAAAAGTACAGCATATCAAAGTCAGGTTATTTTTAATGGAATACGCTATATTGTATGCTATTTTTGGATTCGACCTGCTACCAATTTCAAGAAAATTTGATTTTTATGAAAATGCCTTTTATTAGCCGTTTTATTATTCGTTTGTAATCCTTCTTCTTGAGCCAGCAATATATTGGATGAAGTTTCTTCTGGAATTCAGACATCTTCACTTATAGTATCTATCTGAGTTTTGAGACTATAATATGTTCTTATACTACTCTCAGTGGCATAGGAGAAACCTGGAAGGGGTCAATATAGCTCCGACGAAGACGCTCAAGTATTTAGGAATTACGATTGACGAGACCACATTTAAACAGAGTAGCAAGCAAAGCAGAGGAACAAACGGCCAAGATTAGTAAATTAATGCCGGACATAAAGGGGTCTAGCAGCGGTAAGAGGCCGATACTGAGCGGAACCATGCATAACACCATTTGGTATGGAGTCCCCGTATGACGCCAGGCTATAACCAGGCAAAAATATCGGAAAACTATCGAAAGAACGCAGAGAAACGCGCTTCTTCGAGTGGCATCCGCTTACAGGATGATGTTCTCGGTAGCCTTACGAGTAATAACGGGGACAACACCAACAGATTTGATGGTAGAAGAAAGAACATACCTAGCTAAGGCAATGTCAAAACGAAAATGGAGCCTAATAGGTAACATGGAGGCGTGGATGAGCTGTAAACATCGAAAACTGGACTACCTTTAAACATAAACACTAACAGCGCATGGGTCGTTCCGCTCCTATGCGAAGCGCTTAGGAAAATACTGTGGTAAGACTGGTGGTACCAAATGAGAAACACGGTGCTAACGTGAATAGGACAGCCTGTGATAGCGGAATCTATGGTACCGCTGATGATAGAAACGCCCCAAAATTGGAGAGTAATATGATTCAATCTATTATGCAGAGAAAGGAAGCTGACGAAATGGAGAGGCAACGAGTAACAGCCAGAGAGTAAACGATATAAAGGAAGTGCCAGAATAAGCCGATATAGTAGCTGACGTAATATCTCCAGATGGTTCCGGTTATTATACAGGGTCTACCACGGAACCCGTTCATTAGAAGTTTCCAGGATTCCTTAGTATTTATGAATGTGAAACTTTCAAGATAAGATTAACCCATAGCCTTCTTTTGTTCTAAAATATTTCCGATGTTGTACAACTTCCGGAACAACCGGCAATTGCTATAAACTTTCTTAATTTAAATGAAATGCCGTATATATTATTGCATTTTTGAATTGGCCAATCGATTCTACGATACAGTGTATTAGGTTACCCTATACCTATCTTCAATTGTTTTTGAGTTATTGTGATTTTTTTTTTAATTGCGTTTTGCGGTGGGATGTTTAATAGTCTTTCTTTTGCTATTCTTTAAATGCAAAAGCTCGATATTTTACAAACAGCAAGTAAAATCATAAGGGTTCACAAAATACATTGCAAACCTATCACCGGTTTTTCATATTCACATGAGGGGATACAATTAAATTTGTCGGTAATTCCTTATATTTACAACTTACTGAGTCAAATGTTTCCACATTTATGTCTACTAATCCAGCTCCAGTAAAGTATTTCTGTTGCTGAGATTTCAGCATAACAAACAATATCAGCTTTTGTATACCCACTTCGTTTTTGTACCATTTCGAAATGTAAATAGTGTTTGGTAGATCCAAGAACTACAAAAGTAGCAATAATCAGTAAAATAATTATTTCATCAAGTAAAGACTTCATTAACATACCTCAAATGCCACTTCTTCGGCTGGGAACGTATATAGTGCAAATTGTGCTACATAGAAGATTATTATTAGCACTTGCAGTGCATAACTTACTGCATCCATATTCCTAGAAGAGAAGACGTTTCAGTGACAATGCGCAGACAAATTTTGCATACGGTACCTACCTTAAAAGCAGTTGAAGTAGTACGAAGCACGACGCAGATAACGTAACCAGATAATGAAACAGTAGCATTGCTGAGAAGATGTTTCTCATATGGAGGAACATGCTAAGGTAACGATCGTTATCATTATCAATACATCAATACAACATGTATGTATGTATAATACTTACGAATATAGAAACTGATGATGTTTTATATAATAACATAACTGCGGTTTAAGACTCTCTCTGTATTTGCCCAGAGTATCTTTAATTTGCCGTTTTAATAGTCTTACTTGTAAAATAATGTGAATGCAACATGCGACATAAACAAAATCGTATGCGAGCACTGATGTCATAGCTATCCAAAGACAATAAAACTGACACAAGGCTATAATAGCAAACATAATGTCTGACTCCGGAACATAACTTTCAAGAGGAAGTACCGCTTTTGAAAGAATTACAGGTTTCAATAAATAGAAACACAAACCCATAACAGCGATCAAAGCTATTACAGTCTGGATATTCCTTACTGTTGTATGTATTTTTTTTGTTGCTGACCTAACATTTTCATCAAAAAGGTGATAATTCCAAAATTTAGTTAAAATATTATTTAAAACCTGCTGGACGGCCGATGCTTGCGTTGTTAAGAGTATATATTTTAGTAATGACTGTAAGAAAAAGGTGTAATAGAGATTTATTAATATTTTTGAGATGTAGTTATTGACTTACTTGAAAGAGTGAAAGGAATGGTTGTAATATTTTGACATAATATTCAGCTTGAACATAGAAGAAATTTAGAAACATGTATCCTAGCACCAACGCCAGAGTGGAAACGTTGAATATACGAAATAGAATTAACTTTTTCGATACAACCGGTCTAGTTTCGCCCAAGAATTGGTACATAATCAAACTTACATCTAACATACCAATATGAACGAAAGCTTCCATGACAAACGTTGTGTCGGTGAAAGTATTCGTTGTACTGATTTCAGTGTGCTGCTAGGTAGTCATTACATATCAATTATTATAATTCGTTAAGTAATACGAAGATTATCTTTTAATTTCCGATATTAAGTTGTAAATATACGGCACTGTAATGGGTAACTATTTTTCTGATATATCGATTTGACTTGTCTAAAATGAGGATGTGCTAATATAATAACCTGATCAACTGAATTATTAATTACGTTTTTTATTGAATTTACAGAACTATCTGAAAAATAGACAGACTTTAATATAACAATAAAATAGAAAGTGAGAAGCCTATTACATAAATAATGTGATGGTGCCCTCCTCACAACAGGGCTATGCTCTCACTCATCGTCTATTCAAGTAGTAGATTGACTGATTGATTAACATAAAGGCGGGGCAGTCTACGCATAACAACCCTACATTGACTGAGTTGAGTGCTACGCATTCGAGGATAATATGCGAGGCTGTTTACTCCTCCTCATTACAGAGTCTGCATAAGGATTCATCTTTATAGAACTTTATCTTGTGTGTACCATCAATCGCTTGCTGTGCCTGCATGATACCAATTTAATTGGTGTTGTTTTATGATTCACTCATTAATTGAACCACTTAATCCACTCCTTGTAATACCTAGACCAGGCAGGTCTATAGTTTCCCGGCACCCAGATCAAGGTGACCTTGTTGTGCCTGGCCGGAATAGTTAGGTTTTGTAGACATTTCCATACTAGTTTGGAAGCTATATAATAAGATGCTGCAGCATTTAAGGCTGCTTGACTGTTAGAAATAATGCAGATGCCTCCCTCGGGGTTTTGTGACGCAGATGAATTAGTTTTTTCGGTTTTTTCTCCCTTCATTTTTTCACTCATCCCAATTTAAGAAAACTTTGAAGGGTTTATCGTCTAAAATTCTGATGATTGCTATCTCGCTGCCCATATCAAAGATTGGGTTTCTTACTGCTGTTTCTATTCTGGTGTGACCCCACCTATAGTGGGTTCTCTAGTTGTTAGTATTTCGCCATCTGTATCCACCCATTCTAGCCTTTCCCTTGACAAAGATATCGACGGGAGCTAGGTTTAGCATGGTCGCCAGCCTCTTAATTATCAAGAGGTTAGTTATCGTATACTTCTATATGATTTTTGGCTGCCAAACCAGGCAGCCATAAGTTATCAACTAATGCATTATGTGCAGTTTGAGTCCCCATGTTCTTTCAACTGTTCTACAAGTTGTTACTAACACTCTTTTCCATTTGTCGGTCATTTTTTTCACATGTGTTTTCCAGTTTAGTATAGAGTGCAAGGTCCTCTTTGCACCGCCCTTCCACCATCTTTAATGCTATTTGGATAGATGCTGCGATTATGCTGGTACTCCTAGCAATGGCGAGTATCACCATATCAGGAGCATATCCCTCTGTATAGCAACCTGCATTGTTTAGCAGAACGAGCAGCTTGTCTATTGGCATACTCCACAATAGAGGGGATAGTACTGCTTCTACCTGTCTACCCTGCAGCATGGCTTTCATCCACTCACAAATAATTTGCGTGTTCGCTGCCTGAGTAATGATAATTCCTCATTCCACCAGATAACTGCTCAGGCAGAGTTACAGCAGAGTACAGCTTACTTTATATGAAGTTATTATGCCCTCTTGCAGTTTTGCTGAAACCGCCTAAATATCAGGTTAGTCTTTTATATGTGATTTGACCTACTTGATCTTATTGCTTAGCTCCTTTTTATACCTTACCTAGTCTAGTATAGAGTACCTGTAATCTGAGTGAGACAGTTCCTCAGACACATACCACTTAGTAATCTGTGAGCTAATGTACAGCAGCACAGTAGCATCCACTTTTGTTAATGCATATGTACAAGTAGATTTTTTAAATTTTCAGATGACTACCAATTCCCTTGCAGCATTAAGTGAGATCATTTAATAAAATTACGAATCAACCAAGTGGGTTGGAAGGATTTTGGAGAACATGATTAATGATTAATTTTGATAATGTGTTTTGGGTTTGATGAATTGATTGTAATATGTACTCATACTATCGCACACGTTAAGTTGATAAAATAATGTACACAATGCTCCCCTTTGCCCCAAATAATTATTATTCTGAATTTATTTTTCTAAAAATATAATTTTTTACAAAGACAATTCACATGACTCTTCATTCAAAATTCCAGGTCGTGGTTGTTGTTGGTTAGAAATAGTAAACAAATACGGCTTCGTATTATCAAATGACATGATGCAAACTTTAGTTTTTCAATAAGTTTCTAAAGATGGCACAGAAAGATAGAGCCTTGCGAAGAACCTGCAACGAAATAAAAGAAGAATTTTTATTGTCATTCTTAGCAGTTAAGTGGTTTACTTTATTATGCATTGACGTATGATAAACATGACTCTCAATCGTATAGAATTGTCGCCTATTGCTTTATATATCATTAAACGTTTTATTAACCACTCCAGGCCCACAATGAACTAAAATGTTTGTTACGAGTGGGTAATCATAAAAGCCTGGATTAGTTAGAAAGTTTTGCAATATGACGCTACAATAAGTCGCAGGAGGCTGCCTGCATCAAGGAATAATTCAGAATTACAAATTGATTTACCAAAAGTGCTTGATTAAGAGATCTAACGTTTATTGATTGTGAATGTGATTTCGAAAGATCTGAAAAAACAAACATAAATTTAGCTCATGCTACAGTTAAGAAATGTTTTCCAAGGCCAGATTCTCTGATGTTATCCAAGAAGATACAATGTTTGATGAAGAAGACGAAATACTCTTCGCCCAACTCTTTCCTACAGTTCACAACAAAATTGTGGATTTGGATCACTATGCTTCCGCTGATAGTCATGTGCCTACAGAGAACCTTAACTTCAGTATTACGGAAATTGTTGGAGAATTGTGCAATAATGATGAAGAATATACCTCTGATAATAGTGATGTGGACGAATATGAAGCTCCAAAGTCTACTTTATCTAGTATGAGCGAAGTGTGTGCAAAATTCAGAGACGTAAAAAATTATTTATTGTGCAATAACAATAGTGACATTTTTGTGGATTGCTTTTAAATCGAAACTAAAAAAATTAAAGCAACAACTTACTGAGTCAAATGTTTCCACATTTATGTCTATTAGTCCGGCTCCAGTAAAGTATTTCTGTTGCTGAGACTTCAGCATAATAAACAATATTAGCTTTTGTATTTCCACTTCGTTTCTGTACCATTTCGAAATGTAAATAGTGTTTGGTAGATCCAAGAACTACAAAAGCAGTAATAATCACTAAAATAATTATTTGGTGATCTAAATGCATAATTAACATACCTCAAACGCCACCTCTTCAGCAGGGAACGTATACAGTGCAAATTGTGCTATGTATAAAACTGTAGTCACCACTTGCGATGCATAACTTACCGCATCCATATTTCTAAAAAAGAAGACATTTTGGTGACAATATCCTTGTTTATTATTTATAGTCATACCTTAAAAGCAGTTGAAGCAGTAGGAAGCATGATGCAGATAATGTAACTAGATAATGAAACAGTAGCATTACTGAGAAGATGTTTCTCATGTGACGGAACATACTAAGATAAAAATGTTATTGTGGTCAGTCCAACATCATTCATAATACTTACGAGTATAGAAACTGATGATGTTTTATATAATAACATAACAGCTGTTTCGGATTCTCTCTGTATTTGCTCAGAGCACCTTTAATTTGCCGTTTCAGCAATCTTACTTGTAAAATAATATGAATGCAACATGCGACATAAACAAAGTCGTATGCAAGCACTGCTGTCAAGGCCATCCAAAAACAATAAAACTGACACGAGGCTACAATAGCCAACATAATGTCTGACTCCGGAACGTAACTTTCAAGAGGAAATACCGCGCTTGAAAGAATTACAGGCTTCAATAAATAGAAACAGCTGCCCATAACAGCCATCAAAACTATTACAATCTGGACACACCTTACTGTTTTATGCATTTTTTTTGTTGCTGTCCTAATATTTTCATCAAAACGGCGATAATCCCAAAATTTTGTTAAAATATTATTTAAAACGTGCTGGACGGCTGATGATTGTGTTGTCAACAGCACATATTTTAGTAATATCTGAAAGGAAAACGTGTAATTGAGATTTATTAATATTTTTTAATGTAATTATTGAGTTACTTGAATGAGCGATACGAGCGGTTGCAATAATTTGACATAGTACTCTGTTTGAACATAGAAGAAATTTAGAAACATGTATCCCAGCACCAACGCCAGAACGGAAACGTTAAATATACGAAATAGAATTAACTTTTTCGATACAACAGGTTTAGTTTCACCTAAGAATTCGTACAGAATCAGACTTACATCTAACATACCGATCTCAACGAAAGCTTCCATAACTAACGTTGAGTCAATGAAAGTATTCGTCGCACTGATTTCAAAGCGCTGCTAGGTAGTCATTACATATCAATTATTATAATTCGTTAAGTAATACGAAGATTATCTTTTAATTCGCGATATTAAGTTATTAGTATACGGTACTGCATGATACATGTTTCGATTACATTTATATATTTTATTTATTATTTTCTTTATTAATGTATTACGAAATATTGGTTTAATAAAGCTGTGCTTTCACTCATATGGTATTCAAGAAGTACATAGGTACAGTTCCTACCTGTATAGAGAGACTGAGTAAAGTATCCGGACTGCTATCAATTCCCATACAATAACACTAGGGGACAAATTTTAATTATTTTGTTTCTTTCTTTAGTAACTATGTGCAGTTTTACTTTCTCTTACAGTCGTAATAATAACAATAAAAACAAATTTATTCTGGCACATCGGGTTTTGGTACAAACGTTCAGTCTTAAATAGTTATTTAAGTAATGAGGGAGGTAAACATTTACTAGTCGAGAGCTAGTTTGCCCGAGGACTTGCAATAGAGTTCGAGACTGGTAAATGTTACCTCCCGAATTGCTTTTAACATTTTTCCCACTTCTCAGACAATAAAATCCTCAAAAATTAAATGTAATCATGATAAACAGTAACGGTGAACAACCTCGGAATTTAATAAATTAGACACATCTGAAACATTACTAGGCAGTTCCTACATACAATTGTTTATAAACATAAACAAAACGAAATTTGACAATTCAGTTGTGTTAATTGTGGTTTAAACATGAGTGTGTCCAATGTAGAAGACGAAGCGAAAGAGGCTTGTTTGGATTTGAAGAGAAATCTAAAAAATTCAAGGCTCCATCCAGTTTGTGGTGTGAATACTCGATGCTCAAGAGTACATTATTTATAAATGAAAATATTGACGGATCAAATTATCCCAAATTACGTGCGTTTTTGAAAAGAAAAAATTATGGATACAGGCCTAAATGGTCATGTGCGTTCACAAGGGAAGGGATAAATTTATTTCTTGAGAGCGCTCCGGATGATATATACTTACTTATGAAGGTATGCTAAACTTTTAATTGTAATCTCTTCTAAATCGAACATTTCAGGTAGTGATGATAATGGGAATTGCTGGAGCATGTCGCGGCCAGGAGTTATGCGAAATGAAATTGATGGATGTGAAAGAAATAAATGACAAATACAATTACAGCCTCTAAAGGAAATAACTATTGCTATTTGCAAATTAAAAATATATCAACATTAGATCCAAAATTGCAAATGTACGTTTTTTCATGTGTTATCATGGAGGAAGATGTTATAATCAACCTGTCGGTAAAAATACAATCGCGGAAATACCTTGTAAGATAGCAAAATATCTGAATTTAGACAACCCCAAAGTCTATACAGGTCATTCGTTCAGAAGAACGTCAACAACATTATTAGCGAAGACTGGAGTAGAAGTTCTCACACTAAAGAGGCGCGGGGGTTGGAAGTCTAGTAGTATTGCGAAAACCTACGTAGCCGATTCTATTGCTAATAAAAAAGCGGTTGCTAATAAGGTTTTATCTGATAATCAGGGTACGAATTATACTGAAGCAATCTCGGCGATGATAGTGTCAAATGAAACCACGGAATTAAGTGTTGCTGATAAAGTAGGTGATAATAACATTGAATTATCAAGAAATATAAATAAATATCCCAACTTTGTTAATAATGTTACTAATTGTACAAACTGTAATATTACCATAAATATAAATTAATAGAACACGTGTTTTGATGCACTTTTTTCCCTAGAGGATGTAAGTAAATTACTTACGTCCATAGAAACAATGTATTAATGGTATGCTCACTATAAGGGGTGTGGAAAATGTTTTTTTTTTTACTTTTCTTTTATACTGTTCTATGGTAGTTTCTGATATCAAAATCCAACAATAATCAGCCAACATTTCATTGTTGCGGGTGTAAAAAATGTTACAGCCTAGTTCATGGTAACTTTTAAGAAGTTCATTAATAAGTGCTATGTAATTGACAGAAAATTTTGGGTGACGCTCTTAGAAGCATTCCAAGCATCACTTTCCAAGTCATTTAGTGTCTTCAAGTTGAGCATCTTGATGTAGACGTTTAATTTGGGGTCCTTGAAAAATTCCTTCTTTAAGTTTTGCATTTGAAATATTTTTTTGATGTGCAATGGCGGTAGAAATATTTGATCAGGTTCGGCTAGTGCCTTATGAAGTAAATTTCTTTGTACAGAAATGTACTGAGCCCTATCTAGCCAATCTTTAACAACTTAGTGACCATTTCTCAATCGACACTCACAAAGGAAACACAAAGGAATTTTGTATACTTTGTAATTAATTTTGTCCAGAAGACGAGTCATATTTTTATAAGTTTCCTTCATCTGAACTGCATCGTAGCCAACCGGGATGGATGGATAAGCGCTTCCTATGAGAAGAAGAACAGTTTCCAAACTCAATTTCAAATCATCAATAACAAGACACCATTCTTCTGAGTTGTGTTGATGACCTAATGTCAGCATCAAATCGTCGACACTATTGCAGAGTGTAAGCAGGGCTAACAGCTTCCGTCCTTGAAGTTTAGATCCTAGCATTTCTGCTTGAGTTTTTGACAAGTTCAGATCTCGAATAAGGTAACTTAATACTGAGTGATTTCAAATTAAATTCCAGATTTAATACCATTAAATTTACAGTAGAAGAAGAAGTGAACAACAAACTTCCTTTCTTGGATACTCTAGTTATTAGGAATGAACATAATAGATTGGAAATTGACATCTACAGAAAAGAAACAAATACGAATAGATTCATTCTAGCAGATTCAAATCATTGTGATCAACAGAAAATGTCCGCGATAAATTTTTTAATTAATAGATTGGTTAAATTCCCGATAAATAAAGTGAGATTTCAGAAAGAATTAGAATTTATTAAGAGAATAGCGGTCTATAATGGTTTCTCTTCTGCAGATGTTGAATGCACGCTTAAAAAAGCCCAATATAAGAATCACGTCAGAAATTCAACTACTTTAGTCCCATCGAATAACCGGGAAAAGAAATTCATTAACCGTTCCACCCTATAACCAAAGGATTGAACCGCGTTTTTCAACAGTTTAATTTAAATGTCTGTTATAAGACCAATAGTACGTTAAAAAATCTTTTAGGCAACCCGAAAGACAAACCTGAGATGGGACAGAAGTCGGGAATTTATAAAATTGCATGTAAAGACTGTGATCAAATTTATATCGGGCAAACAAAACGGTCAATAGAGACTAGATACAAAGAACATCTAGCTCACTTTCGATACGGAAGAAAGGAAAAGTCCCCAGTAGCACAACATTTAATTGAAAAGGGACATCATATTGAAACAGACAGTGTCAAATTATTAAAAGCCGTCGATAAGCCAAGGGAACTCGACGCCTACGAGAGTATTTCTATGTATAAACACGAAAATAATCTCATGAATAGAGAACCATCGATTCTTGGAAGGTCGGTTTTGTTTACGAATTTAAAGAGATAGGATGTCCCTTCGCAACATGTGCTAACGATTAGTCCGGTTAAGTAGAGTTCGCATGCGTTGCTTGTTAATACTGATTTACTAAGTGAAGTCCGTTCTCTAGAGATGGCAAATATTCATCGTCGCTGGTCGAAAATAACTCGGAAATTTCTTCCTCTGCATCTGTAATGGCATATTCTTCACTAGAAACACCTATAGGTCTTGGTACTGGCAAGACTTCTGAATGAGCTACTAGAGAGTTTACGTCAAATCATAGGTCTTGCAAATGGCATAGCGCTGCTCTTACAGCTTGACCAGCCTCTCAGAGTAACAGCATACTCTTATATATATATAAGGAAGCTTTCTGGTACATAAAATCGGTTTATAGTTTTGTTTACTACTACATTTACTACTACCTCTGTACATATGAGCTATATCTAAATGGCGTTAAGTGGCAGCACTTATTCAATAATATATTATTAGATTACGATTATATTTCTTAAATGTCAACAAAAACATATTTAGAAATATTGCTCAAAATCCTCGAATGATGGAGCAAATTTAAAATCAGTTTCAGAATCTGTATGAAAAACGATGTAAAAAATTTTGTTGGGCAGTTTAATTGAACAAAATTTTCAAGGTCAATTTTCAATGAATGTGTGGACTGGAATAATTGGTAACCGATTTATATGCCCATTTGTTTTAAACACATATTTTACAAGAAGTATTACCATGATTACTAGAAGAATTACCTTTGGAATTACGCATAACACACATGGTTGGTGCACATTTTACACTGCAGGTCACGAACTTTTTAAATGATATTTACGGTGAGAGTGGGTTGGACGACTTGGACCACTTCGATCACCTGATTTTAACAGCTGTGATTACTATCTTTGGGGCAACATGAAATCACTGACGTATTATTTGGTTGTACCCGCTATATAATTATTATGGCCTTTTGCAGTTTTGCTGAGGCCGCCTCAATATCAGTTTCGTCTTTTATATGTGATTTGACCTACTTGATCTTATTCCTTAGCTCCTTTTTGTACCTTACCTAATCTAGTATGGAGTACCTATAATCTGAATGAGACGGTTCCTCAGACACATACCATTTAGTAACCTGTGAGTGTATGGAGAATATGATTAATGATTAATTTTGATAATGTGTTTTGGGTTTGATGAATTGATTGTAATATGTACCCATTACTAGGAGTGTAAATAATGTGAAGGAAGGTACAAGACATGCACACGTTAAGTTGATAAAATGATGTATACGATGCTCCCCTTTGCCCCAAGTAATTATTATTCTGAATTTATTTTTCTAAAAACATAATTTTTTACAAAGACACTCTTCTCCATTCCAAATTCCACGTTGTGGTTGTTGGTTAGGAATAGTAAACACATTTTTAGTTTTTCAATAAGTTTTTAAAGATGGCACAGAAGGATAGAGCCTTTCGAAGAACCTGCAACAAAATAAAAGAAGAATTTTTATTGTCATTCTTAGCAGTTAAGTAGTTTACTTTATTATACATTGACGTATGATAAACATGAATCTCAATCATATCAATTTAGCGCGTCGTTGATGATGAGGAGCCGGAAAATAATAGCCGTATTTTTCAAATTTATTGGAATTGTGGAACGTGTCATCTTGAACACACAAAAGACAGTACCTTATTCAGAAGCTTAGCCAGTACCAAGACCTATAGGTGTTTTGGAGTGAAGAATAGGCCATTATAGATGCAGAAAAAGACTTCCGAGTTATTATCAACCAACGATGATGAATATTTGCTATATCTAGAGGATGGACCTCGCTTAGTAAATTAGTTAGAACTAAATGACCTTATTTCAGATCTGAACTTGTCAAAAACTCAAGCAGAAACATTAGGATCTAGACTTGAAGGGTTTCTCTGTATCGTAATCGCCAGAGAGAATTGTCACAATACTTTTCAACCGAAGAAGGTTTTTGATTCTGCAATATTGTCGATGATTTGATGCTGAAATTAGGTCATCAACACAACCCAGAAGAATGGCGTTTTGCTCATCGATGCTTTAAAATTGAGTTTGGAAGCTGTCTTTCTTCCCATAAGAAAGGTTTATCCATCCATCCCAATTGGCTACTTAGCCTAAGTCCAATCTTCTCGACAAAATTAATTACAAAGCGTAAAAATGCGCTAATCTCAAAGTTGTGGCAATTCTACTCGGTTTGCAACTGGGGTACACAAAGTACTGCTGCTTCCTTTGTGAGTGGGACAGTCAATCGGGAAATTTCCACTACGTTGTTAAAGATTGGGCAGTCAGGGCTCAGTATATCCCTGGACAAAAAAATATACTTGTTGAGGCACTTGTGGAATCTGATAAAATATTTCTGCCACCACTGCACATTAAATTAGGTTTGCTGAAGAATTTCATCAGAGTAACAACAAAAATTTCCCAATATTTCAAATGTAAAATTTAAAGAGGGCATTTTTGTAGGACTCCAAATTAAAAGTCTACAGCAAGATGCAAAATTTAAATGACTTGGAATGTAGCGCTTGGAATGCTTTTAAGAGTGTGACCCAAAATTTTCTAGGAAACACAAAATCTGACAATTACATAGCAATTGTTAATGAACTGGATTGTTGAACCTTAAAATACATTTTTTACACTCGCATCTGGATTTCTTTCCCTTGAACCTCGGCGACGTCGGTGATGAACACGGCGAGTGATTTCATCAAGCATCAAAATGCATTTAAAATTTTAGAATACAATGTGCTATATTCCCTCACATGTGGGGATACAATTAAATTTATCAATAGTTCCTTATATTTACAACTTACTGAGTCAAATGTTTCCACATTTATGTCTACTAATCCGGCTCCAGTAAAGTATTTCTGCTGCTGAGACTTCATCATAACATACAATATTAACTTCTGGATTTTGACATCGTTTCTGTACCATTTCGAAATGTAAATGATGTTTGGTACATCCAAAAACTACAAAAGTAGTAGTAATTACTGAAATAGTAATTTCGGCAGATAAATGCTTAATTAAAATACCTCAAATGCCACCTGTGCAGCGGGGAACGTATACAGTGCAAACTGTGCTATATAGAAGACTAAAGTTACCACTTGCGATGCATAACTTACTGCATCCATATTCCTAAAAGAGAAGACATTTCAGTGACAATAAGTTTTGCCTACACACTTAGAGCATTTCGAACTATACCTTAAAAGCAGTTGTAGTAGTACGAAACATGACGAAGACAGCGTAACTAGATAGTGAAACAGGAGCATTACTGAGAAGATGTTTCTCATACGACGGAACATACTAGGATAAAAATGTTATCATGGTCAGTACAACGTCATTTATAATACTTACGAGTACAGAAACTGATGATGTTTTATATAATAACGTAATCGCTGCATCGGATCCTCTCTGTATTTGCCCAGAGCATCTCTAATTTGCTGTTTCAGTAGTCTTAGTTGTAAAATAATATGAATGCAACACGCGACATAAACAAAATCGTATGCAAGTATTGTTGTCAAAGCGATCCAAAAACAATAAAACTGACACGAGGCTACAATAGCAAACATAATGTCTGACTCCGGAATGTAACTTTCAAGAGGAAACACCGCGCTTGAAAGAATAACAGGTTTCAATGAATAGAAACACAAACCCATAACACCGATCACAGCTATTACAGTCTCCATATACCTTACTGTTCGATGTATTTTTTGTGTTGCTGTTCTAACATTCTCATTAAAACGGCGATAATTCCAAAATTTTGTTAAAATATTATTTAAAACGTACCGGACGACCGATGCTTGTGTTGTTAAGAGTATATATTTTAGTAATGCCTGAAAGAAATGGATATAATTGAGGTTTATAAATATTTTTGAAATGTAACTATTGACTTACTTGAAGGATTGACAAGAATGGTTGTAATATTTTGACGTAATACTCTGCTTGAACATAGAAGAAATTTAGAAATATGGATCCCACCACCAACGCCAGAACGGAAACGTTAAATATACGAAATAGAATTAACTTTTTGGATACGACAGGTTTAGTTTCACCCAAGAACTCGTACATAATCAAGCTTATGTCTAACATATCGATCTGAACGAAAGCTTCCATAACATATGCTTTGCCAGTGACAGTAGCCTTCGTACTGATTCAAGTGTGCCACTAGGGATTCATTACATTGCCTATGAATTAAGTAAACCGGACAGAAATGAAAGTGTATAATTAACCAGTATTTATTCATGAATGCATATTATCTTCTAGTTTGCTGGGAATAACTTCTCTACATCTAACATGCCGTTCTGAACGAAAGCTTCCGTAACAGACATTGTATAAGGAAAAGTATTCGTGGTACTGATTCCAGTGTACTGCTAGGTAGCCATTACATGTCAATTATTATAATTTGTTAAGTAATACGATCATTATCTTTTAATCCCCGATACTAAGTTAATATACGGCAGTGCATGGTTTGTGTTCAATTATTCTTTTCTTTATTCATTATGAATTTTTTTGGGTAACTATTTTCTCAAATATTAATCTTTTTCTATAATTAAAAATAGTTTAAATGCGTATTACTACTATAGACTTTAATATAATAATAAATTAGAAAATGAAAAGCCAGCTTTTTCAAAAAGTAATGGCCTTGCCTGTTTCCCACGTTACAGCTTTTAAACCATGCCCATTTGAGCTTTGAAGCTAATGAAATTAGGAATTTGTGGATTCCCGGCTGTTTTGGTGTATTAGGAGCTACGTCCGACTCGTTAGATTCAATTTAAGTCTGTTTGTGATAGCTGAACGTCTTTTTATTTCATAATGTCCCGTGCGTGTACAAATAATCCTAACAGCTTCTGATATGTACGTGAAGAATACATTACATACCATACATATAAATTGCATACATATAAACGAAATATTATGCCTTTAATAGAAAATTTATATTTTCACTATTTTGCTCCAAAAATTAAATATAAGGAGAGGGAATGGACTCCTCACATTTGCCGCCCATGGTGTGCTGTTACTATTTGTCTGATTGCTACTTTTGCTGTACGAAAACTTTCGGGTTCTCCAACCAAAATAAGAACCAGATTAGTTACGCTAGTGTGTCTTCTGTTACTCGTCGAGTACCTCATTTAGAAGCCTTGCCAGTACCAAGACCTATTATGTGTTTCGATGATGAATGTTTGCCATCTCTAGAGGACGAACCTCACTTAGTAAAAGAGTCAGAATTAAATGACCTTATTCGTAATCGCCAGATAGAAATGTCGCCATTTTTCAACTGAGGAAAGTCTTTCATTTTGCAATAATGCGATGATTTGATGCTGACATTAGGTTATCAACAAAACGCAGAAGAATGGCGATGCAGAGTGGAAGTTACCATGCCTTGGGCTGTAACATGAGCCTTGAAATACACTTTTTACACTCGCATCTGGATTTCTTTCCCATCATCAACCGCTTGCTGTACCTGTGTCTAGATACCTACTGCACTCTTTCCGGTTAATTTCATTTTTAAGCTCACTCGCTAGCTGGTCTACAGTTTGATTGTGCGTTATACCCTTGTATCCTGCCACCCAGATCAAGGTGACCTTGTTGTGCCTGGCCAGAACAGTTAGGTTTTGGAGACATTCTCATACTAGTTTGGAGGATATATTGACTCTCAGGGAGAATGCTGATCGCCTCCCCTCGCGGTTGGTGATGCAGACCTTCCAACGCACAGGTTTGTATAGCACATATTTCTGTTATTGACACCGACGCCTGAATTAGCACCCGCTCTTCACCGATCTGTGTACCAGTTTTGGGTTTTGGATTTTCTCCCTTCATCATTTTTCCACTCATCCTAATTCAAGAAAACTTTGAAGGGTCTATCGTAGGAAATTCTGGTGAGTGCTATCTCGCTGTCCATATCAAAGATTGGGTTTCTCACTATTGTTTCTATGATGGTGTGCCCCCACCTATAGGGTGCTTTAATGCTCTTTGCATAGGTGCTGAGATTATGCTGGTACTTCCACCAATGGTGAGTATCACCATATCAGGAGCGTATCTCTGTGTGTAGTAGCCTGCATTGTTTAGCAGAACGAGCAGCTCGTCTATTGGCATGTTTCACAAAAAAGGGGATAGTACATCTCCTCTACAAGCCTCTTCAAGGTGATACCTGCAACTTATCTCCCGCCAGTGCTGCTTCCACCTATCTACCCTGCACCATGGCTTTCATCCACTTACAAATAATTTGCGTGTTCGCTGCCTGGTAAATAACAATTCCTCATTCCACCAGCTAACTGCTCAGGCAGAGTTACAGCAGAGTACAGCTTACTTTATATGATGATATTATTGCCTCTTGCAGTTTTGCTGAGGCCGCCTTAATGTCAGTTTCGTCTTTTACATATATGTGATTTGACCTACCTGATGTTATTGCTTAACTCCTTTTTGTACGTTGCCTGGTCCAGTATGAAGTACCTGTGATTTAGCCATACTATCGCTTGCTAGGTGTCTAAAAAATGTGCAGGAAGGTATAAGACATGCACACGTTATGTTGATAAAATGATGTATACAATGCTCCCCTTTGCCCCAAATAATTATTAATCTGAATTTATTTTACTAAACACATAATTTTTTTACAAAAACAATTCACATGACTATTCTCCGTTGAAAATTCTACGTTGTGGCTGCTGTTGGTTAAGAATAGTAAACAAATACGGCTTCGCATTATCATATGACATGATGCAAATCTTTAGTTTTTCAATAAGTTTTTAAAGATGGCACAGAAGGATAGAGCCTTTCGAAGAACCTGCAACGAAATAAAAGAAGAATTTTTATTGTCACTCTTAGCAGTTAAGTAGTTTACTTTATTATGCATTGACGTATGATAAACTCTCAATCGTATAAAATTATCGCCTATAACCTTATACAGTGACCGGCAGAAAGTGCGCAGCATATGGGAAAATGGTTTACCTTTGAATATAGCAAAATTATGTTATTCCATCATATCTCGGCATGACTTGAAAGACTAAGAAATTGTGCGTGCTCATACAATACGCAAATCTTACTCTCTGTAGACATCGTAACAGAAAATCATAAATAATACGTCGCAAAATAAAAATTCAAGAATGTGAAATAATTTTGCTGCACACCATATTTTACGTTTTCAGAAGGCAAACAATTTTATTTAACTGAAATGTGTGATTCATTTTAACTTAATCATATTTAAAATTGTAATATTTTTTCATAAAATTAGCAACACTTCTTTTTATTCAGGTTTTAATAATAAACGCTTGACGAGAAAGAGCGACAAAAATAAAAAAGTTAGTCTCAGCATAATCTTCGACAGATGTTTTTTCGTACTGCAGGTGTTTGATTTTAAAAAACATGAACTTAATTCAATAAATATCATTTAGACATTTAGTTTTGCTATTAAAATGGAAGCGGAAAGGTTATCGGTACAAGAAAAGGTAGAAATAGTTCTAATTCGTGGAGAAAATTACTATAGCTATCGCGAATCAGCAAATATTTTTAACAATAGACACAAATAAAAATATTCACGATTCTACTGTATGCCGAATTGTGAACAAATTTAAACAGACTGGTTCGGTGGAAAGTAAATACAAGCAAACCCATGAGAAAGGTGTAACTAATGAAGAAAATAGTTTAAATGTGTTATTATCAGTAAATGAAGTTCCTACTATGCCATTGTCTGAAAGAGAAGAACTATTAGGTATTTCCGAAAAATCGATTAGAAGAATTCTTAAAAAAACAAGTACTTACCATATAAACCAAAATTCACCCGTACTCTTCAACAAAGAGACCTAGAAGCTAGAATTGACTTTTGTTGTTAGTTCCAAGGCAAGAAGAAAGATAATCCCCATTTTGGAAGTCAAATATTATTTACTGACAAAGCAACCTTCACAAGCAACGGCGTAGTAAGTTCTCAAAATTGTAGGTGGTGGGCTAATCAACATCCTAACATTGCAAGTAAGAGAATGGCTTAATCAACAATTTCCTCAGAAATGGATCGGACGGTTTTCAGAAAATCATTGGCCTACAAGATCGCCTGACATTGCCCCAATGGATGTCTTTCTCTGGGGTTACTTAAAGAATCAAGTATAAACATCGACCATTTAGAAATCTGAACCATTAGGAAATACGATTAGGCAGTGTGTCGTTCAAATTAATCCGGTTTTTTAAGAAACGTAGCACAAGAATTTAACAACAGCACAATGAAGTGTATAGAAAATGGGGAAGCTCACGTAGAAAAATAATGTACTTGTAAATAAATATTTTTGTTTACGATTTTGTTAATGTATTTTGAGTTTTATTTCCTACTATTATGTATCTTT
Source organism: Holotrichia oblita (assembly GCA_023690525.1). Lineage (NCBI taxonomy): Eukaryota > Metazoa > Arthropoda > Insecta > Coleoptera > Scarabaeidae > Holotrichia > Holotrichia oblita. The sequence continues at coordinate 2,473,226 of CM043024.1, read as the reverse complement.
ATACGATGAGAGTTTCGGCAGAAATCGCGAGTGCTATTTTGGTTTCAAGTCATGCCGAGATATGATGCAATAACATAATTATGCTATATTCAAAGGTAAACTATTTTCCCATATGCTGCGCACTTTCTGCCGGTCACTGTATATCATTAAACGTTTTATTAAGCACCCCATCATAAAAGCCATATTGTAGTAGATACCTTGAATTTGGCCAAAAGGTCTGGATTGGTTCTTTTGACGTTCCCACCTTACACCAGTAACAAATTCCAACCACTGGATCGGGATTCTTAAGGACATATAATTTGGCTTGTGGCGATTACTTGGTGAAAAAGAGTTCTAAACCAGTTGCCTATTTATAATTTTTGTGAATGTGAAGTGCCATATGCTTTAGAATATCTCGTTGGAATTCAGGGTCTTATAATGATTACGAATCCTTAGGTTTTTCAGTAAATGATTACATTGAACCAACTCTGTATCCTCAGGCTATCCCCATAACTAATACAAAAGCTACTAAGAAAGTTTTGCAATATGACGCTACAATAAGTCGCAGAAGGCTGCTTCGATCAAGAAATAATTCAGAATTTCAAATTGATTTACCGAAAGTTCTTGAATAAAGGGTTGTAACGTTTATTGCTTGTGAATTTGATTTCGAAAGCTCTGAAAAAAACTTAAATTTAGCTCATGCTACAGTTAAGAAATGTTTTTCCAATGCCGGATTCTCTGATGTTATCCAAGAAGATACAATGTTTGATGGAGAAGACGAAATACTCCTTGCCCAACTCTTTCCTACAGTTCATAACGAAATCGTGGATTTGGATCAATATGCTTCCGTTGATAGTCATGTGCCTACAGAGAACCTTAACTTCAGTATTACGGAAATTGTTGGAGAATTGTGCAATAATGATGAAGAACATAACTCTGATAATAGCGATGTGGACGAATGTCAAGCTCCAAAGTCTACTTTATCTAGTATGAGCGAAGTGTGTGCAAAATTCAGAGACATACAAAATTATGTATTGTGCAATAACAATAGTGACATTTTTGTGGATTTGTGAAGCTGTAGTGGCTTTTAAATCGAAACTGAAAAATTTAGACCAAACAAAGATCGAGGAAAGAGTTATGGCGGTTAACTGGTTGTGTTCAAAATTTGGCAATAGATGTTGCTTTTAAGAGTGGGAATATCTAGACAATATAATGTACAGCTATCTATAAATTATATTTAAAATTTAAGAAGGCAATTAAATTTGTCGGTAGTTCCTTATATTTACAACTTACTGAGTCAAATGTTTCCACATTTATGTCTATTAGTCCGGCCCCAGTAAAGTATTTCTGTTGCTGAGACCTCAGCATAACAAACAATATTAATTTTTGTATTTCCACTTCGTTTCTGTACCATTTCGAAATGTAAATAGTATTTGGTAGATCCAAAAACTACAAAGGCAGTAATAATCACTAAAATAATTATTTAGTCATGTAAATTCATAATTAACATACCTCAAATGCCACTTCTTCAGCAGGGAACGTATACAGTGCAAATTGTACTATATAGAAGACTATAGTTACCACTTGCGATGCATAACTTACTGCATCCATATTTCTAACAAAGAAGACGTGTGGGTGACAATATCCTTGTTTATTATTTATAATCATACCTTAAAAGCAGTTGAAGCAGTACGAAACATGACGAAGACAACGTAACTAGATAATGAAACAGTAGCATTACTGAGAAGATGTTTCTCATACGTCGGAACATACTAAGATAAAAATGTTATTGTGGTCAGTCCAACATCATTCATAATACTTACGAGTATAGAAACTGATGATGCTTTATATAACAACATAACTGCGGTTTCGGATTCTCTCTATATTTGTTCAGAGCACCTTTAAATTGTCGTTTCAGCAATCTTACTTGTAAAATAATATGAATGCAACATGCGACATAAACAAAGTCGTATGCAAGCACTGATGTCATGGCTATCCAAATACAATAAAACTGACACGAGGCTACAATAGCAAACATAATGTCTGACTCCGGAACGTAACTTTCAAGAGGAAGTACCGCTCTTGAAAGAATTACAGGTTTCAATAAGTAGAAACTCAAGCCCATAACAGAGATCAAAACTATTACTGTCTGGATATACCTTAGTGTTGTATGTATTTTTTTTGTTGCTGTCCTAATATTTTCATCAAAACGGCGATAATCCCAAAATGTTGTTAACATATTATTTAAAACGTGCCGGACGGCTGATGCTTGTGTTGTTAAGAGTATATATTTTAGTGACGACTGAAAGAAAAAGGTGTAATTGAGATTTATTAATATTTTTGAGACGTAGTTATTGACTTACTTGAAAGAGTGAAAGAAATGGTGTTAATATTTTGACATAATACTCTGCTTGAACATAGAAGAAATTTAGAAACATGTATCCCAGCACCAACGTCAGAGTGAAAACGTTAAATATACGAAATAGAATTAACTTTTTGGATACAACAGGTTTAGTTTCGCCCAAGAATTCGTACAAAATTAGGCTTACATCTAACATACCGATCTGAACGAAAGCTTCCATAACTAACGTTGAGTCAATGAAAGTATTCGTGGTACTGATTTCAATGCGCTGCTAGGTAGTCATTACATGTCAATTATTATAATTTGCTAAGTAAGACGGATATTATCTTTTAATTCGCGATATTAAGCTATTAATATGCGGTACTATATGATATGTGTTTCGATTGCATTTATATATTTTATTTATTCTTTTCTTTATTAATATATTACGAAATGTTTTTCTCAAATATTGATTTAACCTTGTAAAATCAGGATGTGCTAAGAAGTATTTGAATAATTACTACTAACTTTAATACAACAATAAATTAGAAAGCGAGAAGCTTATATTATCGTTAAAACAGTACACGGAAGAACTGAAAATGACATAACCAGCACAGATCCTTAGTAATTATGTACAGTTGTACTTTCTCTTTTTGTCTAATAATAATAATAAAAACAAATTTATTCTGACACATCAGGTTTTGGTACAAACATTCTGTCTTAAAATGTTTTTCTTTTTACTATTCTTTTATACTGTTCTACGGTACTTACTGATATTAAACCACCATCAATAATCAGCCAGCATTTCACTGTTCCACTCGCCCAAATAACGTTTTTCAATAACAGAAATGTCTTGATGAAATCTCTCGCCGTGTTCATCGCTGACGTCGGCAAGGTTCGGGAGAAAAATGTTGGGCCACCCTCTTAAAAGCATTCCAATCACCACGTTGCAAGTCATTTAAAGTCTTTTCAAATTGTGCATCTACAACTAGGGGTCGGCGTTCACCCTATAGCGTCGACCCTTAAAACTCTGCGGCTGCACTACCCAATCCCTGATTTCATAGTTTCAGGGCAACGGGCGTGGCGGGAGTAGAGTTCGTATATAGGGGAGGATGCTTGGGCGTAGGCATGAGCATACGCTCCGGTGTCCGACCGCTAACCGTCGGAATATACGGTGGGTAAGTGAGGCACCCTACGGCACTTACCTTGAGAACTCTGCAGCTGCACTACCCCATCCTTGGTGGCCACACTCAGGGAAACGGGCGTGGCGAGAGAATTTGGCGAAGATAGTAGGGGAGGACAAAAGTCGGTTCGCCGAGGAGTAGTCCGCCCGCTGGTTGTCTGGTTGGGGAAACCTTCGGCTTCATCTCAAAACAACTCGGTGACTCTGGGACCCTACGGTTTCACTGTAGCTGCTGCGGATACTTGATCGCCGGAGGGGCGAAAGAGTTGGCGCGGCTGGTTGTACCTCACGGCCAGATTCCGTTTCCCACGCTTGGCCGATAGTCGCCATCCGCAAGGAGGCCTAGGCCCCGTACGGTTAGATGTGAGGTAGGAGTCGCTAACGCGTCTCCAGCGGTGACCCGTCCGACGTTGGCAAGGGAACTTGTCTAACATGGGTAGCACGGGGGAGAGGAGCCCACCGGCTCACCGGGCCTCTCCGCGAGGTGTCGGTCTCGTGCGGGCGGTGAGATAGTGGGTGACAGTTTCAAGTCTCATAACTTGTTATGTGCAGTGTGGTCCGAGAATTGCAGGATATGGGCTAACGCCTAGGCGCCTGCGGCTCACCACCTAAGCCATTTTCAAATCGAATGTGCATCTACAACTAGATGCACAATTTTTGTTGAGGGCATTGGAATCCACGACCACCCTTATCCATTGCTTTGACGGACTTCTTCATCAAACCTAATTTTATATGCAGTGGCTGTACTGCTTTATGAAGTATATTCTTTTGTCCAGGAATATACTGAGCGCTAGCTCGCTAATCTTTAATAACGTAGTGGCAATTTCTCAATGGACTGTCCCACTCACAAAGAAAACAGCAGTGCTTTGTGTACCCCAGTTGTAAACCGAACAGAATTGCACAACTTTGCGGTCGGCGCATATTGCTCAAAATCCTCGAATGATGGAGCAAATTTAAAATCAGGCTCATATGTTTTAAAAACTTTTACAAGAAGTAGGATTACCAATATTACTAGAAAAATTACCTTTGGAATTACGCAGAACAATGTGGTTGGTGCACATACGAACTTTTTAAATGAAATTTACGGTGAGAGTGGGTTGGGCGAGGTGGAGCACTTCGATCACGTGATCTTAACAGCTGTGATTACTATCTTTGGTGCAACATGAAATCACTGATATACAAGGCTCCTGTATAAAATGTGGAAGACAATGAACTAGCTCGAGTAAGTCAGTCACTAAACAGGCGTATTGAAGCTTGTCTTGAACTAAATGGTGGATATTTTCAAATTGATAAAATTAGAGACGATATCTACAAAGATATATTTTATTCAAAAACTAAACATTATTTGATATTGACAATATAAAAGCAAAACATTTCTGCATCAAAATTCCACGATGTGGTTGTTGTTGTTTAGGAATAGTAAACACATACAGCTTCACATTATTATACGACATGATCCAAATTCTTCAGTTTTTCAATAAATTTTTAAAGATGGCACAGAAAGATAGAGCCTTTCGAAGAACCTGCAACAAAATAGAAGATTTATCATTCTTCAATAAACATAAAGATTGTTAAAGTTAAAAAGCATTGTTACTGAGAATAGTTAAGATAGGTATTTATAAAATTAGCAGAAGAAGTTTAAGGTTTAAGACATCAGCTATCATAGGAGTGATTCACCGAATGATCTTGAATTTGAAGTACCTGAATCAGTCAACAGAAAAATAGGAACATAATGATGTGATGTTCTGATTATTCTAAAAGTAGTCCTCAATTCCAGACAACTAGATTTTCATTAAATAAAATCTGAAATTGTGTTTTCAAAGATGTCTAAGTTTTTACTTTTGAGTGATGCATTGTTGTCATTAATGAAAATGAAAAAAAATTTTTCTTAAAATGTTTACCATACCAATTCCATACAATAATATTACGATTAGCTAAGACAAAATAATCAAAAATTAATTTTATTATACAGGAAATTGGTTACGACGCAGATTGTTTGGCAATTGTTAAAAAGAGTTTATTGATTTCTCTTAAATGGAATTCCCCGTATATTATTAAATTTTTGGAATTACACGTTAATTACGCTCTATTTTTGTTAATAATGTCCTATACCCAAATCCAATAATTTCATTTTTCATTACACTCTGCCAAATTATTTGTTTTCCAGGTAGACAACTAATGGGACCACAGCGTTGAGGTAAATCATATTGCAAGAAATTCAAATATTGTGCACAATTTAGATATCCAAGAAAGAAATGTGGTCAAATTATAAAATTTCCCATAATACCACTCCAAACATTTATAGTCCGTTGTCTCTGCTTATCAAGTAATGAATGAAGACGTCTAGAGATAATATTACCGGATTGTTAAAAAGGAAAATTACATTAACTACTTGTCTCCTATTATTTCTGTATTCACTTTTATTCCATCTTCCTGAGCCAACAAGTTATTTGTATAATCCGTGGATTAAGTTTCTTGCGGAATTTCTTCTCATACATCATGCTTAGACTCGAAATTGATATCTTCATCTTCAGTATGTCCTTATGATAAACAATCAACTATGGTGTAATGAAACTTCCCTTAGATGGATCGATTCATTGTTCCAAAATATTGATGCACGGGAAAAGTTTGCTATTAATTTTATTTCATAACATTTTGCTTGACAAACATATGCCAAACATATATCTAAAGAGTTACGGCGGTTAACTGATTGTGTTCAGAATTTAACAATATATGTCGCTTATAAGAATGCAAATATCTAGAATTTCTAATTTACAGTTGTCTATAAATTGCATTTAAAATTCAAGAAGATAATGTGCTATATTTCCTCGCGTGTTGGGATACAATTAAATTTGTCGATAGTTCCTTATATTTACAACTTACTGAGTCAAATGTTTCCACATTTATGTCTATTAATCCGGCTCCAGTAAAGTATTTCTGTTGCTGAGACTTCATCATAACATACAATATTAATTTTTGTATTTCCACTTCGTTATTGTACCATTTCGAAATGTAAATAGAATTTGGTACATCCAAGAACTATAAAAGCAGTAGTAATCGCTAAAATAATTATTTACTCAATTAAATGCTTAATTAACACACCTCAAATGCCACCTCTTCAGCCGGAAACGTATAAAGTGCAAATTGTGTTATGTAGAAGACTATAGTTACCACTTGCGATGCATAACTTACTGCATCCATATTTCTAAAAAAAAACAGACGCTTGGGTGGCAATATTCTTGTTTATTTATAGCCATACCTTAAAAGCAGTTGAAGTAGTACGAAACATGACGAAAACAACGTAACTAGATAATGAAACAGTAGCATTACTGAGAAGATGTTTCTCATACGACGGAACATACTAAAATAAAAATGTTATCGTGGTGAGTTCAGCCTCATTTATAATACTTACGAGTATAGAAATTGATGATGTTGTATGTAATAACATAATCGCTGCTTGGGATTTCCTTGGTATTTGTCTAGAACATCTTTAATTTTCTGTTTAAGCAGTCTTAGTTGTAAAATAATATGAATGCAACACGCGACATAAACAAAATCGTATGCAAGCACCGATGTCACCGCTAACCAAAGACAATAAAACTGAGACGAGGCTACAATAGCGAACATGATATCTGATTCTGGAGCGTAACTTTCAAGAGGAAGTACCGCACTTGAGAGAATGACAGGTTTCAAAGCATAGGAAAACAAGCACATAATAGCGATCAAAACTATTGCAATCTGGATGTTCCTCACTGTTTTATGTATTTTCTTTGTTGCTGTTCTAATATTTTCATCAAAACAGCGATAATTCCAAAATTTTGTTAAAATATTATTTAAAACGTACTGGATGGCTGAAACTTGTGTTGTCAACAGTACATATTTTAGTAATGTCTGAAAATAAAACGTATAATTGACGTTTAAAAATACTTTTTTAATGTAATTATTGACTTACTTGAAGGAGTGAAAAGAATGGTTGTAATATTTTGACATAATACTCTGCTTGAACGTAGAAGAAATTTAGGAACATATATGCCAGCACCAATACCAGAAGCGAATAGTTGAATAATCGAAATAGAATTAATTTTCTAGATATAACAGGTTTAGTTTCACCTAGGAACTCGTACATAATCAAACTTACATCTAACATATCGATCTGAGCGAAAGCTTCCATAACGGATGGTTTGTCAGTGAGGGTATCTTTCGTACTGATTCGAATATGCTGCCAGATAGCGATTAGATGTGAATTATTATAATTTGTTAAGTAAAACGGGCAGAACTGAACGAGTATAATTAACTTCTATCAACAATTTATGGCTACATATTAGGTACTTTCTGATTTAATCGGAATAAGTTTATTTATTACTTTCTTTACTTCTGATATATCTGCGACTAGATTGTGAACATATTTCTTATTTCATTTATGTCCCTCACATATATGGCGTTGTTGGGTTGGTATATACAGGGTCCATAGCAGACACAGCACTACGGAAGATTACACGCTTATTTGCAGAAAGTTTGTCAAATATTTAAAGTTTTTAGATATTCTTCGAGCACCATCAAATGCACGTTTCAAAAATATTTTCGTAAGCATACACCGGTGTTGCCATAGTCAATGGAAAATGCCATTTTTTGTCAGCACTTTTTTTCAAATAAATTCCTTTAGTTTTTAATAGAATAGAATGCCACGCGACTCCCTGAAAACTGGTTACAACGATATAACATTGTATTTAACAACTTTTTGATAAAGGATAAACAATGATTTTCTGATAAATTGAATGATTTCAGTCTAGGGATAATATATTCTTCATAAAAGAAAAATTAGATTTGAAACTAACTTGTAGAATATTTTTTACTAGTATTCCTGTCGTTACTTCTTCCTGAGCCAACAATTTAGGATTCCTTTATTAAGTTTCTTCACAATTTATTCTCAAGAAATCATGCTTATTTTTAAATGGAAACCCTGACATCTTTTTCTTCAGGAAAGCCCTTTATACGATAAACATTCATACCTCATTTGATGTAATGAAACTATCCCTCTAATTATTTCTTCTTAAAGTTGGATCCAAAATATTGATGAGAAAAGTGCTAATATTTTGAATTTATAATTTACAGTTTCAAAATTGCATTTGGATATTCAACAAATAATCCATAAATTCCCCTATAAATACAAGAAACTTCATTTCGATATTCCAATTATTTTTACATTCAGCGGTCAAATGTTTCCAAACATTAAATTATTAATCCGGTAATAAAGCATTTTCAATAGATTCATCATAACTGATTAATATTAATTTTTGTTGTTCTTACTAACCAAGTTGTAAAAACTTTCGTTTTGTAAATACAGTATTTGGTTCAAGAACTAAAAGCAATTGTTATCGCTGAAATAATTATTTACTCAATTAAATGTACCTAACAAGAAAATGGTAAATATGATATTTAGCGGAGAAACGTGTAAAGTGCAAATTGTCTCCTAGAAGACTATAGTATAGTTGCGATGCAGAACTTCCAAACCATGTTTCTAAAAAACCGGAAGCATTTGAAAGATTATTAGAAATTTATAGCCAAACTTAATGCAGTGTAACCTACAAGAATGACGAAACAACGTAACTAGATAATGAAACAGTAACATTACTGAGAAGATGTTTCTCATACGACGGAACATCCACTAAAATAAAAATGTTATCGTGGTCAGTCCAGCCTCATTTATAATACTTACGATTAGAAATTGATGATGTTGTATGTAATAAGATAATCGCTGCTTGGGATTTCCTTGGTATTTGTCTAGAACATCTTTAATTTTCTGTTTAAGCAGTCTTAGTTGTAAAATAATATGAATGCAACACGCGACATAAACAAAATCGTATGCAAGCACCGATGTCACCGCTAACCAAAGACAATAAAACTGAGACGAGGCTACAATAGCGAACATGATATCTGATTCTGGAGCGTAACTTTCAAGAGGAAGTACCGCACTTGAAAGAATGACAGGTTTCAACTTTATATTAAAACAAGCACATAATAGCGATCAAAACTATTGCAATCTGGATGTTCCTCACTGTTTTATGGACTTTCTTTGTTGCTGTTCTAATATTTTCATCAAAACAGCGATAATTCCAAAATTTTGTTAAAATATTATTTAAAAGAAGAACGGCTAACACTTCTGTTTATACGTACTGGATGGCTGAAGCTTGTGTTGTCAACAGTACATATTTTAGTAATGTCTGAAAATAAAACGTATAATTGACGTTTACTAATACTTTTTTAATGTAATTATTGACTTACTTGAAGGAGTGAAAAGAATGGTTGTAATATTTTGACATAATACTCTGCTTGAACGTAGAAGAAATTTAGGAACATATATGCCAGCACCAATACCAGCAGCGAATAGTTGAATAATCGAAATAGAATTAATTTTCTAGATATAACAGGTTTAGTTTCACCTTGGAACTCGTACATAATCAAGCTTACATCTAACATATCGATCTTAGCGAAAGCTTCCATAACGGATGGTTTGTCAGTGAGGGTATCTTTCGTACTGATTCGAATATGCTGCTAGATAGCGATTAGATGTGAATTATTATAATTTGTTAAGTAAAACGGGCGGAACTGAACGAGTATAATTTAACCTCTATCAACAATTTATGGCTACATATTAGGTACTTTCTGATTTAATCGGAATAACTTTATTTATTACTTTCTTTACTTCTGATATATCTGCGACTAGATTGTGAACATATTTCTATCTTATTTCATTTATGTCCCTCACATATATGGCGTTGTTGGGTTGGTATATATTACTGTGTTAGTAAATTATAGAGCCGACTGTTACAAAGTATTGTCCGAATTGGACATATTTGAGAACAGAGCAGCTATCAAATATCTCTGCAAGAAATTCGTATGGATATGGTGCAACATACTGGATGAAACTGCACCTTCATATCAGGTGTTCAAGAATTCGGCAAGCGATTTTAAACTTAGCAGAGAGACCTGCGAACAAGGTGTTGGTGCTGGGTGACCGAAAACTGTTCTAAAAGAAAACATTGATCTGTTTCATGAAATGGGTTTGAGAAATAGACGACTCCCTGTGAAATTCATATCTCAGACTTGAAAGCATTTTATATAGAGAATTAGGTCTCAAAAAGGTAGACGAATTTGGCCATCATTAAGCGAGATCCTAACCACCTCCTAGGGAGAACCACTCTCTCAGGATGAAACCTACGTTCACCGTTATGATCCTGAATCAAAAAGCATGGAATGAAGGTGCAGGGATTCACCACCCCCTCGAAAATTTCGTGCAGCAGCATCTATAGGAAAAATCATGGATACGTTTTTTGCGAAACTGAGGGAATTATCCTTCCAGACTTTTTATTACGTGGTCAAACTATAACTGGGCAATATTATGCTGTTTTAATTTCAAAACTGCATGATTCCATCAAACAAAACGTTCTTATCAACAGGAACTGTGTTTCAATGACCGCAATTCATATTGCAGGCTTCGAATTTTTCCAAAAGCCGCCTTATTCTCCAGATTTAGCTTCTAGTACTCCTATATATTCTTATGTATTTAGAAATGATAAGACACTGATGATAGAGGTGAACGAGTGGTTTACAGTCCAAACAAAACATTTCTATACTATCGTTATACCAAGTATCTCAACGTCTTAGAAGACTATGTTGAAAAAAGTCTACCTTTTCAAGTTGCTTCATTGTGTAATGAACAATAATATCTGAACTGAACTCGTATACAAAAAAATATTTCCTATTCAAAGTAGCCTCCGTGGTGTAATTATTCTAACAAGGGAAGTACTAGAAAACGCATATGATAGTTTAAAGATTGCAACTCAAGGTCTGATGCAGGTCTTCAAATGCTCCTATGCAAAAAAGGTTTGACAAATCCTATTAAATTAGGGGGAAGTAAATAGTCGGAGTGTACTGCATCGTTATGTTGTTTCTCTATATTTATACTTTCTTTCACTCTACCTATTAAAAAATGTCCAGAAAAAAATTTAGGGTTGTCTAGAAACAAGGAGCCGGGTTGGCATGCAACACAGTTCAGAACATATACAATAGTGCGAGATATACTGCTCTGAGATGTATCTAATTCTTCTCCAATTCCAGACTGGAATCTGGACTTGGCAAAGAAACGAAAGGAAGACTTTCATTGTTTTGGATTGGTAATAGCGCCCCACCACGCGTCTCAACCTCTTCTCTAATAAAGTGAGTTGCCAACCACTGGATATTCAGCTCCTCAAATCTGGACCTTTGGCTGAGCTAATACAACCTTCTCCGCAACAAGCTTCAAATACACTTCACTTCTATACGACGAGCTGCTTTCGATGAGAAACATGTTCTCTGGAGTAAAAGCTTCCCTCTGCCAGTCAACTCTTCTTTTTATGCATACATAATAGGTGAAAGCTTGTTTATCGTAGTCATTGTTTTCACTTTCAATTGGAAGCTTTCGCTCCACTTTTATTATGCATAGAAACTGAAGTTTTCGTTTCAGTTTGAAGAAAGAACGGCTAACACTTCTGTTTATACAACAGTACCAATATTTTAAACATTTTCCGCAATATAGGACTGCAAGTTATGGAAGTCGATGCAATATTGCAATACACAATTTCAAGAAAAATAATAAAGAGATGCCTCTAGTCACTTTATCTCCACTCTAAGCGTAAAATTGTGAATGTCCTGTAAATCCTTCTTACAATCCTGGACAATGGTTAATCTAAAGAAAAAAGCGAATATTATTAGGCCTGGTATATTGCTCCAACTCATCGCATTTGTCAGACGACATCTCCTTCTTATATCGTAAATCAGACAAGCGTGCATCGTAAATTTTTTTGTCTAGATGTTTTGATTGGTGCGACCTTGTTCGTAAACTCGAGCAAAAATTGTTTATCCTGGAGCAACTCAGTAAGACATAATTTTATTAATTCCCTTTTTCCCGCCATTAATCGCGTACCAGAACCCATTTTTCATAAATTTCGATCAACTGGCTATGCAGCTCTACTTTTCCGTTATATTTAAGTTTTTAGAGAAGCAAAAATACTGAATAAACTATTATAACGCAGCGAGCGACTAAGTAGCGTGACTATACGATACGCGCCATGTTGTATACTCTGATAAAATTAATGGGAGCGGATACGTGCATAGGTATAGATCGACCAGAATCCCGTGGCAGTTGCGTTTAAGTCCGAGAGGTGCCGAGAGCGCTTGTTATATTGTCATACGCTCCACCTCTATATGCGCAAAACGCGTCATCACTGCCACTGCATTCTGGTTGACCTATATATTTCTTGAATTTATTCAAAATTAAACACTATACATTTTGGCAAGATAAAAACAAAATAGTTTATTATTCAAAATTACGTTGTAATTGTTAGTTAGAGATGGTAAACAAATACGGCTTCCTCCTGATGCAAATTCTTCAATTTTTCAATAAATTTTTAAAGACAGCACAGAAAGATAGGGACTTCCTAAGAACCTGCAACAAATAATACAAGAATAAAGTTGCAAATAAAGCAATTGGAATCATAGTACTTTTATATAATATGCCAAGCTAAATTTCAGATACGAGGCAAAGTATGTATGGGATGTGTGCGCAAAGAATTGCTGGCAGATTTTATGCATCAAGCGAGAGACATCTACCAACTATTATAAGCGTAATGTAAATCAATTTATTTACAAAGCTGGAAGATGTTATTCAAAGAAAAGGGTTTCTTCATCTCAGTAACATAAACGAAACGAGACCTACAACCGTTCAGAAGCCGTCAAAAATTATTTAAACCTTAGAACAAAACAGGCTGGACTTTTATTGAACGAAGTTAGCTACAATAACGCTGTTAGAAACACTATACTCATTGTATATGTATGTATATATCCAGGTAAAATTTCCAGAAGATACGTTATTTGGAGTCCTTCTATAAAATTGGCTCGTCATCCCCTTCCGGAAAGCCTTTGTCTCTGAAATATTTTGGAATGTTGGGTAGAACCGTGCACGTGACCACCACCATCGTAACTTTTTGCAAGCTGCACTCTACTCGTGTACTGCAGAACATCCTTTTGCGCATCATTTATTTAACGCTGTCATTAATCACGCTTGTGTGTTATAACCGCTGACACCATGGTGAAGTATGTGCGTTGTCCACGATGCATGGTGAATTTCTCCAAAGGAGGAGAATTATGCACGAAACCGGGTCACCTGGCTTCAATAAAGACACATCTGTGGATGCATGCTGAGTGGATATTCAAGATTGGCATTCCTTGACGATTAACACATATTGCTACCATCAACGTCTGGTTTCTGAATGCGCATATGGGTACAATTGAAAGTTCCAATAGCAATTGGAAAGCAGCATTTAATGAGCCACTATTCTTTGACATACAACACAGTTCAGAACATATATAATAGTGCGAGATGTACTGCTCTGAGATGTATCTAATTCTTCTCCAATTTCAGACTGGAATCTGGACTTGGTTAAGAAACGAAAGGAAGACCATTGTTTTGGACTGGTAATAGCGCCCCACCAGGCGTCTCAACCTCTTCTCCTCGCTTACTGCAATATCTAGACGTATATCATTCATTTTCAGTAGTTTTCTCCTCCTAGTGAAAGGTACGATTGTGGTTTTTGCTGAGCTAATGCTCAGCCCCACTGATCGACACCATTCGCTAGTGATTCTAAAGCCTAAGAATTCCCTCAATCTTGCTTTTTGCTATTATAACAAAGTCATCGGCATATCCTATGCAGTGTACCCCGAAAGCAGTCAACCTGTTAAGCAGCTCATCCGCCACCAGGCTCCACATCAAAGGCGAGCCTTGAGGTGTTCCACAGCTAGTTCTGATCTTCGTAGTGTGTTGGCCTACCGTTGTCTCAGCTGCCCTTGTGGAGAGCACCTCGCTTATCCATTTGGTTACTGGTTTGCTCACCCCCCTTGTCTCCAGTGCTCGTCTGATCGCATCATGCGACGTATTATCAAACGCACCTGAGATATCTAGGAAGGCGCAGATAGCTGTTTCTTTTTCAGTCAGGGTTTTCTGAATGATCCCTGTTAGCTCTTCCAAGGCAGTCTCTGTCGATCTGCCTGCCCTGTATGCGTGCTGACTTGTGTGAAGTGGAGCTTTCTCCATAACCTCCATTCTTATATAATTATCTATTACTTTTTCCATTGCTTTCAATAGAAAAGATGTCAGGCAAATAGGTCTAAAGGATTTGGGGTCAGTCCCATCTTCCTTCCCTATTTTTGGTATGAAGGTGACTTTCACCCTTCTCCGGTTTTTGGAGACATATCCCAACGCCAGACTGCTTCTCGTTATGTTTACGAGATGCTGTATTATCTCTTCCTGTCATTTCTGCAGGAGCACAGGGGAAAATTCCATCCGCTCCTGGTGATTTGTGCAGATGGAAGGTGTTTTATTCCTCCCATTTGGGTTTTCTCGTGCAGATTCGCCTAGCGATTTCTCATTCCTCCCGTTTGGGTTTCCTGGTGCTAAAGGTTCTCTCTGCCGGATCTGCTTGCTTGCAATTGTGGAATGTCCTGTAAATTTTTCCTACGATTCTGGACAGTATTTAATTTAAAATAAAAATTTTTAATTTATTTTTAACGGGAAAGAAAGGAATGAGTTGATTCTATGAATTAAATTCGACTGTAGTTCTTTATATTTACAACTTACTGAGTCAAATGTTTCCACATTTATGTCTATTAATCCAGCTCCAGTGAAATATTTCTGTTGCTGCGATTTCATCATAACATACAGCACTAGCTTTTGTATTTCCACTTCGTTTCTGTACCATTTCGAAGTATAAATGGCATTTGAAATATCCAAGAACTGATAATCATTAAAATCGTCATTTAATTAAGCAAACATTTAATTGACTTACCTCACATGACACTTCTTCAGCGGGAAACGTATACAGTCCAAATTCTACTACCAAGAAAATTATTGCGAGCACCTGCAAAGGATAACTTGCTGGCTCCAGATTTCTAAAAGTGGAGAATTTTGTTTGACTGATTGGTATATTTAGAATCATACCTCAAAAATAGCTGAAGTAGTACGAAACATACTATAGTCAACGTAACTAGATAATGAAACAGGAGCATCACTGAGAAAATGTTTCTCATATGGTGGAACATCCTAAAATAAAGACGTTATCATCAAAATAAGTAGTTATCTAGGATGTACGGGTGATACTTACAAGTATAAAAATTGATGGTGCTTTATGTAATGACGTAATCGCTGTTTGGGGTTCTCTTTGTATTTATTCAGAGCATTTTTAATTTTCTGCTTAAGCAGCCTTAGTTGCAAAATAACATGAATACAACACGCGGCATAAACAAAATCGTATGCAAGAACCGTTGCTAGCGACAGCCAAAGACAATAAAATTGAGATAAAGCTAGAATGGCGAGTGTAATATCTGATTCTGGAATGTAACTTTCCAAAGGAAGTGTCGGCCTTGAAGTAGTTACAGTTTTCAATAAATAGGAATACAAGCCGACAATGCAGATCACAAGGAATGTGGTCTCAAAGTACCTCACTGCTTTATACACTTTTTTTATTGCTGTTCTAGTATTTTCATCAAAGCAGCGATAATTCCAAAATTTTGTTAAAATATTATTTAACATGAATTGAATAACTGACGCTTGTCCCGTTAGCAGTGTGTATTTGAGCACTGACTGAAAGTAAAACATACAATTGATGTTTATTAATATTTTTTAAACATGAATATGAAGAACTTACATGTAGCAGTGAAAAAAATGATTGTAACGTGTTGGCATAAGATTTTCCTTGAGTATAGAAGAAATTTAAAAAGATGTATATTAGTACAAATATAAAAGCGGATGTGTTGAATACACGAAATAAAATTAACTTTTTAGATATAACTGGTTTAGTTTCACCTAGGAATTCGTACATAATCAAACTTATATCTAACAGATCTACTTGGGCGAAAGCTTTCATAATAGCTGCTGTGTCAGTGAGGGTATTCTTCGTAATGATTCGAATGAGCTACTAGATAGCTGTTACATGGCAATTATTCTAACTTGTTAAGTAATACGGAAAGAAATTAAAGGGGATAATTGACCCTTATCGAATATTTATGGCTACACATATTACGTTATATTTCTTAGGAATAATTTTCTATCTCGGTCGCGAAGAATATTATTTTCTGTGTTGAAATATTCCTTTAAGGTGTACACCACTTCAAAGATTGAAAGTATTTCAAAGTAAACTTATTTTAATTTACGATTTGTCATTATGTTAAATACTTCAGTTGAAAAATTATCAAGTACTTACCCTTATATCTACTACTTGTAGTAACTTTCTCTTTATAGCAGGGTAGGAGTAATCTTCTATTGGTATGTCCGCAAAAATTGACGTTCACCCCATATGATTACTTCTCGTTCCAATATTCATACCATGTGGAGTACTTTTTGAATTTCAAAACCCTTACTTCTCACATCAACATTATGAACATCTGTTCGAGAAGCAATCTTGCGATATAAAATTAGGTTTTTTAGAGTAAATAATTTTATGGAAAAATATAGTAGAGTGTAAAGAAATTTTATCACGGATATTAGGCCAATGAGCCCATTTTAGGGCTGTCAAGACAAGGGTTAAGACAATATTGCAAAAAGCTCTTCGAATAGTCTTGGAGACGTGGCTCCTTGAAACGCATTCTGGTATCAAGATAAAAACCAAGATTTCTAGAGCAGTCAGAGTGAGGAAGGAGTTGTTAATAAATACTCTGACCCGAGGCAAGACCTTCGTGTGGAGTACACTAACAAAGCGAACATTATCAGCCCTGGAATATTGCTCCAACTCATCGTATTTGTCAGACGTCTTCTCCTTTTTATTTCGTATATCAGACAGGCGTGCATTGTAGTTTTCAAATTTTTTGTCTAGTCTGTTTTATGACGATTACAGCGGCCTTGTTCGTAAACTCGAGCAAAAATTGTTCATCCTGGACCAACACAGTAAGATATAATTTTATTAATTACTTTTTTTTCGGCCATTAACCGCGTACCAGAATCCATCTTTCACAAATTTCGATCAACTGGAGATGCGTCTCTACTTTTCCGTTATATTTAAGTTTTTAAAGAGGCAAAAATACTAAATAAACTATTATAGCGCAAGAAGCGACAAAGTAACGTCACTCTATGATACGCGCCATGTTGTCTGCTCTGATAAAATTAATGGGAGCGGATACGTGAATAGGTATAGATCGACCAGAATCCCGTGGCAGTGGTCGACCTATATATTCCTTGAATTTATTCAAAATTAAACACTATACATTTTGGCAAGATAAAAACAAAATAGTTTGTTATTAAAAATTGCGTTGTAATTGTTGTTAGTTAGAGATGATAAACAAATACGGCTTCCTACGACATGATGCAAATTTCTCAATTTTTCAATAAATTCTTGAAGATAGCACAGAAAGATAGGGACTTCCTAAGAACCTGCAACAAATAATACAAGAATAAAGTTGCAAATAAAGCAATTGGAATCATAGTACTTTTATATAATATGCCAAGCTAAATTTCAAATACGAGGTAAGGTATGTATGGGATGTGCGCGCAAAGAATTGCTGGCAGATTTTATGCATCAAGCGAGAGACTTCTATCAACTATTATGAAATTAAATTTATTTACAAAATTTGAAGATGTTATCCAAAGAAAACGGCTTTTTCATCTCATTAACATAAATGAAACGAAGACCTACAACCGTTAAGAAGCCGTCAAAAATTATTTGAACCTTAGAACAAAACAAGCTGGACTTTTATAGAACGAAGTTAGCTACATTAACGCTGTTAGAAACATTATACCCATTGTAAATGTATGTATGTATTTATCCAGGTAAAATTTCCAGAAGATACGTTATTTGGAGTCCTTCTGTAAACTTGGCTCTTCATCCCCTTCCGGAAAGCTTTTGTCTCTGAAATATTTTGGAATGTTAGGTAGAACCGTGCACGTGACCACCACCATCGTAATTTTTTGCAAACTGCACTCTACTAGTGTACTGCAGATCATCCATTTGCGCATCATTTATTTAACGCTGTCATTAATCATGCTTGTGTGTTATAACCGCTGACACCATGAAGAACTATGTGCGTTGTCCACGATGCATGGTGAATTTCTCCAAAGAAAGAGAATCATGCACGAAACCGGGTCACCTGGCTTCAATAAAAACACATCTGTAGATGCATGCTGAATGGATATTCAAGATTGGTATCCCTTGACGATTAACACATATTGCTACCATCAACGTCTGGTTTCTGAATGCGCATATGGGTACAATTTGGCATGCAACACAGTTCAGAAAATATATAATAGTGCGAGATGTACTGTTCTGAGATGTATCTAATCCTTCTCCAATTCCAGACTGGAATCTGGACTTGGTAAAGAAACGAAAGGAAGACCACTGTTTTGGACTGGTAATTGCGTCTCAACCTCTTCTCTAATAAAGTGAGTTGCCAACCACTGGATACTCAGCTCCTTAAATCTGGACCTTTAGCTGAGCTAATACAACCTTCTCCGAAACAACCTTCAAATACACTTCACTTCTATACGACGAGCTGCTTCCGATGAGAAACATGTTTTCTGCAGCAAAAGCTTCCTTCTGCCAGTCAACCCTTATTTTTATGCATACAGAATAGGTGAACACTTGTTTATCATTGTCATCGCTTTCACGTCCAATTGCAAGCTTTCGCTCTACTTTTATTATGCATAGAAACTGAAGTTTTCGTTTCAGTTTGAAGAAAGAACACTTCTCTTTATACAACAGTACCAATACTTTAAACATTTACTGCAATATAGGACTGCAAGATATGGAAGTCGATGCAATGTTGCAATACAAAATTTCAAGAAAAAAATAAAAGGGATGCCTCTAGTCACTTAGTCTCCACTTTAAGCGCACAATAGCTAATGTCCTGTAAATTCATCCTACAATGCTGGACAATCCTTAATTTAAAATAAAGTCTTTTAAATTTATTTTCAACGGGCGAGAAGGGATTGAATTGATTCTATGAATTAAATTCAACTGTAGTTCCTTACATTTACAACTTACTGTATCAAATGCTTCCACATTTATGTCTATTAATCCGGCTCCAGTGAAATATTTCTGTTGCTGCGATTTCATCATAACATACAGTATTAGCTTTTGTATTTCCACTTCGTTTCTGTACCATTTCGAAGTATAAATGGCATTTGAGATATCCAAGAACTGATAATTATAGAAATCAATCATCATTTAATGAAGCAAATTCTTAATTGACTTACCTCACATGACACTTCCTCAGCGGGAAATGTATACAGTCCAAATTGTACTATCAAAAAAACTATTGCGATCACCTGCAAGGGATAACTTGCTGGATCCAGATTTCTAAAAGTGGAAAATTTTGTTTGACTGAGGGTGGGTTTGTCAATGTTACGAGGGAGTCATGGTTAAGTAACTGCCAGATAAAATTTTGCAACAACAATGCTTTATCTTGCAGATAACTTCTATTTAACACTCAATAAACGTTTCATTCTAATTATTTTACGAATAAAATTTTATCTCCAAGTTAATTTATTTATCCTCACATTGATAAACCCACCCTGAATGTGCTGTACATTCAAATTTTGCATGCGTACTTGGTATATTGCTAAAATTTTATTTGACAGTTAGCAGTATCTGTCAGTTACTTAACTAACACTTTTATCCTTACATTGATAAACCCAGCCTTAGAATCATACCTTAAAAATAGCTGAAGTAGTACGAAACATACTGTAGTCAACGTAACTAGATAATGAAACAGGAGCATTACTGAGAAAATGTTTCTCATATGGTTGAACATACTAAAATAACGATGTTATCAACATCAAAATAAGTAGTTACATAGGATTTACAGGTGATACTTACGAGTATAAGAATTGATGGTGCTTTATGTAATAACATATTCGTTCTTTGGGGTTCTCTTTGCACTTGTCCAGAGCATTTTTAATTTTCTGCTTAAGTAGCCTTAGTTGCAAAATAATATGAATACAACATGCAACATAAACAAAATCGTATGCAAGCACCGTTGCTAGCGTTAACAAAAGACAATAAATTTGAGCTAAAACCAGAATAGCGAGTACAATATCTGATTCTGGAATGTAACTTTCCAAAGGAAGTGTCGGCCGTGAAGTAACTACAGTTTTCAATAAATAGGAAAACAAGCCGAAAACGGAGATTACAAGGATTGCAGTCTCAAAGTACCTCACTGCTTTATATATTTCATTTGTTGCTGTTCTAATATTTTTATCAAAGCAGCGATAATTCCAAAATTTTGTCAAAATATTATTTAACATGGAGTGAATAACTGACGCTTGTCCCATTAGCAGTATATATTTGAGCACTGACTGAAAGTAAAACATACAATTGATATTTATTAGTATTGTTTAAACATGAATATAGAGAACTTACTTGTAGCAGTGAAAAAAATGATTGTAACGTATTGGCATAAGATTTTCCTTGAGTGTAGAAGAAATTTAAAAATATGTATACTAGTACAAATACAAAAGCGGATGTGTTGAATACACGAAATAAAATTAACTTTTTAGATACAACTGGTTTAGTTTCACCTATGAATTCGTACAAAGACACGCTTATATCTAACATATCTATGTGGGCGAAAGCTTTCATAATAGCTACTTTGTCAGTGAGGGTATACTTCGCAGTGATTCGAATGTACTGCTAGGTAGCTGCCGCAAGGCAATTATTATAACTTGTTAAGTAATACGGAAAGAAATTAAAGCGGATAATTGACCCTTATCGAATATTTATGGCAACACATGATTACGTTATATTTCTTACGAATAAGTTTCTATCTAAGTCGTGAAGAATATTATTTTCTATATTGAATTGTTTCTTTAAAAATTGTGTACATCATTTGAAAAATTAAAAGCATTTCAAAGAACATTATTTTAATTTTCCCATTGCCATTATGTTACTTATAGTAACTTTTCCTCTTAAGATTATCTGTCGTTTCGCAGCTACTTGCTCCCTAAATGGTATTATTAAATATCCGACGCTTTAAGGATAAAACGTTTGCTCTTAACGCTCGAAAGCAGCAGTGTTTTTTTTTCGTTTTTAGGTTCATCCTTAAAGACTCCAATTCTGTGTTTCTGACTCATCACTGTTCTAAGCTGTACTCGGTTGTGAGCAAGCACATCTGCTGTTAAGTGTTAAGTGCAGCTTGATGGCTGATCCATCAACCGTTTACGGTATATCTGACCTTCAACGTTGTTCTTTGTTTGATACACTCAGCCACTGCGTCACTTATCGCAGTCTGGGTTATCGCCAGACCCGGTCCAGGTCGAGTAAACGTTGTTTCAGAACCTTTTCTTGCCAGCTTGTTTGCTATTGCATTGCCTGGTATGTCCTTATGTCGCAGTACCCACTCCAAAGTGATTTGGTTGTGTTTGACCAGGGTTCGTAGGTTTTCAAGCGGTTCCAAGTTCCCGATAGGGTATGAATCAGCTGACCCGTAGGTTCTCCGCAAGGCTCTATTGGTAGTATTTCTTCTGGTATAGGGTTGTATATTGTCCTAATGTAATGAAGTAAATCGGTTACGCACTGGTGAATCTACAAGGGACATAAGGAGCAGCAACAACGGAGAGTATCAGTCTGATAGCAGGTCCTGAAGAAGGTGGCAGCATGGACGGCGAAACGTCGATTGGAATTGCGACCACACGGCGAAACCTGGTAGAAGATTCTATTACAAGTGACAGCGGCCGTGAGGGCCTACGGAATTACATTAGGGGTAGTTCTCTTGGGGGTTTTGGAAAACAGTATCGTGCCTATACCCATTTCTTTTTTGCATGCAATCTGCTGTACTTTTTTTATATCCAGGATAGGAAATATAAGTAGAAGAGCTATTTAAATTTAAATCTTCAAAGCTTTAACGCGAAAAAGCTTGCCCTTAACGCCCCAAAACAGCAGTATATGCCTTTTTCGGGGAGGCAGTTGACTGTTCATGAAGTTAAGCAGCTCCTGCCCTTACTCAGTTAACATTTGGCCCAAAAATAGTTCTTTAGAAACACCATTTACAGGAACGGAAATGTGAATAGGTATATTTCTTCAATTTATTCAAAACTAAACAGTACTACATTTTGGCAATATAAAACTAAAATACGTTACTATTCTACACTGCGTTGTGATTGTTGTTAGTTAGAGACAATATAGGTACAAATACGGCTTCCTACTGCTATACGACATGATGCAATTTCTTCAATTTTTCAATAAATTTTTAAAGATAGCACAAAAAGATAGAGACTTTCTAAGCACCTGCAACAAATATGTAATACAAGAATAAATTTACAAATAAAACAATGCGATTCACTTCGTTACAAGTTCATTCGCACAACATGCTAAGCTCAAATTTTGCTATCGACTAAAACGTCTACATATCGCGATGCATCAGCTCTGCATTGCTGTAATTTTGCTCTAAATCTCTTCTGGTGAGATCATAGGAGAACTGCTTCTTGTAGCGTTATTTTTGCTATTTTTTAGAATAAATCCATAACTCCCTCTAATATTAAACTTTGAGAACTCGATAACTGGTAACCTTAATCTAGATATTTTACCGGTTGAGGCACTTGTACCAAGCACTGTAACTGAAAACCCCGGTAAAACGATCTGCCCAATATAGGGAAAAGACACCATTACCAGTTCTATCAAATACTGCCAAGCTACCAATGAAAGATAACTTGCCCAATCCGTCAGTTACAAGAATTTTGTTACAGTCTGAGGGTACATCTGAAGACGAAACTTGTAAAATATCCGAAAGCACTAATAAGAACGCTTAATACGCCAGATACGGTAGAAAAGTCTGATATAAGATGCAGAAATCCAGCAAATAACAACAGAGTACATTCTTAGTAAACAAAACATGCATCTAGTCGAAAACAACTCTTTGCATGGAAGTGAAAAGCGGTGTGTTTTGCGTATGATCGTATTAGTCCAGTCAAAGATATGTAGACCTCGCAAGTCAGAGGAACTGAGAGAGACTATAAAAATTTGTATAAGTTTTAAGAGCCAAATATCCACTGTTTGACAGCCTCCTTTTTTAGAAAAGTCCACTAGTCCAAAAAAAAGGGTCCTCCTTCATTTCTTTGCCGAAAAGTCGAGAACACATCAGAGTAGTCTATCTCGACCATTGCGTTAACACATGGATCGGGTTACCTGAATCCGAAGGCAGTACAATACAAACCAATATTGCTTCCTAACAACCATAGGGGCTTGCGTCTGTAGCCATATCCGCATTCAGAAGATTAACGTTCATGGTGGTACAGTAATTGAAAGGGGGCACCAACCTGCAATAGAGAAGTCATGCTGGAGTGAATCTTGGCACAGTACATAAGCCAGTGTGGCAAAGCGATGACAGGAATAAGGTGTCAACAAGGTATTAAAAGCCTTCTGCGCATCATTTATTGGATTTACAAACGATATCATAAGCCATGGCTGTATGTCATAATCGCTATCACTAAGAAGACGTGTGTGCGTCGTCTGCTGCATCAATTGCCGAAGGTGTGAATATCTCCAAATAAGAGAATCATGCACGAAACCGGGTCACCTGGCTTCAGTAAAAACATATTTGTGGATGTATGCTGAATGGATATTCAAGATTGGGATCGCGTTTCGGTTGATATATATTGGTCACTGTAAACGTCTGGTTTCTGAATGCGGATATGGGTACAATTGAGAGTTTCAATAGCAATTTTAAAGCAGCGTTTTATGAGCCACTCCTCCTTGGCTTGCAACATAGTTTAGAACATACGTAATAGTGCGAGATACATTGCTCTGAGATATATTTAATTCTTCTCAAATTGTTTTCAGACTGGAATGTTTCGTTTGCCATTTATTCAAGATTGGCATCCCTTTTCGACTGTTTTGTATTGGTGATAACGCTCCACAACCTCTTGGCTAATAAAGTGGGACTTCACTTCTATACAACGAGCTGCTGACGATGTAAAACATGTTCTCTGGAACAAAATCTTTATTCTGTCAGTAAATTCTTACATTTATTGGAAAATGCTCAAAATAGCGATTGTGTTCACGTCCCAGTGCAAGGTTTCGTTTCCCTTTTATTCAAGATTGACATCCCTTTTCGATTAACAGTCTGGCTTCTGAATAATATGGGTCTAGTTGCAAGCACTAGCACTTGAAACAGTATTTCATGTCTCAAAATAAAATTGTTGTTTATCTCTGATGTAAAAACCTAATTCTTTTCCAAATCTACACTCTTCCAGTTTCCTAAGAAATCAAGGAAGATCTTCATGGATGACTTTCTGTAATTTTCCTGGGTTGGTAACAAGATATTCTGCTTCAAATCTGAGTGTAACTAAGCCATCTCCGGAGAACAAGAAACATGGAAAAAACACTTTTCTATACAACAGCTTTTGATAAACATGTTCTCTGGAACACCCACTTGAAGTACTAAACACAATCAATTTTAATTTTGACACCGACGCATTTCAACAGCAATGCTGTCATTATCAAAGGATAATAGCTACTTTTAAGCACTGGATCTCTTGGTACAGAAGTAAATGACTAAACACTTTAACCCACTAACAAAAAAGTTTGAACAAAAACCGACGATAGCATTCAACAGCAATGCTCATTATCAAGGCGATAATAAAAACTAAAATTAAAATTGCAAAAACAGGTAACCTAAATTTATGGTCTGAAGAGCAAATTTCCGATTAACGAAAACAATGATGAAATGATAATGAAGACGGCTGGTTCATTACAAGTGACTTATTTTTATATATTTCCTTTGGAAAATTTGAAACAAATTGTTTATTTGAATTAATTTAACATTCAGTGATCGATGTTAGCTGATCTGTTTCAAAAATGTGTTCCTGGATTTCTCAATTCAGATAAATTGAAGATGAGAATGCTCTTTGAATCTATTGAGACTGCTCTGGTTTGCCCAATATATTTTTGATTACAATCTTTAGAATTGATTTCAGTTGAATCAGACTTTTCTAATGAATTTGAAGGGTTACGAAATTGAAACTAGTCCCAGAACTGAAACTATTCTGAGATCATTTAAGATTTTAGCAAAACTTTGATAAAGGGAGCGTAGAAACAACAGGTGAAGTTTAACATCCTTCCCAAAGTCTGATTCTTTCACAGTTTTCTTAAAAAACTTATTAATTAACTTGGATATGCAAAAAGCGAAACAACACTTGGCAGTATCTTTTATCAATTATTCTTATACTTATACTTGTTCAATGTAAAAGTAGAGTCTGTATAATATTCCATTTTGTGTTGAACTGATGGGAATCTGAGTAATACGGTTTTGGTTTCCTTTCTATACTGTCAAACTCTAATCTATTGTTATTTCAATTAAAAGTGCATCTAGAAAGGGTAGCTGACAGTTTTAACTGTCTCTCCACAAGTGAACTTTATGGTTTCAACCGATTATTTAATCTATTGAGAAAATCTCAATATTTCATTTTTTAGTTTCAAATATAATTTCCACATAAAGCAAAAAAAGTATTCGCTAGATTCTAAGTCCTTATCAAAATTCGGATTTTTTAGATAATCCGGATGAGGTTCCCATTGACGTTCCCCAGCTAATCCGGATTGAAAAATGTTCTGCTTCTACTGTATAATGATTTATTCCTGATTTTGACTCAAACTTTTTGGGAACAAGTCCTGGTATGTCAAGGTGTCTGGAATCAACACTAGGAAAGACAACTGTCAAATGAATTTGAATTTCTTTAAAAATTTAAATGAATTTTTTACAAAACTTTGCTGTATTGCCAAATTTTAAATTCATTGGTCAACCCTTTGGAAACCTTATAAGGCGAAACCAAAATTGCCGAAACAATTGGCCATCGACTTGCCAGGTTTGATTAATAAACAATATTTTGGGACAACAGGATTGAAACAGTCTTACGTCTAACATCGGCAGTAACAAGAAAAACAAGTTTTAAACACATTGTTGACGTCTCTAATCATTTTCGGTGTGAGATTTTGCTCTGAAATTGATTATATTCTTCTCAAAATCATTAACCCGATCATAGTAGTCCTCTTGGCTAAAATAACAACCTTGTTCCCTTTGTCACTTTCAAATGAAAATAATCTTTTTCCCGCAAAGTTTTAATGATTTTAAAGTTTTCGGATTTCTGAAATTTATAGGATTTCAAATTTTTCCTCAAATAGTGATGTTTGCATCCCTAACAAACTCTTTTGTGGGCTCATAAACCGCTGGATAGACACTTTATCCCGTTCCACTCAGGTGTTTAGTGGGTTACAGTGTTTAGTGTTCTACTTCTATACAAGAGATCCAGTGAAAACATGTTCTCTGGAGCAAAATCTTCTCTCTGCCAGTCAATTCTTACATTTATACATACAGAATAGCTGAAAGCTTATTCATTGTAGTGATTCTTTTCAATTCCAAGTGCAAGCTTTCGTTCCATTTTTATTATGCATAGAATCTGAGGTTTTCGCTTCAGTTTGAAGGAAGAGCGGCCACTAACTTTATAAATCCGTCCCAATATTTTAAACATTTTCTGCAATATAGGACTGCAAGATATGGAAGTCGATGCAATGTTGCAATACAAAATTTCAAGAAAAAAATAAAGGGGATGCCTCTAGTCACTTTGCTGGACAGTCCTTAATTTAAAAGTTTTTTAAATTTATTTTCAACGGGAGAGAATGGATTGAGTTGATTCTGTAGATTAAATTCGTCTGTAATTCCTTATATTTACAACTTACTGTGTCAAATGCTTCCACATTTATGTCTATTAATCCGGCTCCAGTGAAATATTTCTGTTGCTGCGATTTCATCATAACATACAGTATTAGCTTTTGTATTTCCACTTGGTTTCTGTACCATTTCGAAGTATAAATGGCATTTGAAATATCCAAGAACTAATAATCATTAAAATCATCATTTAATTAAGCAAATTCTTAATTGACTCACCTCACATGACACTTCCTCAGCGGGAAACGTATACAGTCCAAATTGTACTATGAAGAAAATTATTGCGAGCACCTGCAAAGGATAACTTGCTGGTTCCAGATTTCTAAAAGAGATGCTTGTTTTGGCTATACGTGATATACCCAAAGAGTCATACCTTAAAAATAGCTGAAGTAGTACGAAACATACTGTAATCAACGTAACTAGATAATGAAACAGGAGCATTACTGAGAAAATGTTTCTCATATGGTGGAACATACTAAAATAACGATGTCATCAATATCAAAATAAGTAGTTACATAGATTCACGGATGATATTTACAAGTATAGAAATTGATGGTGCTTTATGTAATAACATATTTGTTCCTTGGGGTTCTCTTTGCACTTGTCCAGAGCATTTTTAATTTTCTGCTTAAGTAACCTTAGTTGCAAAATAATATGAATACAACATGCGACATAAACAAAATCGTATGCAAGCACCGTTGCGACCGATAACAAAAGACAATAAATTTGAACTAAAGCCAGAATAGCGAGTATAATATCTGATTCTGGAATGTAAGTTTCCAAAGGAAGTGTCGGTCGTGAAGTAGCTATAGTTTTCAATAAATAGGCATACAAGCCGAAAATGGAGATCACAAGGATAGTAGTCTCGAAGTACCTCACTGCTTTATATATTTCATTTGTTGCTGTTCTAATATTTTCATCAAAGCAGCGATAATTCCAAAATTCTGTTAAAATATTATTTAACATGGATTGAATAACTGACGCTTGTCCCGTTAGCAGTATATATTTGAGCACCGACTGAAAGTAAAACATATAATTGATATTTATTAGTATTGTTTAAACATGAATATAAAGAACTTACTTGTAGCAGTGAAAAAAATGATTGTAACGTGTCGGCATAAAATTTTCCTTGAGTGTAGAAGAAATTTAAAAATATGTATACTAGTACAAATACAAAAGCGGATGTGTTGAATACACGAAATAAAATTAAATTTCTAGATACAACCGGTTTAGTTTCACCTAGGAATTCGTACAAAGACACGCTTATATCTAACATATCTATGTGGGCGTAAGCTTTCATAATAGCTGCTCTGTCAGTGAGAGTATACTTCGCAGTGATTCGAATGTGCTGCTAGGTAGCTGTCGCAAGGCAATTATTATAACTTGTTAAGTAATACGGAAAGAAATTAAAGCGGATAATTGACCCTTATCGAATATTTATGACTATACATAACATTACGTTATATACCTTACGAATAATTTTCTATCTAGGTCGTGAAGAATATAATTTTCTATATTGAAATATTCCTTTAAGAGGGGTTTCCACATAAAAATCTCTTAAAAGCCAAGATGGCGAGAAATCACAACGCCGGCGCCGTTAGAATATAGATGTCACTATCAGCTTTAATATCAAGAAATATACGAAAATACAAAATTTATTTTAGAAAATCCGTAAATTACAAAAAACAATAAATATACAATATATATGAACATATGAGGAAATATTTTTTTGAGATTCAAATACAACTTACAACTCGCAGTTTACGATTGAACTTTTGTTGGGTAGTAAAATTAATTAAGAATAGATATCTTTGTTCTTTAGGTGAATTGCAGGATGATGGTTCAGTTCTAGCTGTAAATATTGTAGAACTGAAATAAATATTATTATTATTATTATAGTTAACTTAAAATTGAAAGAAAATAGGAAATATATTTTCATCAGAATTTGGATTTTCAGTCTTCAAAATTGTTTAGTTAGTAAATTAATAATAACTGTTAGCTTGTCCTATAGCGTTTAAATTACCATGTTCGCTAGTAGGGTGAGATGTATCATGAGCGAAAGAATCATATACACTAGAAAGCTTTTCAAATTTTTATTTAATGGTACACCAGTTTTCAAAGACAGCTCGTCAGAGTGAATATTATTTATGAAATAATTTCAATTAATAGAACGAAATTAGATCTTTCTTTTGCTTGTGTTAATTCAAGTCACCACTTGAATAGATACCAGTTAAAATTACTACAGTTTGCCTTCCCTATTACCGTCGCATTAGGATATTGTCAATTGGATATCATATTATCAATTGGATATTTACAAATAATATTCATTTCAACTAGTAACAACAATAGTAACGCAAGCTGAATTGGACGTGTCGGTCGTCTGTATAATCATTTCCCTACTAATTCGTTATTATTTTGTTGTTAGTAACCGGTTGTTTCAGTTAACAGTTTAGATATGTACTATAGATGAGTGTTCTTAGAAATTGCTTTTTCTGCCTTTTCGCATTGTATAACGCGGTGGCTCTTTCTTGTGCGCAAGACGCTACTGATTGATACTTCGCAACAAAAGCTGATACTTTCAACATACAGCATCACAAAATATCACTGGGATCTTTACTCAGCCTATTCTATATAATTGGTCAAGGCATACACTTACTATGTGGCAGGAGAGATGGCCGGGCACCAAGCTAACAGCACAGTGGACGAAAGTGTTAATTCCAGATCTGGGAAAGTGGTTGCAATGCGAACACAACAGGGCACGGGGTATTTCAAACATACGCACACAGAATAGCCAAGGCAACGGGAGAAGAATGTGCGTATTGCGATGCCACGGACACCGTAGAGCACACAATGTTTGTATGTGCTAGATGGAACTTTAAAGACGGGTGGTTAACAATTAAATTGGCAAAATATAAAAATAGGCAACTTTACAAACACCATTCTAGAATCAAAATTGAGAAATGGGACCAAGTTAGCATGAAATGGTGGGGAAAATAATGGACACCAAGGAAGTAGAAGAAAGAGAAAGACAAAAATGTCTAAAGATGGCTTGATTGGGAAAACTAAGAAATAGGTTGTTCTGTACACCCATGAAGAATATATCCAACCAGATGATTTCCATTGTACTAGGAAGAAATTAGGTGGTTTTTGTGGTGTATACCAGTTATTGCAGATACACCGAAAATTAGAGTCCCAACTACCGTAGCGATAGATGCGCACGGTGTCCATGAAATTTCAATTGGATAAAAAAAACTATATATACAAGGGAGCGTTTTTATATTAGGCGCAAAAATCGTGGCCTGTGAAGTGACTGATAATTAGTATAAATACGATAGTTTCATTGTTATTAGACAGTTAGTTTTGAGCTATCGTCAACAAGTAACATAATCAGGAGTGAAAAGTGCAATATGGAAAACATCGAATATCGTGCTGTTATAAAGTTCCTTAGCAGGAAAGGAAAATCAGTCGCGACCATAATGAACGAGATGTCATTGGTTTAAGGGGACTCTTGTCCAGGAGAAACCATGGTGTACAAGTGGCATAGTTTATTTAAACAAGGAAGGGAAATCCCTTGAAGACGACCTTTTCGCTGGGAAACTCATGGCAACGGTATTTTGCGAACTCGGAAGGATTATTGTTGATTGATTATAAAGATAAAGGTGTTTCGGATAACCGGAGAATATTACAGCTTCAATATTAGAGCGACTAAAAGAAGCCATTAAAATTGGTCATAGTCAAAGACTTTATTAAAAATTGACGAAAGGTTTTGGATTTAACAACGCGCCCGTCCACAAGAGCTAAGTTTGCGTTAACCCTTATTTTGGTGGGCTTCGAAATTTTGAATCACCCGACCACGACTAATCCCAGACCTGGCCCCGAGTGATTAAATCACTGTTTCCGAAAATGAAAAAAGAGCTGCGGTGTATAAAATTTACTGCCGATGATGAAGTCAAGGAGGCAGTTTCGGCGTATTTTGCAGATAAAGAGAAATCATATTTTTATGAGGGTATAAATAAATTAATTGAAAGATGTGAAAAATGTATCCGTCTTGCAGGTGAATATATTGAAAAAGAAAAATAATTTGGTTTTTTTTATTTCCAATCCTTAAGAACAATTGTTTTGGATTTACAATGATCGCTTCGCTTCTTATTCTCTAAAATTTGCTGTTTACCTACCTTTGTTTTGTATATCGGGCCCAACTTGCAGTTTTCGATTTCACGTTACTAATCACTACTTATTAAGTTTAAACTTTATAATTGATCACGGTATTGTTTACAAACATTGTACTAACTGGCGTGACGTGGTCCAAAGTTAAATGATAACTCACTAACTTACTCAACATATTAAAAAACTGTTGTTGGAGGCCAAACAGAAAGCAAAATCCAGGTTGGTTAGAGAAAATGTTTGGATTGCCCGAACTGGCAAAATTAAAACTCGGAAAGAGGAAGGATCACAGGTTGTATCTATAACTAACTTTACAGATCTTGAAAAGATAATCTAGCTATTAAATCATAGTGTACGTCGTTTTATTTGTTGCTTTACTTTTAGTTCTTGTGTATATTAAAAAACTGTTTTTTTCTTTTCATTAAGTGCGGAATGGATTTTCTAAACGAGGATGATTTGGATTTGTTGGACAATCATGTTTGCGTGACTCGGTAACATGATTGGATGGGAAGAATAGAAAGAAATAATTTTTTTGGCATTTGTTTGTTCCAATACAAAATGATAGGCTCGGAAAGAGGAAGGATCACAGATTATATCTATAACTAACTTTACAGATCTTGAAAAGATAATCTAGCTATTAAATCATAGTGTACGAATATCAATATCTAGAGGAACATTGGCTACCCAGCGCTCTAACAACAGGTTTGGTGATAGAACCTTAATGTAAATGTTGCCTATTTTGTTAAATCAGCTCCCGCCGGAGCTGAGGGAATTACCTTCAATCGGTATACTGGATGAGAAACTGAAACACTATTTTATTTATGGTGACATCGGGGACTAACATACACATATACGACCGAATTTTGTTCGAATGCATCATTTCTCTGGATATTTTACCGCTGACAAGTGTATTACTTAGCGGATTTTTCACCCCTCCTTCCCCTCCCCCCTAATAAAAAAAAAAAACTAATTAAATATCGTTGCACTACCATCCTTCGCAGAACATAATTTACAGGAGTGGATACGTGAATAGGTATATTTCTTCAATTTATTCAAAATTAAAAACTATTACAGTTTGGCAATATACAAGCAAAATACTTTATTATTCTAAACTGCGTTGTGATTGTTGTTAGTTAGGGATGGTATAGAAATACGGCTTCCTACTGCTATACGATATGATCAATTTTTCAATAAATTTTTAAAGATAGCACAAAAGGATAGAGACTTTCTAAGCACCTGCAACAAATAATACAAAAATAAATTTACAAAAAAAGCAATTGGATTATTCATTCACTAAATTTCGTTACTAGTTCATTCATACAACTATAACCTTTATATATAGCAGTGCATGGGCTCTGCAAAGCTTATTGCTATCATTTTGCTGTAAATCACTGGATGATTAATAACTGAACACTATTGAGACGATACTGGTGAGATCATAGGAGAACGGTTTTTGCTAGAAACAACATTTTGGCGCTATTTTTTCTATTGTTTAGGACAAATTCCTAACCGCCTCTAATATTAAATCTGGAAACTCGGTAACTGGTATTTTCTTGTTTAATCCAGATCTTTTACCGTTTGAGGCACTTGTACCAAGCAGTGTAACTGAAAACCCGGTAGAACAACCTATTCAAAATAGGGACGAGACACCATCTCCAGCTCTATCAAATACTGCCAAGCTACCAATCAAGGATAACTTGCCCAATCCGCCAGTTACAAAAATTTCGTTGTGAATATCTCCAAATACGAGAATCATGCACGAAACATAGTCGACTGTCAACTCTTATTTTTATGAATACAGCATAGTTGAAAGCTTGAAGTTTTCGCTTCAGTTTGATGGAATAAGGGCTAACATTTCGCTTTATACATCCATGCCAATATTTTAAACATTTTTTGTAATATAGTACTGCAAGAAATGGCAGTCAATGCATGTTGGAACAGAAAATTTTTAGAAAAATAACAATAAAAGAGATGTCTCTAATCACTTTGTCTGCACTCCAAGCGTAAAATTGTAAGTGTCATGTAAATCCTTCCTAAGATTTTTAGATTCCAAATTTCACTTTGAGTCATTTTTATCGTCCATAATAGAACCGTTGGTGTTTCTTGCTCATCTTTGTTTGTCGGAAGGTTATTTTCCTGAAATTCTGAAAATAAATAGGATGATTCCAGTGCACAAAAAGGGAGATATTCATGACGTAGGGAATTATAGGCCGATATCTCTGCCATCAGGTTTTTCAAAATGATGAATTACCGATGGTGAGTCAGAATGTCCACTACTGATGCCATTTACCGGATTGCTAAATAAATAGTCACAAAGGTAGCGATTGTGTCTGCAGTTTCATCAAAAGCGCAAGTTTTAATTTCCTTTTTTTTTATTTTTCCAAGTATTTAACATAATTGTTACCGACAAATAATTTATGTTGAGATGTTCTCTAGCCAGACAAACTGAAAAATTGAGAAAAAATTCCATTATTTTCGTAAATTTTAAGTTTGAATGAGAGTAAGTAGTGAACTTCGGAAAAAACCATATCTCTAAACGGGTGACTTTTGGACAACTCAAATTGGACTACTATATATCTATTGCAAATGATCTGTACTAACACGTTATAAAGTATGACCGTTTCATTACCAGTCACACTGTATATATGAACTTTTTCTAAAAAAAAAAAAAAAAAAAACGGGAACTCACATTTATGTGTACCATCTCATAACTCCGCGTTGTATGAGAGAAGTCCGATGTATAAGGCTATTGCTGTTTACAATAGATTGCCTAATAACATAAAACAAATAAAATCTTTGGTGGAGCTCAAAACCGAAACAAAAGACTTCCTAGTCACGAATGCCTTCTATACATTGGACGATTATCTCCATATATGAAACATTTAGAAATTCCAGTTTCTACTTTTGTTATATATAGTTTATTATATTATGTGTAGTAGATTTTTATTAGATACAATATTGAGAATGCCCATGCTTCTTTTGTTAACGATGACAAAAGATATATTATTATTATTATTATTAATTTATTTTTAACGGGAGAGAATAGATTGAGTTGATCCTATAAATTGAGTTCCTGTGCAGTTCCTTATATTTACAACTTACTGAGTCAAATGTTTCCACATTTATGTCTATTAATCCTGCTCCAGTGAAATATTTTTGTTGCTGCGATTTCATCATAACATATAGTATCAGCTTTTGTATTTCCACTTCGTTTCTGTACCATTTCGATGTATAAATGGCATTTGAAATATCCAAGAACTAATAATCATTAAAACCGTAATTTAATAAAGCAAATACTTAATTGACTTACCTCACATGACACTTCCTCAGCGGGAAACGTATACAGTCCAAATTGTACAATGAAGAAAACTATTGCGATCACCTGTAAGGGATAACTTACTGCATCCATATTTCTAAAAGAAATATTTGTTTTGGCATTGTGTGATATATCCAAAGAGTCATACCTTAAAAATAACTGAAGTAGTACGAAACATGTTGTAGTCAACGTCACTAGATAATGAAACAGTAGCATTACTGAGAAAATATTTCGCATATGGTGGAACATACTAGAATATCGATGTTATTATCATCAAAATAAGTCATTACACAAGATAATACTTACGAGTATAAAAATTGATGGTGCTTTATATAATAACGTAATCGCTGTTTGGGATTCTCTTTGTATTTATTCAGAGCATATTTAATTTTCTGCTTAAGGAGTCTTAGTTGCAAAATAATATGAATACAACAGGCAGCATAAATAAAATCGTATGCCATCACCGATGCCAGCGATAACCAAAGACAATAAAATTGAGATGAAGCTAGAATAGCGAGCATAATATCTGACTCTGGAATGTAACTCTCAAGAGGAAGTACAGGTCTTGAAATAATTATAGTTTTCAATAAATAGAAAGACAAGCCGAAAATGGCAATCACAACGATTGTAGTCTCGAAGTATCTCACTATTTTGTATATTTTTTTTGTTGCTGTTCTAATATTTTCATCAAAACAGCGATAATTCCAAAATTTTGTTGAAATATTATTTAACACATACTGAATAGCTGGTGCTTGTGTCGTCAGCAGTATATATTTGAGTGTTGCCTGAGTAAACGATATAATTAATATTAATTAGTATTTTTTAAATATGAATACAAAATACTTACTTGTAGGAGTGAAAAAAATGATTGTAGCGTGGTGGCATAATATTTTCCTTGAGTGTAGAAGAAATTTAAAAATATGTATATTAGCACAAGCACTAGAATATACATATTGAATACACGAAATAAAATTATTTTTTTTGATACACCTGGTTTAGTTTCACCTAAGAACTCGTACATAATCAAACTTATATCTAACATATCGATCTGAGCGTAAGCTTTCATAATAGCTGCTCTGTCCATGAGGGACTTCTTCCTGACGATTCAGATATGCTATGAGGTAGCCGTCACATGGTAATTATTATAACTTGTTAAGGAAGACGGAAAGAAATTAAAGTGCATAATTGACCTTTATCAAAAATTTATGGCTACACATTATTACATTATATATTTTAGGTACCAATAACTTTGTTCCCTGTCTTTGCTGCAACGCATTGTTTCTGTTGAAATTTTTCTTAGAGAGAAGATGTTTCCATTAAACATCATATTATTTTCGGTTTTATATTTGGATTGAAAATTATATCTCGTTGATCTTATGTAAAACAAAGTATCGGTGAAATTTATTAATTATTTGAAACAAAATAAATTAGTAAGATGTTTCCGTTTTGTCAATGTTTGCAACGCCCAAGATGTCTTTAACTAACGTTGGAGCGTTAAGATGAAATGAAGAAATTACCGCAGAGATATGAAAAATGCGTCTGGTGACAAAAAATATTTTCAGATTTACAGCTCATTATAGCTTGCCTACTGAAACAAACATTTTTAATTTTTAATTTATTAAGTATTTTGTTACAAACGTACAGCATGAATTTTACCTATTTTTAAGCTTTATTTATTCGATTTTTTTCTAAAAAAATTTGCTACAGCGGACATTTATTCAAAAAAATCAGAGAACACTCGATTTTTCTGATATCAATTTATTATATGCTTAAACAACATGTTGAAGTATGTTTTAGAGCCGAGAACGGCTGTCTACATTGCGTGGTTACTTTACTATGGCACGTTAACTCTTCGCGATTTTGGAGAACCATAACTTAATTTTTTTTAACTTTTACATAACCTATACCTAAAATTGATAGTTTAGTTAGGAGATAATTAGATTTTTTTTAAATGCACACATAACTCATCCATACTTATCCAGTCTGCCATGGAAAATAAGAGTTCTCAAAGATTTATTGTCTAAGTCTAACGTCAAAATCACACTTCGTCGTTTGATGCTTGCCAGTTAATAATTATACGTTAAGTGCCTTTACATTAATGATATACAGAGTAAAAATGGATAACAATAATGAAAACAATGTACTGAACGTGAGAAAAAGCACTGAAATAGGGGCAGAAAAAGTTTTGATAGAGCGGTGAACTTTGAAAAGTCCTGCAAATGAGATGGTTTACGACGCTTTGTCGCTGTGGTTTTTACAAGAGCGAAGGAGAGGCATACCTATTCCCGGACCTATTTTAAAAGAAAAAGCAATGATTTTGCACGCAAAATTTGAAGAAAAAGCTGAGTTTGCAGCCAGTGATGGGTGGTCAGCAGATGCTCCTGCGGAAAATGACTTTGTGACCAAACTAGAAAAGATTATAAGTACGGATAAACTCCTTCCAGAACAAGTTTACAACGTGGACGAAACTGGGCTAAATTTCAAGCCTCATTGAAAAGGCGATATCGGCGCAAACTGCTCTCTGAGATTTTAGGGAGGATGGAAACCGAAGAAATAGATCTTGTATCAGCTGTGAAGTCCATCAACATAAAGGATGTAATTTACATGACTGGAAAAGGATATGACAAAATTCCTAGCTGAATATTCATCAAATCTTGGCGAAAGGCTTGCCCAGATATTGAAAAAGAGGTCAACACCACACTTGACAACGAACTACCTCTATAATGCTATTGAATGATTTGATGAAATTACCACCAACTTCCAGTGATGACGAAATTAGATGATTCCAGTGATGACGACTTAGAGAGCGGTTTCTCCAATGATGACCAAATTATATAAGTAGTTGTGGAGACGGGGACACTTGAGAACAGAGCGTTGCAGAAGAATCAGAATACGAAACCCAAGAGGAAAAAGTAAGTCATGAGGAGGGGAAAAAAGCTCTTCAGTTGGCCGCGATGTACATTGAGCAACAGTGCGAATCTACTGCTATTGATGTGATGTTCATAAAAAAGTGGAGAGACTTTACCTTCAAGAGGACAATTAAGAAAAAGACACAGAAAAAGATAACAGACTTCTTTTATATGTATTCAAAAACATCTTTATCTACTGATGTACTGTCAAACTCTTTCATTTTCATTAAGTACTGAAAATAATTTTTTATTTCATGTGCTGTAATGTGACATAAATGTATGTCGGATTAACCGGCCAGGTTGCTATTCGGAAACCGGTTGAAAGAGCTTGTACTAGATTATGAATTCTAAACTGATATCCGCAAAATAGAGTGCTCTCTGATTTTTTGAATAAATGTCCTCTATAGCAACTTTTTTTTAGAAAAAATCGAGTAACTGCAAAACGCCCGAATCAAATTGAAAACCCTAAAGGTATTTATAAAGCTTAAGAATAGGTAAATCCAAATATGTAAAAATATACAGGGTGTCCCATTAAGCTGTCGATATTATCCGAAAAATTCCTTTGAGCAATAATTTTGTGCAAAGACGAATTGATGAGATTGCTGAAAATATTGAAGAATCATTGTGCAATTATCTGCAGGCTTCTCAGTTTTCAATTCAGCTGGATGAGGCCACTTTACCAAGCAATAAGGCACTGTTATCGTCATACGTGAGGTTCATCAAAGATGATAAAATATGTCTATTGCAAACTATAGTTTGCTAGAAATTTGGAAATACAAAGGGATGAAAATATCTACTTAATTCGATGCATAACCCATTTGCTATCCTTCCTTTGTTGATATCCCACTTATTCGTAAGTTTGACGTAAGTCCAATTCAATGATTTGGTGGTAAAGTTGGCTGAATAAGTCCTCAATATCGAAGAGTGGATATAGGTGTACTTTGATCACCGGTTATCGATCTAGTGTTGGTGAATTTGACATTCTTATTTGATATTGTCCCATGTAACAATTAAGGACTTCCTGCTTCACTATGGGGAGGAAATGCTGTTGCTTTAGCGACATACATAGTAACATAGTAAAATGTTTGCATTAATTGTTTAAACTTTTTATTTTTTACATAAGACATACATTTTAATAAATATAACAATGATTCAAATGAGACATAATAAGGCCAGGATTCATACTGAATCATTTATTTAATACATTCTTACTAACGGCATAGAATGAAAACGTTTTCCTGACAACCTAAAATTAATTAAAATTATTACATCGAAGAATTACAAAAAAATATATTTGCGATCAAAATTTACCGAACTAAAGGCATCTACATTCAATTCAACAATACCACCAACTGAGAGGTATTTCTGTCGTTGAGCACGCATCATAATAAAGAGCAATATTTTCTGGATTTTAATATCTTTCTCGTACCAAAATGAAGAATATATTGCATCAGATACATTCCTCAACTGAAAAAAAGCGGTTAGTCTGACATTGTTATACAAATGACAAAGATTTACTTCGGAAACAAGAAGTTCTGCTGGAAACGCATAATATGCAAACTCAAGATATGCTGAAGTGTTATACAGGAATGATGCTATAATTTCTTTAGTACCGGCTTTGCTGGAGTAGAAGATATACATAGGTTATATTTTTGTTAATTAAACCTAGAGGAAAGTGCGACTAATACGGAACAGTCCCCTAAATTGGACCACCAATACTGAGAGACCAAATGTCACGAACCTTAGCCGGTTGTGTTTGGTTTCTGTTACTATTTTGTAATGCAGGATTTCTAGAATATATAAGGCAGCGCGCCTTTGGCCCCAACAACCGCCCTCTCCCCATATCCCCTCAGCAGGAAATCGATCGAATGATCTTTTCTAAATCCAATTCCAATCTGCTCATTGAGTAGGCTCCCAAGAATTATGGTTCCAGAGATTTTGAACTCATTTGAGAGTGAGCCAAAGGAGCAGTGGTTCCGGGCAAACAATAGTTTCTTTTTCCGGATTTCTTATTAAGGATTGAAGGATAAACAATAAATTCAATAAGGCTTGTTTAAGCTTCGTTCGTTATGTTCAGGAGTCTTTCTGATCGCCTTAGTCTCTATATGGCGTCTACCCCATCTCTGCTCTTGGCTCTGAACGACACTATCTCGGGTCAGATAATTATGACTTTTGAACCTCCAGAATCAGAGGTTTTAATTCATTTTTTCTGGCAGGTGGATGCTGTTCGTTTAGCATATGTCAGAGATTTTTGACAAAGTTTATATGAGCTATATCTCTACGGCATACAATGGCCCGAAATTAAAAGAATACGGTCAGAATATGAAAGCGTTTATGAATTTGGATGGGTATTTCGTTTGTAGGGATTTTCGAAGTAACTGATTATGGATCCAAAGTCAAACTTAGCTAAATAAAATAGCGGATTCAATATGAGTGATGACCACGTGAAACATTCATTTGTTTTGAACGAAATTCAGTGCTTCAATATTTCAATTTTAGTTAGAATGCATGTCAAAATGATTTTAAATAAATGTCGAGTAATTGATGACTATTACAATAATAATGAATATTTGTTTACATGTAATTTTGAATTTTAAAATTTTGAAGGTTGAAAAGTTGCTTGCTTTAGAATTGTTGTACGCTGTGCAGAATTTTTCAAAATTATGTTAAAATAAAAAAAAACCATTTCTAGGCCGGTCTCCTATTAAAAAACAATTATTCATTCCAACCCTCCCTTTTTAAATTGGTTTGGAAGTTTTGAAAGTTGTTCTATATTTTCGAGGGTTTTGGATTGTTTCAGGTTTGTTGTATATTGTTCCTCAAATAATAATAAAAATTAGTCAAAAAAAAACAATTGTTTAGGTGAGCCCCTCCTTTTGAAATTTTGAAAATTGTTTTAGGTCTGTTCGACGGGTTGTTTTAGGTTTTCGTATACATCACTAAGTTTTGCAAACAAACACTACAAATTTGCTGAAAAAGTCTTATCGCGAAGAATTCGGATGAAAGTAATTAGTGGGGGGGGGGGGGTGGAGTCAGCAATCCGAACTTTAAATAAGACTCACTATCTTTGCCGAACGAACTTATTCACCTAATCCCTCTATAGACAACAAACAAGGTGTTGGTACTGAATCGCAATAAGCAAGCAAGGATCAGTAGTTAGCATAATAATGCTAACTAATAATAATAACCTGCATGAGTGGAGGAGGAGCTTTTGTGGCTTTTGTTTATTTTTTGGCTCAAAATAACACGATAAATTATGCAAGGAGCGTCACTTGCCTCACTTGTTTTCTAACACTTTGCTATATCAGTGATTGGATATATACATAGTCGAACAAATTTGCAATAGAGTATAAGAAGATTCAATGCTGTTGGTGTGCTTGAAATTTAGAAATAACTGAAATCATTAGAAGAAATACTGTTGAAATTATTTTATTTTCACCACATTTAAGCAACAAAATGCAACCGTGGACAAAATACTACTGCTGGTCTTTCAAAGTAGCACTGCGGTGAGGAAGTTTAAATATTTCTTCCACATAATTCAAGACCAATTTGTCGTTTTGATATGGTTAATCAATCTGAATTACCCTCAATGCATTTAGAGTTACTGGCGACTGTGTTCTTTTTAACTCAGCATAGGCTACTCCATATTTTGCGCACTTCCTCTGTTAATGTTTATTACTCACCCGAGGATGATTATATATAATTGGCAACAACCAGTAGCCAAAGTAACGAAATAATGAAAAAGAAGCATCCAGAAATATATGAAATTAACACGTTTGAATAATCTAAAAATTTGATTCCATGTAACATTAGAGGAAACTATGTATACTTCAATTTTTCATTTCTATTTAATCCAAAGAGACATACTTACGAAAGTAAAAACTCGTGATAGTTTACATATTGGCGGATATTCTCGAGCGTTGTTTCAACGTTGATATTTTTGAATTTATGATTTAGTAGCTTCATTTGTAAAGCCATATGGACGGCATAGGCAAAGTAGACGTAATCGTAACCTAGCACGATAGGCATAGTCGCACCTAACGCGTAATATTGGCAGGCCAGTACTATCGTTTCCAAGACAATAGAATCCGAATTTATCCGACAGTCATAAATGAATCTTGTGTTTTCTTCCAAATAGGGTCTTAACCAGAACATGCTTATCACAAAAATCATAGCCATTATTAAATAATGTTGGATAATTTTCACGTAAGTGAAAATCATTTTTATCTTTTTCAATATTTCGTAATGAACGTTTTTATATTCCCAAAATTTTAATCTGTCGTCAATAATTGCTTCAAAGCTTGATTTATAATAAATTAGAAATAAATATTTTAACAAAATCTAAAATAATTATAATAATGTTTATATTAATAAAAAAGAATAGGATCACTTGCATGAACTAGTGTGGAGATTCCTTCGATAGCTTTCATGTATCCTACTCCCACTGTATGTCCCAGATTTGCTACGGTGAACCATATAGCGATAGTAAAAATAGCAACATTGAAAATACGCCAGAACTGTAACTTTTTCGATGAGTAGTGCATGTATTCACCTATCATCTTCCAAAAGCTCAAACCCAATTGCAGAATATCATTGTGTGATGAAATGTCCATTTTCCAATATGTGTTATTCTCGAGAATACCGTTTCGACACTGATACAAACACAACATACATGCTAATTATCCACTTAAATTGTGCGGACGAGGGATGTCAATATCTAATTGCTTCTTAATATAAATTAATGATTAATTAATTTCGTAGTAAAGTTTTTATAACTTTAGATACGTATTAGGTACACATACGTATTAAGCTTCAATTTTTCAAGTTATAATGCTATTATAGAATAAATAAAGACAGTTAAGTCACCATAAGGAGCAGAACTACACAGATTAGTATTAGAGAAATTCCTCGTACTGAAAGACCAGACCACCCAGAACATTCTTGATCAACATCGATCTATATTTAGCAAACAACTACTCCTATACTATGATATATCCCCACACAGGAAACCAACCCTCCCAAAATTGATATACAAAGCATAAAGGAACCGAATCATCAGGAAAATGGACGAAATAATAGATGGCAGAATTAGATAGGATAATATATACCGGCGCGACACTCACTTTAAACGAACAACCCATTAAGGACAGCTGAAACAATAGTAGAGAATTATAAATCAACAGAAAACCCAAATGCAACAGAAGAATTCGATTTATCCAAGCAGAAACTTGAGGGACTAGCAAAAAGAATCAAATGCTACAGAATAAGCAAATCTGGAGACAACAAATTCACTGTCTATCAAGAAGTATTCTACAGTTTAAAAAAAGTAGCAGTCTGGAAGATACTGGAACACGATCAACACCAACAGCTATCAGGGAGAATCTGGTTCAGCATAGATAAGCTGAATACAAACAGTATAAAGTCAATGCTGGAATGGGAGATCAACGTTGAAGAAGTTCAGAGGGCTCCAAAGCCAAGCTGGAAGGCACCGTGGACGGCCAAGATACAAAACTTCTCGTTCAAGAAATTTCAGGCAACACATGCACAGATGGGTTGGTGTTACACCAGAATACTCCAGAATCCTTAGATATTGCCATCCTTCATAACTGAGGCGTTATATACTTAACACCGAAAACTGGATTTTATGCGGAAGATGCTGCTGATAAGATCTATCGCCATATGGGGGCAACCATTGCGTGGATATAAAGAACAGCTGATTATAGATAGTGTTATAAGGCACACAGGTAGAAGAAAAAATCATATGAGCCTTCGATAGTGTCCTACACTCGTGGTTATACAAGCGGAAAAAATCAACATTACAATAGGCATCTTCCACCTCTCTCCCTCGTTGTTCGCTTGATCTGGTTCTGCTTGGGTTTAAAACCGCTTACATCCAAGAACATGACTAAGGCTATTAACACCTACGTGACATTGGTGCTCACGTACAGTTTGGAGTATTGAAATTGACCGAAAACAAGACAGGAGGCAAGACGATTTTAACTGAATCGTTTCCCACTTACGAACGATATAATATTAGAGATACCTTTGATTTTGTCAATAAAATAAATAAGTTTCAACTACCCGGGGGCCAATTGTTGGCTTGTCCGTGGTAGATGGCCAATTATTGCCAACAACTGCAATTTCACTCAGAATCTCTTTATAGAATGTTTCAATATCATCTTCGACAATTGCTACTTTAGTTTTAATAGTAAATGGTACCAATAATCCTTCGGTACCCCGATGGGTTTGCCATTAGGTCCTATTGTAGCCCAAATCGTCATTGATCATCCCTTATAGAATGTTAAAATCAACGTCCTTAACTTTTCACTATCCTTCACTCACCACCGGGATATTATTTGCAATCTGTGGATTGCATTCTGGGCGCCTAGAAATTGGACGGACTTCAACTGTAAGCACACATGCGCATGACTCGTCCCCCTTCCCCTCCCCCTCACCACGCAGTAGTACGGATGAGCGTTTCGTTGAATTGATTCAAATTGAAAAGATCGATGTGTGGATAGCATTTTCTTGTAGTTAGACAAGGGTAAAGAACAGTGGTGGGTACTTGCCGTTAGACAGCGATATTATTTATATAAAGAGGATCATCACATTAAAAGTTAGCTCTTGGTATATAATAATTTATTATATATTCGTTCATCTATTAAACCAAGAAATCAAGGTGAGTGGGGGGAGTGG
Source organism: Holotrichia oblita (assembly GCA_023690525.1). NCBI lineage: Eukaryota > Metazoa > Arthropoda > Insecta > Coleoptera > Scarabaeidae > Holotrichia > Holotrichia oblita. Next base: position 2,428,905 of record CM043024.1, on the reverse strand, counting down.
CGGATCGTGCCCTCCCCAAACGACCCGATGTATACTAGATAAAACATACTATTTCTAGTAGAAAAATATGTTTAAATATCGCATTTAAACCCTAATGTTTAATGAAATAAAAACAATAGATTTACTACCGAGTAACCATTTTGAAACATTTCTTACGCTCAAATTTGGAATTAAACTTTAATTTTTAAGTTCTTGTCTATATTTTAGTAAGTTAAATACTTCAAAAACCAAAAATTTTCCTCCGTGGGTTTTGAAATTTTTACAAAAATTTTCCCTCAAATTTGGACAAACTTTAATTTTTAAGTTCTTGCCTATATTTTAGTAAGTTAAATACACCACCCGGGGCGATATTCCATACCCCCTGGTTTTGCCACCTCCCCCTCCTCCCCCCAAACGTTTTTCTGGATCCGCCGCTGCTTCTGTTTAACCGCAATAACCAAGTTGACAAAAATAGATAAGTAACACACACAAACCTGTCCTACATCAAGAGCGTTTCTGAAAACATCTTTCGCGACACAACAACGTGCAAATCGCTAAATATAATCCACACAAACTTAGACCTTTGTTTACTCATTTGAATGATGAAATAACATTTCTTTTTCAATCCACTGCAGTATGTCAAGTACAGTGTAATAACTGAAAAATGTTAAATTGGCCAGACCTCACAATGGCTCCATGACATTAATCCAACATAAAAGTGATTGCAAAATTGAATTGGAAAAACAATAACTAATTCTAAGTTAATAGTATTTGTTGACATAATGAAAGCGAAAGTTCAGAAAGTTAATACTTGACAGGAGATAGATCATTTACTCCAGAACTGAAAGTTTTTAGTTTTCTCAAGATATTACACCTTACTGGTCCGTAAAGTATTTTCATAAACATAGCACATTTTTGGAATTAAATTTGTTTATAATAATATAGACTTTAGAAAATTTTCTATTTTTGAGTACTTTGTTTAGAAATAATAAAAAATGTAGCACTATCGAAGTATAGATTAACATTTCAAGTATAAAATAAATCGGAAATAATAGGCCTATCTGTAAAAATACACTCATAATTTTCTTGGTATGGAACCCTTACATCGGAAACGTTCTAACTTTTTCTCACCGTAAGCCGGCGACACTTACATTTTCTTTTTAACATGAACACAAATGAAGCAACTCCCATTATATAATTTAATCTTATCGCTCATTGGTCAAATGTTGTAACAGCGGTTACTTTCCTTTAATATCATTATTATTAATACACTAACCATAGAGAAGTATCGGGAATTTCAATAAATAAAATTCCTTAATTGTAATTTTAGATTCAAAGACTTAAAATGCAAGAAAATCAAAACGAAAATTCTTTCGACATTTTGAAGACCTCAATCTCATTGAGAAAGAACGATCCCTTAATAAGATGAAATTGCAAGGAAGTCGCTCTTTGATGGAGAAGCAGTTGTCTGTCAACGTAAAAAAAGATGCCATTCGTTTACCGCCGCTTACGCGCGGTACTAGGTAAAGGCGTCGTTAATGCTTCTTAGGTACTTTTCAGTCATACAAAACTTTTCCATTTCTGGCCAATACCAACATGAAAGAAAACCGCTCTATTAAGCATAAATAAATAAAAGAAATAATAAAAATAAATAAATCAATCAAACATTATAACTTTCTTTAATTAAAAAATCACATGACGTATGTGTTTAGTACAATTGTTGTTAGATATACATATAGCCCAAAAGTACATTATATACATACATAATCTACTTAAATATTCACAAAATACAGTTATTACCATAAGCGTATGCGCACATTACAAAAGACCTAGCAAATGTACTACATTATTCATTCAAAATGTTTTTGCTTACAGTGTAAAATGAAAACGTTTTTCTTATGACCTGAAAATAGTTAGTATGGGTTAGTTTATACATTAATGATCTTGCATTCTTTAAGTTTTAAAATTCATTAAATCATATTAACAAAACTCAAACAATGCCAACAATGGAAACAGCTGTTTATGAATTCGCACCCTAAGAAATATTACAGTTCTTGCGGTGACTATTGCATATTTACCTCTAACTAGATAAACTTCTTTAACCCACACGTAAGGAAGATCGGGGATAGTATGGATAGCATGGACATAATCAAATTTCACGGCCTACTAGCGAACCTTTCCTGAAGATGACCTGAAGCACGCGGTGGAAAGTGTATTGAGCAATCGTGGAAGTTTGGCCCAGGTAGCAACTAATCGTAATGTAACGAAGTTTCGTCTGGCACCTTATGTTCGGAAAGCCAGAGAGAGAGAGAGAGAGAGAGAGAGGTCTAGAGGATATATCGTTTAAACCAAACTTCTGTAAAAGACAAGTTCTCCCAGTTGTAGTTTTCTGAATCCTGGAAAGATGAAGGGCTAGCTGGTGATGACTAGTTCATTGGTTTTATGAAGACGAATCCTACGTTATCCATGAGGCAACCGCTCTTGCCAGAATGACTGTCGTGTCTTTGGCCCATTCAAGAAATACCACTGTGACACGGTTCATTCTTGGATGACCGCTCATCCCAATAAAACCTTATCAATCTATTTGCTTCCAGAAGTGTGTGTTAAAGCGTGGGACTGTGCTGCCACCTCTGTAACATCACACTGTTTGATAGGAACATTTTTAAGAACATGAGTTTCTTTGTAGTTTGTATCAGATCGTCCAGATACTTCCAAAAAAGAGGTTTTAGAAAAAAACAGAAAAAGACTCCTTAGATGAAGATGTGAGGGAATTAGCACGAATAATTCTTCTTCTGGCTAGTAGTCAGTATCTTAAAAGTATCATGGTTGCTGTTGAAGACGACTTGATAATTGTAAAAGTGACATGGAAGAAAGAAAGGCAAGTTTGCAATGAAGTTTGTGGCAGAAGTAGAACGTAGGATGCAAGATGTGTACATATGGAGTTAAGTTCTTTAAGCGGTTGCATCCATCCAATTGTTTCCAACCTACTGATGAAGGACGTTCGTTTGTTACTCTTTCCCAAGTAATTTCGATCTTGCCGAAGGCGATAGAAGATAAGCTCTCAGGTTCGAGGGTTTGTAGTATTTTAACACCGACCTATCAGGATTCTGCCTACAATAACGAATTTTGATAATGTTTTATACTTTTATATGTAGGAAATATGCCGAATATAAAGATTTTTGATATGTAGTTGCTGTTTTTACACGTTCAACTGCATGTCCAAACTATCCCCGAATATAGTCCATACTACCTCCAGGTATAGGGGAAAAAAATTATAATTGTAATGGCTACCACCGTCTTGAGTCGCTCGACTTGACTGTGTATATGACCGAACGAAATCAGCTTTTAATAAGGAATCCTTGCAGAACAAGAGCAGGGATAGAAACATTAAGGATATTAGGGATAAAAAGATCTTCCAATTCAAGTTAGCTATACTGATTTCTTCTGAAGAACGTGTAGCCGGAATATCAACGAGTTATAACACCTCAAGTTAGAGTTACGGTTATTTCACCTTTACCCATTTCACCTTTGAGTCACATCTACAAAGACTGTACTATTTTCTAAGGTAGGAACGGAAATGAGATAGGTATAGTTACTTGATACTTTATATTGTACTATCTACATTCTTACCGAGCTAAGAATGTCGACATTCATTTCAGCAATTCCACTGACTGACATATATTTTTGCCGTTGAGCTTGCATCATAACCATCAGTAATACCTTTTGAATTTTGATATCTTGCGCGTACCAAAATGAATCGTATATCGCATTGGAGACATTCCTTAGCTGAAACATTACGTGAGTATTATTCGAGTAGATGTAGTAATACGCCTTTGATCACCTCAGTCACAAGAATATCAGCTGGAAAAGTATAATATCCAAACTCAACGTATAAACCTGTAGCATAGATAAGGGAAGTTATGATTTCCTTGGAAGTCGCTTTCCTAAAGCATAAGAACACGTTGATATGGGTATTTTATATCTATAGTAGCTATATGATAAGATACTAACCTTAGAATAATGGTATATAATTGGCAAAAGCATGTAGCCAATGTGACGACGTAATGAAAAAGGAACAACCAAAAATATATGAAACTTATGCTCTTGAATATGCTAGAAATTTAATTAAAGTTAAATTTATTTTAAAAATTGCATTCGTTATTAGACAGGTCAAAATACGATATGGAACGCATCCCCGATCCGGGTGCTAAGCTCTCAAAGTGTGGTATTAGATCCTAAAGGAGTGGAGGACAGATTGTTTCCACTGGATATAAGGAACCAGTTATTGTGTGTTACGTGCTCAAAAATAAAATAATCTTGGTCACCAGTTTACGTCTCTATATATATTCTTTCAAAATACTAAGCTGAGGATGTGGCAATTACCTGATTTTATACTCACTCTAACACCAGAGGTGAGCATGGGCCACAAAAGTTTCATGTTCTTTAAAATTCTAAAATGATTCAGCGTTTGATAACACCTCCTCCGTGCGTTGTCGCCCCTCCTGTGGGACTTTGTTACCGATGAACTGCTTGTAACCCAGAGGTATGCAGATGACATTGCTGTACTCATTAGAGGGAAAGATGCAGGAATTGTCTCAGAACTTATGCATACAGGAAATTCTAAGGGTAAATCGTGCGAAAGCAGCACTAGTTCACTTTATGTGAAGAAAAAGTTGGATGATCTAAAACCACCAACACTATAAGTGTAAACGGGCACTAATGACCACCTGCTAAATTCGCAAAGGTACATAGGTTGGCTTGTCTACAGTCGCTATGTAAACCATGTTAAACTTACCTCCCTTGCATATTTACATGAAGGGGAGGCGAGAATGAGGGATATAGACTGAAGTCTGGTCGAAACTGGAGAAGTCAAACTTTTTTGGGACATGCCAGACAAGAGATCGAAATCACAAACCCTATCTTTGAATCCTTTCCTTCGACAAACCTTTCAAGGTTGTCCTAGATTGGGTGGAGTGGAGAGTAAAACAGAAAGCTGAGATTCTCTGGTTCTCAACTAAGTACAGCTTAGAACGGTGTTGAGTCTGTTAATAAGACAGGGCTGTCCAAGGAAATATTTACACAGAATTAGTATCTTTAAGGAGGAGCTTATTTGTAGACTATGCTATGAGAAGGAGGAGACAACCTACCACATTATCTTTGAATGCGTTGCATTGGAACGGTGGAACTGCCATTGTTGTGAGCAAGAAACCCTTACAAGAAATACAGTATAGTGGCTATGTTTACAATTACATCTACAATAAGAGTTGGATTAAAAATTTCATCGATTAAGGCTAAAAAATGTGGTGAAAATGTAAGAGACACAGCAAAATATTTCAGTATTGGACAAGGGTGGTTGGCACTGGACCACACTGACAACAGGACTATAGTAAGAAGTATTCGTACAATGCTAGGCCCTGAGGCAACCGACATATTAGCACAATCTATTTTAGAAATCATTCCGAGCAAAATACTTCATATACACTTTTACTTCATTTGATTGCCGCTCAATGCTCCCCAGCGTCTGCAATCTTCTGTGTCATGATGTAGCTTGTTTTGAGAGCTGTAAGGATTGAATGGAGAAAGATTTTGAATGAGTGGAAAGAAGTGTTACAAAGACACTTGGACCTGGAGATTACTGTCAATTCTCTAAGGTCAGATGTGACTTGTAACTCAATCTATGTAACATTAAGAAATTAATCCTTAAGAAATTTTCATGCAGTTGCCCTCAATAATTGTCAGTGAAAAACCAGAAAATGCCTCTGCCTCAAACGCTGACTAGAACAAAATTGTCTAAATCACGTAGTGCCTTTCTAGTGCTCGATTATTTCATAGTACTCGTTTGCAGGGCGATTCCAACATGTGTCAACATATGTCATGAGCGCCGTTTTGATGTTTTCAAAAATTAACTGGGATCAGAATTACACCATGATGGTGGAATTAGGAAATTCCGAAACTTACGATAGTAAAAGTTGATGTTGTTTCACGTATCCGTAAAGTTCTGTAGTCGTCGTGGTAATGTTAATTTTTCTAAATTTCTCATTTAAAAGTCTCAACTGTATCGTGCACTGAATGGTGTACGTCAAGTAAACGAAGTCGCAGCCCAATACGACAGGTATAGACGCACCTGTGATATAATACTGACATGCCAGGACTATCGTTTCCAAAATTATCGAATCTGGATATATCCAGCATTCATATATGGATGTTGCATCGCTGTTAAAGTATGGTTTCAGCCAATACATAAATATAACAAAAAACATAGCTGACATCACATAAATTTGGGCGTATTTGACACGTGCGAATGTAAGCTTCAGTTGTTGCGACATTTTGCTAGAAATATTTTCATACTTCCAAAATTTTGATCTAGCATCCAGTACGTTTTCGATATCGGACTTATAATAGATTAGAAATAGATATTTCAGTTGTATCTAAAAGAGGATTGGGTTCTGTGTCACATTCAAACCGAAATATTGGTTACTATTACTTACGTGGAATAATGTGGAAATTCCTTCAATAGTTCTCATGTATCCCACACCAGTGGCACGTTTTAGATTTGCTACAGTAAACCATAAAGCAATAGCGAACGTGGTAATGTTAATAGCTCGAAAAATCTGTAACTTTTTCGACTTATAATGCATATATTCTCCAAACAATTTCATGAAACTTAATCCCATTTGTAAAATATCTCGTTCCATTTTCTTTCCTGTGTTAGTAGTTACTAATTATCTATTTCAGCAATGATCATTGTTAGATAGGTACTAATGTAATGGTGAGCACATCATATGGATTACGAGAACGATTACTGAATGAGAGATTATTCGACTCGTACATGAATATATGTAATTGATTACCTCCTTCATTAGATAAGAAATTATATTTAAGCGGTAATAACCAAACTCGTTTTAATTAACCCCAAATTGATTTATACGATATTGTATATTTAACTACGAGAACATGTTTATTTCAGTATCGACATACATATCAGTATCTTATTTAGTACCTACATAAATATTTTATATTGCACAGATTATCTAGAAATAGAATTCCATCGTAACATATTCCTTTCATTCAGGTGGATACCTACGTACGGGGCACATCCGGAATCCAGTATCCGCTTGCAAATACGAGTTGCTCACGTTGAAACTGTTGGTCATGCTATGCATTGGATTCTTCATTACTTTTTTCATTACTCGTTCTGCTAAACAATCTAGGCTACTATACACAGGGATATACTGATGACATGGTGATTCTCACCACTGGAGGAGTACCAGCATAATCTCAGAACTTATGCCAAGACTATTAATGATCATAGAGGGGTGGTGCAAAAACGAGAACCTTGGAGTAAACCCTGAAAAAAATTACACTGGTATCTTTCACCAAGAGGAGGAGATTGTACGGCCCGAGAGCACCGACTCTGTACAAGTTCTTACGAGCAAACAAATAATAATAACAATAAACTACTATTTAAACAAAAGTAAATCGGTAAACAATAGGAGCTGATGTGATGGTTTCAGAGAGAATTGCTTCTTTGTCAATGACGTTTTTGCCGAGATAGTTGACTCGGGTTTCCATGATGGCGGTGCAGTAAGATGTCCTTGTTCCGGATTTTCATCCTCAACCCCGTAGAACCTGCAGTCGCTACAACCAATCTCTGTGTGTGAGGATGCGTAGTCTATTTCTGCTTAGTTCTAGCGAAGTTTTTGCTCTGTGCTTGTTGTAGCTTCCAAAGGAAGATCTTGGAGTGTCTCAGACCAGGGAGATTCTCCCAGAGGTATGCTCTGAGCTTCTCTTCTCTGTCATTAAATTCTATTTTGTAGGTGCTCATCCCTATACTACAAAACGGTTCCGGTCCCATAAATGGAGTTGTGGCTGCCTTCCTTGCTAATAAATTAGCGTCTTCGTTGCCTCTTATTCCAGTATGTCCTGATACATATTCGTACCTGGTACATATGCGCAAGTCTGTCTTCCATGCCTAGGTTGTTTGACCTGTGAAGACATTTCCAGACTAATTTGCAGCTGATGGTGTTAGAACTTAGCGCCGTTATGACTGCTTGACTATCGGAGAAAATTGCAATGCTCTGCTTCCGATAGTTCCTGTCCAGGTTCAGTTGAGCACATATTCCAATGGCATTGATCTCCGCATGGAAGACACTGGGGTATATCTCCATTGGCTCGGAATATTTGGTTCCTGGCCCAAATATCCCTGCACCTGCTCCTTTGTCGGTTTTAGAACGGTCCACATACCACTTGATAGTGTTTTCTATTACGGACTATGTGGAGTATTCTCCTACCCATTCGCTCTTATTGCTTAACTTGGTGAGGAAATTGCTTTCGAAGCTATATTTCTTGACCATTTCATCGTTCGGTAGACTTAGAAGTCTCCTCTTCCAGTCCCCGCTCTGTTCAGGTTGTGCATTGCCGCAAAAAACGCTCCCTCGACCACTATGTCTAAGGGGGTGAAGACCTAAAATTACCTCTAGGACCGCAGTTGGACATGTTCTCATGATTCCGGTGATGCATACACATGCTAGTCGTTGCAACTTGTTAAGGATATTCCTGATTGTGACTTTTCAGACCTTCTGGAACCAGGTTATTGCCCCGTACGTTACCATCGGTATACTATATTGATGTACAGCCACCGCAGTATGTTTGAGTTGCAACCTCACGTTTTACCTGCCAAATTCCGGCACATCATTATTTGTCTTGTTCATTGTCAGTTCTATGTGTCTGTTCCACAGAAGTTTTGTGTCTAGTTTTTCCTAAATGTTTAACTTCTGATTTGCATTCGATCACTGTTCTATCTAAATGGATGTCTTTCATCTTCGAATTTTTTTCAGTTTGTTCGCCTACCGTCGTCTGAGTTGTCTCCGTGGAGAGCACTTTACTTATCCATAGTGTTACTGTTTTACTCACTCCCCTTGCTTCAAGTGCTTGTTCAATCGCATCATGTGACGTGTTATCAAACGCACCTGAAATATCTAGGAAAGCGGTGTAGTAGGAACATCTAGCTTTAATTTTTCTTTACAGAACATATGTATTTATGACATTCGAAGTGTTTTCGTTCTTATTTTCGGGAACTCAGAAGATATGTAAACTATTTCGTCTAGTGTAACTCTTCTAAGGGATTTTGTGCATTTTTTACTTCCTTATCAGATTCGCCAAATTTTTTCTGATGATGTTTTATCTCATCCTTATACGTCTGTATTACTTGTTTTTGTTATACACTTACCGAGTTTTTCTTCGAGAAGTTTTAGTTTACTTCTTTGAATATTGATTTCTTCTTGGAATTCGAGTTTTAATTTTTCAACTCGACTCAACTTAAAACTTTTAACAACTTTCTTTATTAAATTATTATCTTCTTCGGAAGTAGAACGAGTACTACTTCGCGAAGTTTCAGGCTTTTTGATCTTTATAAACACTTAGAAAACTAGTAAAATATCTACCACAACACCACCGTACGTCTAAATCGGTCGTTTACCCATTGCAGAATCTATCATCTCAAATGTTGCACAACATCCGCATCTCTTCCAAATAAGGTGTTGAATTAAAGTATTTATGTTACCATTTTCTTCCACTTATGTACACTTCATCTATAATCTATTTGCTCAATTAATGAAAGATTTAAATGATCAAAGTACCGTAAAACGAGATGGCTTTGTCACACCCAGGCGAGTTTGTGACAGCACCAATTATTTGAAAAAGTCATTCTGCAGTTTTTTTACAACACACATATTTTTTAACCCTCCAAGTTTTACTTGATCATAAAGTTGCAATACCTTTGTCTTGTACAACTTAACCGTTTGTTTTTGTCTATTTTGGCATGTATAGTATTAATAAATTGTTGCCCAAACGATAATTTTTATTAAATGGGTTTACTCTAATTTGATCATATTGATGATTCAGATAAGAGGTGATTTTGTGACAAATTTGGAAATATTTTGAGTTTATAATGTTCTCAAAATCTGCTCACAGAAAAGTGACATTGTGTTTTAATGGAACACCCATATATTTTTATATTTTTGTATCTACATCGATTTTAAGTCGATTGTTAAGACATCCGTATACACCAAGCCCTTCTAGGAGAAAAACGTGTTTTTGTTTTGTTTCCATCGAAATTACTGTTTATTTGAAACATCTCCTAAAGGGCTACTATTTCATAAAATTTAAACAATTGTTGACTATAAAATTCGAACTAGAAAAAATTATTAAAAGTGTCAAATCTGTTCCATAAAAAAACCTAAGTACGGTCCTGTACAGATGAAACTGATTTGCCCTTAGAATCCAAATCCGTTAGAAATTGTAAACGAGAAATGTTGAATTAAATATTACTTAACATTTTCTTTTCAAATCAATATTAAAGTTGATATTCGATAGAACTATTATTTAATTAAAATATCATATGCCTATGAGTTTACTAAACATAAAGTTTATTTCTACGAAATGAAATATCAACAAATATCGAGATGAGATTGTGACACTTTTTCGTACTAATAGGGCTGAGATTTTTAAATGTAATTATTCGGTGCATTTTAGAAATGCCACGGAAGTATAAAGGGCTACCCCGAGTCGCCCCTACAAAAACTATACATCTGAATTATTTGAGAAAGCTCTAAAAGTTAAATTAATAAAAATAACCTTCCGAGAAGCGCAAGAAAATAAGATTTGAAGTATTAAAGATCTGTCCTATGTGCTTCATAAATTCGATTTTGCTTAGGTATGGAATACATCGCAATACTTTGTATTTTAAACTTAATTTACGTTGTTTTCTTACATTTTCTATAAATAAATTGTGAAACTTTATTGTGACATATTGAATGATTCAGTTAGGAGGCAATTTTGTGACAAATTTGGAGCGTGGCATACATTTACGTGGTTATAATGTTCCAAAATCTGCTCACAGAAAGGTGACATTATGTTCTGGTGAAAGCCCAATGCTGTCAAAAAGTCACCCCGAGCGATGGGGTGAGTGTGTGACAAGTATACACCAACATTCTGGCTAAATCACCATTGTGTTTTGTTTCACGTCGTCATTGTTTAGTAGCTAAATGATGTCAGTATTTTATATTATTTACTCGATCTTGCAGCTATAAAACTAGAACCGTAAAAATTATTAAAAGTGTCAAATCTGTCACAAAATCACCTCGTTTTACGGTACTTATGTGTTTTGTTACGGGCTTGCATTTAGAATCCATTCCGTTAGAAACACTGTGTATCTTGTACTTACTATTAAGCTTTTTACTTTTTAACTGCCAACAGAAAATTGATATTCGAGAAAACATCGTATGGTACTTTATTTAATTAAAAAAATATCGTATGAGGTATGAGTTTACTACAATTTATTTTAGATATACAAAGGACAAAAAGTAAATTATATACATATTTCTATACTTAAATATTCACAAAAGACTGTAATTTCCAAACATTTTCATTATAAAGGACGAAACAAGTACATTACATCATATTACTCGTTCAAAACGTTTCTGCTTACAGTGTTAAATGAAAACGTTTTCCTTATAACCTGAAACAGATAAATGAGTTGATTTGGCACTAACCTTATATTCTTCGTGTCTTATTAATTTGCACTCTGAGAAAAAGTACAGCTCGTATGGCGACTATGTATTAATAGTGCTGTAACAATGCTACAATGTACATTTAACACATACAATTTACACTGCAAGGGTTGCCTTGGTAATCAAATCAAACAAGCAGCACAACTTAAGAAGTAGTGAAACTAGCACCCGTCACAAGAAATCCTGCAAGAATTGGCAGTATTATCTGTGCTTGTTCTAACTTGCTTGGTGTCTTAGGGGTATTCTGGAATCAGCGAGTGACATATGTACATGCGTCAAGAGGTTTGAGTCCGGTAGGCCGCACTCTGATTCGGTTATAAACGAGTCACAGCATGTTTATCTTATTCCTGTCGTTACGTGTTATATGTTTCCAACCTATATAAAGGCAGTGATTGTTCATTTTATTTTTGTTAGCATTATCGCGCGCAATTGATAACGGGGTTTTGGAAATAAATACGGCTTTGTCGAAAATACCACAAATCCATCATCACCAATGTGCCTTATTTGTCGAAAAACATTTTCAAATCACGCGACGAAGTCTTTTACTCATAGCTCATTTTTGATAGCTAAAACAGGCAGCAGTAGGAGAAGCAATAACCACTGTGTTTTGGAAATTAACTGCAGATATTATCCGAAAAATTCCTTTGAGCAATACCTCGGTGAATTGATGAAATGATTGAAAACATTGAATTTGAACAATTTTTAGGCACTCCCAACAATATTGATTCAACAAGCCTGTCACAGTGCCAAAGTGAATAAAACGTCTTTTTGGGATGTGGGAAGATAACCTATTTATATATCATTATTACGCGGTGCGGAATTCCTATAAAGACTGTACTATTTTCCAACGGATCTAAACCTTATTATCGTATAATCTTACCGAGATAAGAATGTCGACATTCATTTCAACAATCCCACCGACTGACATATACTTTTGTCTTTGGGCTTGCATCATAACCAGCAGTAATACTTTTTGAATTTTGATATCTTGCTCGTACCAAAATGACTCGTATATCGCATTGGAGATATTCCTTAACTGAAACAAAATACGGCTATTATTTGAGTAAATGTAGTAATTTGACTTTGATCACCTCAGACACAAGAATGTCAGCTGGGAAAGCATAGTATCCAAACTCAACGTATAGACCTGTATTATAGATGAGCGAAGCTATGATATCTTTGGAATTCGCTTTCCTAAAGCATAAGTACGCGGTCATACAGGAAAGTTATATTTACGAGGTAGGCGCCATAAATTCTCGACTTGATATAGGAAAAAGAAACTTGGAATGTAATCTCCTCTCATTTCTATACATTTATCAAAAAGTAATCTAAGTTTTTCCGTCAAAGTGTTCTACAACGGCTCCTTCCAACTCTCTGTCGTCCCCTGGGGTCTTTTTTAAAATTAGTAAACAAGTAAAAATTACAAGGAACCATATCCGGCCTATATGGTGGATGAACAAGTTCTTGAAAGCCACATTCGCGGATGGCAGCTTGTGAAACGGTGGCAGTATGGACGGAAGCACTGTCGTGGAATAATCGGACATGCATACTATGAGTCGCTCACAGTTGAATTGCGCTCTTTAAAGTCAATTAGTAAAATGCTCTCACGATCCCAGAATATTGAGACCATCACAATTTTCGTTGGTTGAACGACGAGGATCGTACAACATAACCATTGTTTCATCCCCTGTCACAAGGGACTCCAAAACCGGTTTTGTGTCTTCTCCACACACGTTCACGTTCGAGAGCAGAAAGAAGTCGCCGTACCGATTTTTCAGTAGATTTATTCATACCCCAATGGTCACGGAGAATTCGGCACTTTCAAACGGCGATCTTCTACCACTAAATCTTCAATAATTGAAATTTGTTGAGGAGTTATCACTTCAATTGGTCGACCCGATCGTTTAACCTTTTCCAGGGATTCTTGCCCCAAACGGAAACACTTTGCTCATTTTTTTTATAATGGAAGGAGATAAATCACCGTAAACGTCGTCTAAACGTTGTTTTATGTGATTAGGTGTACTTATGGCTTTTCTTTTGTTAAAAATTTGAGTCATTTTCATGCGTTAGTCACGTTGCTTGCTTGGCTACTAAAAACGACTACTCTTCGAACCGTCATATTAATAGACGTCGCGTATGTGCATGCATGCTGTGACGGAGTTTGAACACGCTTGAACCTGTATAAGCCTGTCAGGCCGAGAATTTATGGCGCCTACTACGTATAATAGGTGCACGATAGATACTAACCTTAGAATAATGATATACAGCTGGCAAAAACAAGTAGCCAAGGTGATGACATAGTGAAAAAGTAACATCCAAAAATATATGGAACTGATGCTCTTGAATATTCTAAAAATTCACACAGATATAAAGCTAAATTCATCTAACAATACAATAATGAAATGGGTGTAAATTCATTCGATCAATCGCGCTGACGACATTCAATTGCTTCACAAAGGAGTGTAGTATGGAAAAATTCAATTACCGATGCACTTGGAGCGCCAGACAAGAATGAAGGACGAGAAGACGCAACAAAACCATTTCGTCCAATTGATTGTTTAAAGTGACACAAAATGTAGGTTGTATTATTTCTCGGTATAAAGCCAGATTATGTGGAAGAGGTAGACTACAGAAGTTAGTGTTTTATAAATGGTGAAGAAATAATCCAGTATCGTGGTATTGTTTCTAATGCATAAAGGTACAGCATCTTAAGAAGCAACAGAGATGAAAAATAAGAAAGGACTGCTAAAAGGTGTATCGAATGATATTGGACGAATAGAAAAAACTTCAATTAAAGTTCACCGCATAGTGCTAAACGACCGCCGAATTAAAGTAAGAGATATAGCAGAGATTATAAACATGTCCAGAGAACGTGTTTGTCACATATTGAATCAAAATTTATAAGATAAGATAAGAAAGCTGTTCGGATGAACAGATGCAGCTTTGAAGCACAATAAATGAGAGTTTTGACGCCGATTAATTGCTGTAGATGAAACTTGAATACATCGTCATAAGCCTGAAACAAAAATGTAGTCAAAACAGTGGAGTTAAAAGAGGGAATCGGCTCCGAAAAAAGGAAAAAAGTGTTTTTTTTTGCATGGGAATGTGATGGCGACTGTTTTTTTTTGGGATAGCCATAAAGTTATCTTAATCGATTATCTTCGAACAGAAGAAAACATTCTAGGAATATATTGCGCATCATTTTGTTTGACAAGCTAAACGAATTACGATTTGAACCGCTTGCCCACCCTTTTTACTCATTAGCCCCAAGCGAGTTCTCGGGTTGAAGAGATGGGAGCATCACTATTAGAAGTATGTACCCTTAGAAGGAGACTATGTAGAAAAATCAATTTTGGGAAAAAATGTCTTGTGTCTTTGTTAGGTCGGAAACTTGTCAGACATTCAACACATTCAAACATGGCTAAGTCAGTGTTTCATAATGCTATGAAAGCTAATATTTAAGAGCTACTAAGAGTTAAGAGTTAATTGCTCTAATGCTAGTGGAACTAGGAGATTGTAAAACTTACGACAGTAAAAATTGATGTTGTCTCACGTATCCATAAAGTTCTGAGGTTGCCGTTGTAATGTTAATTTTCCTAAATTTACGATTTAGAATTCTCAACTGTATCGCGTATTGAACCGTATACGTAAAGTAAACGAAGTCGCAACCCAACACGATGGGTATAGCCGTACCTAAAGTATAATACTGACATGCCAGAACTATCGTTTCCAAAATTAGCGAATCTGGATATATCCAGCAGTCATACATGAATGTCGTATTGTTGTTAAAGTATGGTTTCAGCCAATACATGAATACAACAGAGAACATAGCTGACATCAGATATATTTGGGCATACTTGACACGTGCGAATGTACGTTTCAATTGTTCTAACGTTGCGCTAGAAATATTTTCGTATTTCCAAAATTTTGATCTGGCATCGAGTATGTTTTGGATATTTGGCTTGTAATAAATTAGAAATAGATATTTCAGCTGTATCTGAAAGATAATTCGGAATTATATCGTATTAGAATCAAAATACTGGTTACTATTACTCACGTGGAGTAATGTAGAAATCCCTTCGATCGTTCTCATGTATCCTACACCAGTGGCATGTCGCAGATTTGCTACAGTAAACCATATAGCAATAATTAAGGCAGTAATATTAAAAGCTCGCCAAATCTGTAACTTTGTCGACTTATAATGCATATACTCTCCGAACAATTTCAAGAAACTTAATCCCGTTTGTGAGATATCGTTTTCCATTTTCTCCTTTATTTGATAGTTGTTTTCTTCTTGTTAATATTTACTAATTATTTATTTTTACAATGACCATTGTTAGATTGGTAGTAATGTAACGGGGAGCTCACTATATGGATTACTAAAGCGATTACCGAATGAGTGAGTATATATGATTACCTCCTTTATTAGGAAGAAATTATATCTAAGCACTAACAATCGAACTCCTTCTAATTAGCCTAAAATTGGTTTATACGATTCTGCATATTTAAATAATGAGAACAAGTTTATGTCAATATATAATACATATGTATATGAGAACCGTTTACATACATTTTATAAATATTTTACTATGTTAGTACCTACATTATTTTCTATTTCAAAACTTTAATCTTTAATAATTAATCTGTTGGCTACAAATACTATAAACAAACAGGTATACCATGAACCACCTTGATAGGGTAAACAAAAGGAATTTATATCCTGAAGATTGCTGAAATGGTGCACCAACAATATTAACGCGAAAAGAAGAAAATTTTTAGAATTTCAAATGAGATAATTAGAATCAAACTGCCGAAAAAGAAGTCTTTACGAAACCTGGTATAAAATTTTTAAGGACTAGGGTTTAACCTTTGATAAAGTAGAAGAAGAAACCGTTCTCAAAATTATCGAAATGGAGGAAGAATTAATACTATGTAGAACAAGGGTGGGAAAATTTAGTGGTTTAGGACGGTTTGGTGGTTTTTGTAGAAGATGGAGACGTAATACAAGCGAACTACACCTAGCCCCTCAAAAGACGAAGGCTGCAATACTGAAAGGATGTATCACAAAGGACAACAATACAAGACACAACAGGACGACTAGTTCGTAGTGGGTGAAAATGAGCTTCGGTCTGGAAGACAATTAAAGTACGTTGATGTCATTCGGTCCAGATGTCAGATACGTCAGCTTTATTGAAAATTCTCTCAAGCGTAAGAGGTCCGGGCAGTAAAAAGCGAGAACTGTTGTACGGGGTTGTATAATCTCAAATGCTTTACGCGATAACTGCTCTGAAGACTAACAAGCAGAAAAATGTAATAGAAAGGATCTGTTGGACGGCGGAGTATGCTGTACTAGATTGCAACAAATGATACAGGGAGAGGATGGAACTGGAGAGATGTCTGGTCGAAAAAGTGTCTGTAATTATAATATAATTAGACCTGATAGAAGATTTGATACTATTGATACGAGGGAGCGTTTTTATATTCGGGGAATGGGGGATATTGGTCGAAAAAGTGTCTGTAAATAAATAAAAATAAAAATTTTTCTATTTCAATCTATTCACCTGCAAGACGGATACATTTTTCAAATCTTTCAATTAATTTATTTATACCCTCATAAAAAAATGATTTATCTTTATCTGATCTACCCACTCTTCAATGTAATAGTGATCGAATTCATAGTGTAAATTTCTACCCATTTTAGAAAAGATTCAACAATGACTAGAACATATTTTCCGAAAAAAGGTCCTGCAAACTTAATGGGAATCCTTTGCCAGACTCCCTTAGGATATTCCCAGGGGTGTATTAGGACGTTTGTTCTTTGATTTAGTTGTTGACAGCAACTGTTGCAATTTCTTGCAAAATTCTCAATATCGGAATATAATAATGTACACTTCATCTTAACAAATCCCAAATGTCCTTGATGAAGTTCTTTTAGAACTGTTGCTCGCAGGCTTGCTGGAATTACTACATTGATTCTTAGTATACGCCCTTCTTCGAGTGAAAATTCCTTTTGCCTAACTTTTGGTTCCTTCGTTCTCATTAAGTTTCTTAGTAGAGAACATGTATCAAGATCTTTCAAAGTTTCCTTTGCTATAATACGGGGGTTAAGAATCGTATGAATTAGTTGCGTCTTCATCGGCTTTCTCTATAGGCAAGCGAGAATAGAAATCTGGGTTCCCCTTGTATTTTATTTAGTCCCCACATAATCTTACTTTTCCATCAGGTTTTATGATTGCTACTAAAGGTTTAATCGCATATGAGATCGGTCTAGCTCTACAGAACACTGGTGTTGAGTTTTCTCTTCTGCCTCGAAATCTTTTAGATACACTTGTCGCATCTTGAAAAATATCGGCCTAGGCGTTGACTAATGAATTTAATTCCATACTGACGTGTACATGCACCATGTGTAACGGCACCTCATACCATAATGCCGTGCTGGCGGTGGATATGACATGGTTGAATGCACTGCTTGAATTGACCGTCACCACATCTCCGACCAACCAAAATTCACGCGTCATCAACGCTCAAATTGAGTCTGGATTCGTTGTTAAAAAAATGTGTCTCCACTTGGCAACCCACCAATGTCTTGCCTCAACCCACTGGCATCGTGTACGGCTGTGCTCACAATGCACGGCGTGCTCGTAAACACCCCCGCACGATTCACAGAGTGAATACGCCTTTTCTTCCTGCAGTAAACAGTAAACACTTTACGGTTTTACATTTACCTAACACTTGCAGCGGATATTCCTCTTAAGCAATCAGTACACATTTTGGCTGTGGAAGAGAACTCCCAATTAACGTCCTCGGCGGTAGTTTTGCAATTTGACGGTGGTGGTAGATTACTGCAAACTGTTCTACTTTATCAAACCACTGTTGTCGTTTCTGTAAACACTGGCTTTCTGTCGGAATACTAAAACTGAGAAAACCCCCTAACGCTTCTGGAGCTAAACGAGAGTATGCCATTTTGATGTTCATATGTGCCTGTATACATTACCGTAGTAGGTTTATATACCCCAAGAAAGATGGAAATAAATTTAGAAGATTTAACTAGTGACCCGAGAAAGTATGAGAACTCTTCTTTATCTACTTCTGCTTCGTACGTATGTATTACTATTTAAAAATTGCTAAGAGGAGTTCATCCCAACAAAGCATTAAAGCACCTAACGCGAGTTTTATCGACATACCAATATGCCAATATTGCACTAGCTCTGAGCGAGTACAGAATCAGTGATTACGTCATATGACGCTACTCTAGGGCAGTGGCGGTGCAACACGAGTTCTCGCAGTGAAAAACGCTATAAGTGAATCTATATCAATGCTATTTCTAAGATTTCGAATACCGTCGAATGCAGAACTCAACTTAAGCTCCAACATCGAGCAATGCATCAGGCAATTATTCGTGCACCAATCAGCCATATCCCGCAACGCCTTTCTAAGTTCAATAGAAGCACACGACAGGGAAGGCGCCGTAATGATACATCTAGTATCATCCGCATATTGCGATAAAGTAACATTACCCAGTATTGAGCAAATCATTAACATAAACTAAAAAGAGTGTTGGACCCAAGATTGAACCCTGTGGAATTCCACACTCCAATTCAATCGCTTCTGAACTATAGGATATTGTTACGTTATCTGTTTCACCCTTTATATACATATGTATATAGCAGACTTTCTGTTTAGCAGATAAGTTGAGAAAAGTTCGTAGGCTATCCCGTGTATACCCAGTGAGTGCAATTTAGCTAATAAGATGCTGTGATCAACCGCATCGAATGTCTTTGACAACAAGTTTTCTTCTATCTAAACTCTCGTAAACGTGACCTAGAGCTTGCCCTATTGCGCTACATGTATTTTTACCATTAACAAAACCAAATTGTGTCGGTGAAATTAGAGAATTCTTAGTTAAATAGCTTAGCAATCTATTATTTATGACTTTCTCAAATATTTTTGTGCAGGCCAAAGGTATGGATATTGGACGATAATTAGCGATGTCAAGAGCACTACCTTTATTATGTATTGGTATAGTTTTATTCATTTTTAAGCGATTGGGATACTTGCTTCTGTTAAACATACATTGCACACTCCACACTAACTGCTTTACTCATGGAAAAATGCTGCCGAAAACGAGCCGCAATACGAGGGAGCATCAACAGGATTTGCTGCGACGTTACCTAATGCATCAGAAATCTTCATATTTTGTTTGTGAATGCGATGTCATTATTTAATTATTTGGGAATTCCTTGCAGACGATGGCATTGAGGTGCCCTGTAATTTTTAAGATGCTGTTTTACAACAATTTGAAATTCTTTTTCTAGTAAGCTTATGAATAAGTTCACTTATTGAAATTTATATCATTATGAACTGAGTCCAAACAAGACTCCATGAATTAAAATCATCGTTGGAAGGAATATTGATTGATTATAAAGATAAAGGTATTTCTATAACCGGAGAATATTACGCTTCAATATTAGAGCGACTAAATCCATACTTGAATTGTTTGAATACATTGTTTCATTCCAAACTTTCGGCGATTCTTTAAAAGAAAGTTGATGTTGGAGAGAACATCGACGATGCATCAGAAATCTTCATATTTTGTTTATAAGATTTAATATTAGGCTGGCATATGCCCTGTAATTCTTAAATATTTTGCTTGAAATTCTTTTTCTAGTAAGCTTATGAATAAGTTCAATTCGGAATTTATACCTGTAATTAAAATATCGTCGACATAAATTAAAATCCATACTGAATTGTTTAAATATATTGTTTCATTCCAAACTTTCGGCGATTCTTTAAAAGAAAGTTGATGTTGGAGAGAACATACTTCCTTTAAATAAAATGTCATATGAGGTAACTACAATTTATTTTAGATGTACAACATAAAAATAAATTATCTATATACATACATATTTCTATACTACATCTAATACAAAGGACGAGACAAATATGTTACATTATATTACTCATTCAAAACGTTTTTGCTTACAGTGTAAAATGAAAACGTCTTCCTTATAACCTGAAACAGTTAGATGAATTAGGTTACACATTACCTTGAGTTCTTCGAGTTTTTTTAATTCATATTACTGGCGGAACTACATATTTCGTCAGTAATAGAAACAGTTGTTTATCATCAATTCGCACCCTAAGAAATAGTACAGTTCTTATGGCCATTATGTATTCTATCTGGGTACAATTCTCCAGCGGAGAAGGCCGTGTGGAAGCATTATGCTATTTATTGAATTTGCATTTCATATCGGACATTCTTACCGAGCTAAGAATGTCGACATTCATTTCTACAATTCCACCGACTGACATATACTTTTGTCTTTGGGCTTGCATCATAACCAGCAGTAATACTTTCTGAATTTTGATATTTTGCTCGTACCAAAATGAATCGTATATCGCATTGGAGAGATTCCTTAGCTGAAACGAAATACGGCTATTATTTGAGTAGATATAGTAATTTGACTTTGATCACCTCAGACACCATAATATGAGCTGGGAAAGCATAGTATCCAAATTCAACGTATAGACTTGTATTGTACATGAGCGAAGCTACGATTTCCTTGGAATTCGTTTTCCTAAAGCACAAGTGTGGGTTCATACAAAGATGTATAATATATAAGTACTAACCTTAGAAGAATAATATATAACTGGCAAAAGCAAGTAGCCAAGGTGATGAAGTAATGAAAAAGGAGCATCCAAAAATAGATAGAACTGATGCTCTTGAATATTCTAAAAATTTACGCATACTAAATAAAAACTGTAGTAAATGAGATTAAATCAACGGAAAAAAGCAATTCAAAAATTTGGCACGAATTCTCCATCCAGTGGAGTGGACCTTCTGAACGTCAAAAAAATATATTATTCCTAATTATACTGTTCATTTCCATATAAAATTTGATCATTTCCATATAAAATTAAATTTGACAAAATAAGTATTCACGTAGCTGTAGAATGGATGATCCTATAAAAATGATTTCCTAACCTTAGAAGTTTTTTTAGATGCCTCGAAATTACACCGGGAAAATCACACCGCGATATAAAATTGATGAGCTTCTCCTTGCAATAGACGATGTCAGGAGTAGAAAGCTCACTTTGGATCAAGCTGCCAGCCAAAGACTCGGTGTCAAAAACAACACTATTTAGACAAGCGAAGCAAAAAGTATTTAAGGAATCAAAAAAAGGTCGGCACGTTATATTAAATAAAGAACAAGAAGACCAATTATAAAGATACATATTCGATTGTTGCAAGTCTTATTATGGCAAAACACCAAAATCATTAGGAAGAATTGCTTTTAGATTTGGTGAAGATAACAATTTGAACAACTTCAACAAAGAAACACATTTAGCAGGCAAAGACTGGTACTATTCTTTCATGTCTAGACATCCATCCATCAGCCTACGAACTCCAGTAGCTACTTCACTAAATAGAATTACAGCTTCTAATGCCACCGAATGGTTAGAAACGCTCCAAAGGAAACACAATTTTCCTAGTCATCGTATTTTTAATATCAATCAAATTCAAAGACTGCTCTGATAACTTGTGATTAGACGGTTCCCATGTCAGTTAGACTCAAGAACTTACTTCAGGTCGTATAGCTGAGCAAATTTTGAGTGAAGCCATAGATATAGTCAGTCAGAGTCAACTACCAGCTCAAGATGCCAGTTCAATTTCTGGAAATGAAATTAATTTGGACATTACCATGAATACTACTCCTTCATCCATTCCTGTGCCTCTTGCCGAGAATGTCAATGTACCTATCATTCCTAAAACAACAATAATTTCCAGACGACAAAATAAGAAACATTCTCAGAGTTTGATCAGCACACCTATAAAACGTCAATTAGAGGAAAAACAGAAAATACTAGTCGAGAGATAACAATGAAAGAAAAAGGAAAAAAGTATTAAAACTATAAAAAAAGCCCCAAATTAAGGGTAAAGGCGTCAGAAATTTGAAGAAGGCATTAGAAAAAAAAATGAAAAACGATTAGGAATATTGGCTGCTCTTCGGTTCTCGAAGAGCAGCCATCAACAGTGGCCGTGAAAGCCTGAAGACTAGATTAGGCATATTACCAATTATTCTGCAACAAGAAATATGAATCCCCACCTAGAGAAGATTGGATTATGTGCGTCATTTGTAGCAACTGGGCACGTGAAAAATGTAGCACAGGCTACTTAGCAAGGATTACGTGTGTGATTTATGCAAAACAAGATAATTGTAATATTTATAGATGCAGTAATGTCGTTCCTAATTACCCCACAGCGATCATATTTTTCCCGCGGATTGATCTCAATCACTCTACTGAGTATCGCATGAATGGAAACGACATTGGTTTTCATTCTGCTTCGAATTTTTGTTAAACTGTTCATTTAGTAAGTAGTAGTAAGAGTATTGTGAGTTAGGTTTTCCCATTTACCTCACTTTCCCCTAGTGCTTTCGAAAATCAAATATGAAACTTAAACAATCGCCATTCAACATTTTCAAACATTACAGCACAATTGCAACGAAAATCGTTTTATACGCTGTAGTACTGTATAACGATAATTGGGATTGATTGGATTAAAAAATTCCGAAACTTACGACAGTAAAAATTGGTGTTGTCTCACGTATCCATAAAGTTCGGTGGTAGTCGTTGAGATGTTAATTTTTCTAAATTTATTATTTAAAAGTCGCAACTGTACGGCGTATTGTACCGTGTACGTAAAGTAAACGAAGTCGCAACCCAATACTATGGGTATGCTCGTACCTAAGGTATAATACTGACATGCCAGAACTATCGTTTCGAGAACTACCGAATCTGGATATATCCAGCAGTCATACATGAATGTCGTATTGCTGTTAAAGTATGGTTTGAGCCAATACATGAATATAACAAAGGACATAGCCGATAGCAAATAAATTTGGGCATATTTGACACGTCCGAATGTAAGCTTCAATTGTTGTGACGTTCTGCTAGAAATATTTTCGTACTTCCAAAATTTTGATCTGGCATCGAGTATGTTTTCGATATTCGGCTTGTAATAGATTACAAATAGATATTTTAGCTGTAGCTAAAAGATAATTTGAATTGATATTGCATTAAAATCAAAATAATGTTGCTTACATGTAGTAATGTCGAAATCCCTTCTATAGTTCTCATGTATCCTGCTCCAGTGGCATGTCCTAGATTTGCTGCAGTAAACCATACAGCAATAACTAAGGCTATAATGTTAAAAGCTCGCCAAATGTGTAATTTTATCGACTTATAATGCATATACTCTCCAAACATTTTCAAGAAACTTAATCCCATTTGTGAGATATCGTCTTCCATTTGGCGTTTAGTTTTTTTCTAGTTAGTAGTTAATAATTAGCTCTTTTAACAGTGATCGTTGTTAGGTACTAATGTAGCGAAGAAACGATTACTGAATGAGCGATTATTCGACTCGTACGTGAATATAATTGATCACCTCCTTCATTACTAAGAAATTATCTCTATGCTATAATAACCGAACTCGTTCTAATTAATCCAAAATTGATTTATATGATACTGTATATTTAAACAAGGGGAACAAGTTTATTTCAGTATCTACTACATACATGAGAACCTTTCATAAAACAGAATTCCGTTTATATTCTATATTAA
This sequence comes from Holotrichia oblita, assembly GCA_023690525.1. Lineage (NCBI taxonomy): Eukaryota > Metazoa > Arthropoda > Insecta > Coleoptera > Scarabaeidae > Holotrichia > Holotrichia oblita. Next base: position 2,404,732 of record CM043024.1, on the reverse strand, counting down.
TACATTCTTTTCATTTAGAAGGATACCTACATACGAAACACATCCGGAATCTAATGTCTGTTTACAAATATGAGATGCTAACGCTGAAACTTTGGGAGTTATTTTATGATCGTTTTTTTCGTATCTTTCTGATATACTTGATTTGCAAAAACTTCTTTACAAATGTTACGCTGTTGTAAATTGAACATAGTTCTAATTGCTCGTTTGTGTAGTAAAAATATACGAGACATTTCACTACCTACGCTCCAATGTGCATATGTACTAGTGATCGAATTCATAATGGAAACTTCTACCAAATTTAGAAAAGAATCGACAGTGACTAGAACATATTTTCCGAAAAAAGGTCCTGAAAACTCAATGTGAATCTTTTGCCAGGCTCCCTTCCCAGGATATTCCCAGGGGTGTATTAGGACGTTTGTTCTTTGATTTAGTTGTTGACAGCAACTGTTGCAATTTCTTGCTAAATTTTCAATATCGGAATACAATGTACATTTAATCTTAACTAATCCCAAAACTCCTTGATGAAGTTCTTTTAGAACTGCTGCTCGCAGGCTTGCTGGAATTACTACATTGATCCCTCCTAGTATACACCCTTCTTCGAGTGAAAATTTCTTTGACCTAACTTTTGGTTCCTTCGTTCCCATTGATTTTCTTAGTAGAGAACATGTATCAGGATCTTTCAAAGTTTATTTTGCTGTAATACTGGGGTTAAGAATCGTAATAATGAGTTGCGTTTTCATCGAAAATCAAGAATAGAAGTCTGGGATCCCATAATTTTTGGTACATCTGTATTTTATTTAGTCCCTACAATCGAACCCTCTGTAACGCGAGCCGCACGCGATTTTTCCCTCTATCAATCATAACTTTGAAACCATTGCAGATAATCAATCGAAATTTTGAATTTGCTATTATCAAATCATTCTCTTTCTTTTAGTGATATAAATTTATTTCAACTTCCACCACAAAGGAGGGGTGAATTTTTCCATGCGTACTTCAATGCTTATAACTCTGGTCATAATTAACTTATTAGAGAAATACTCCAAGAAGAGCTTAAATATGGAGTATTTCTCTAATAAGTTAATTATGAACAAAGTTACAAGCATTGCAGTACACATGGAAAAATTCACCCCTCCTTTGTGGTGAAAGTTGAATTAAATTTGTGTCACTAAAAGAAAGAGTATGATTTGTTCATCCAACATTCCAAATTCGGTTTGATTATCTGCAGCGGTTCCAAAGTTATGAATTTTTTACTTTACGAAATAGAGGCGAAAGTCGTGTGCGACTCGCGTTACAGACGGTTCGCTGTAATAATAATACTAATAATATTTATTTACAGAAATGCAAATGTAATAAAAATAATTATCATAAACTTATGGGCTGCTCATAACTATTAGAAATAAATTCATATATCTCTACATTATGATGATATCGAACTATAATCAAAATCTTCACTGTCACTATCCTCTGCAACTCCAATGGTGAATGGTTCTATTACATCGTCAATGATTATATCAAGATCTTTCATACGAGATTCTTCTTTTATAACATGGTGTATGCATTTTTGCCAAGTCGTAGCAGTTACATTTCCCAAGGCGTCAAGTAATAATTATCTCACTTCAGATAATTTAAATGTTTTGTTTTTCGCAGCCACTTCATTTTTATTTGGGCCCAAACAAGCTCGATGGGATTCAGGAGGTAAGTTCATCAATTACATAGGAATTATAATTATTCTTATGAATTTTAACCAAGCTTAACAGTTTTGATATCCTCATCATACTATATTTCCTTACTTGTTAGCTAGTTTTGAATATCCACCTTGCTCCATGACGATGGTGGTGGCTTTTCAATTTTTCGACTATGATATGATGCATTATCTGTAACTATAACAGCACTGTCAGGTAAATAATTTCATATTCGAGAGAACCATTCTTCAAAAACAGTAGCATTCATCTCATCAGGATAATCAATGGTTTTCTTTCCTTCAAACAATAATAAGCCATCTTTTACAAATCCATCACAACTTCCAACGTGTAACAAAATAAGACGACGTCCTTTTCCAGCTGGATTTTTTAATCCTGTTGGAAGTCCTTCGTTAAAGGCTTGTCTACGACCGTGGATCCTTGTATCAGTCCACACTTTCTGTGCTGCATGACCCTCATTCACCCAAGTTTACATCCAAATAGAAAATTGATCTGCCCTGAGCCCTATATTGTGAAATATCTCTGAGATATTGTCGCCTCTATCTAGAGGACATAGCACAATTATATAGATACATGTATATCTATATAATAAATAATTCTTACTTTAAGTTCATTTGCTTCATTAGCAAATACAATGTTGGTCGACTCATGTTTGGCAAATCTTCATTACTTTTTACTTGTACACCAGGAGAAAAAAGTATCCTGCCAGTGCATGTAAGAAAGACGCCCTTCACTCAAAATGCACGGGTACTTTATTGACTTAGTATACCTACATGGACTGTCTGTGGCACATACATTATTTGTACGCACTCTAGGACAATAAAGTTCCCGTAGGGTTTGAGTAAGAAGCCTCCTTCTTTTGTGCACTGTCCGGGTACTTTTTTCTCCTGCTGTACCAGCACCTTATCTAATGTCGGAGGTTCATTTTGCCGAAACATATTGTGAACTGTTTGCCGTATAGCAGTTTTCACAGTCTCATCACAGGATTTCAGTAAAGATGGCCTACCAGTAATCTTTTTAGGATCCACACATTTTCCAGAGGCTGTATACTCTGTAAAATATAATTCATATGTAATAAATTGAAATCACTTGACCTACTTCATCAGAAATTTGTTTTATCATGTCCGGTTTCTTGAGATTGGGTGTATCGGCTATAATTTTCTTGTAAGCATTGATAAGGGTCTGCTTTTAGGTACTACGCAAATGAGTCATCTTTTCACGCTTTTTCGGAGGAGAACAAACATGTACACGGCCAGCGGCACTTGTACTTGGTTGTGCATCCATATTGTAGATCAACTATAAAACTTTTTTTTGTTTAATGTGTGCTGGGTGCTTAGTTGCAGTGACTCCGTAAGCTGTATTACTTGTCTTCTTGTTGGTGTAGTTTAGTGTGTGTAAGTTGTGTTTAAATGGCTTTGTGACAGCATCATATCGCCTTTTATGATGCCGCGCTGTTAATCACTTTGCTCCCAACAGCGAATGGCAAGTCGATCCGGGATTAAACGCTCTGAAAAAATGTCACCGTCCCTCCAGAGAATTGAACCCCGGCACCTATCGTCCTCTCACAACAATAGTCAGCCGCCTAACCACTGCGGCCATCGACCCGTTTTTTTTTTATTTTTTTTTAATTGTATTTATTTCGGTATATTGCTTGTATATTACTTACGAATATATGTGGTAACTATTACTGTAGAACTCTGAAAAGAATTGCTAGAGCATATGATGAAATAACGGAGAAATAATAGAAACAACAACAAGGCTTAGCCATAAACAGTGTCAGGTGACAGAATCTGAGCGAGATCGATACAATGTAATTTGGCCTTGCTTTCAACCAATGAGAATTCACTGTCAAAGTGGTCTGTTCAGAAATTCGTGTCTCTACTTTAAAAATAGACTATAGTATAGCAGTTTTGTCAAAATATTTACTAATGTGAACGGGTCACTTGTGTAATATATATATATTTGTGTATTAATTATGGTTGTAATTTAGGAGGTTATGACACTACGTAAAATAACCACAAGTTCAACTTCAAAATTAGTTTTATTGACAACACATGACATATCAGTACATGTTCAGTGGTACCACCCCACAACTTGTAGCTTCAGGTTATGTATGAGTGTCATGCCTGCGTAACTCTAGGCATATTTTTAAATATCAATTGTTGGGAGTTTAGCTACGGGGTCGGTGGTTGTTCAATTATTGCACCTAACTCGTTCACTAAGCCGCGATTCGCCACCGACGGGTTGTAAAGCCGTATAGGTTTAAGTTGATAATCTGTTCGGCGATAGTTAATATGCTTGAAATGTAAAGAAAACAAAACACTATTTTTAAATCTTTTGGTTGTACAAGAAAGAATCGTTAAACTATAGTAATGTTGATTGATGCATAACCGAGAACCGTACTTGTTAATTGTTGTGACGAAATTGTCCTATCAAAATCAAAGTTAGTAACAAGTACACTTACATGCCACATGGAAAGGGTAAATCTGCCCAGATCTAATATTCAAAAATACCGAATCATAAAATAATCGTAAATTAAAACCTTGTATAATTTCGGTTTACAACAATTAACAGGTATTCACTAATGTTGGCAACCTAATTGAATACAATAGAATAAAATAGAAATTAATCATCTGAAATAGCTTAAGTAACAATAAATACAATAAAACAACGAAACCTTTTATAAGCTTCCCAAATAGGGGTTGTAAATGGATAAAAATGGTAATTCCCAATATGTTTTAATGTAAGGGAAAGCCGGTGACGTCGCATACACCGTTATTGTTTTTTTTTTTGGTAATTCCCAATATGTTTTAATGTTGGAAAGCCGGTGACGTCGCATACACCGTTATTGTTTAATAAATGAAAATAAAATTACACAGAATCAAATTCTAAATAAATTTTAAATTATGATAGATTTGAATTCGTACGGTACATAACATCAATGTCTTGAATTCCGTCCTCCTAACTGTAAATGTCTTGTGATTGTCATTCCTAAGTATTGCTTTATACCTCCTAAGTCAATTTTTTTCTTAGCTTATGAATACGTTCACTTCGGAATTTATACCTGTAATTAAAATATCGTCGATAATATAGACACGAATAATAACTCGATCGATAATTGTTCTTTATGGCAAATCCATTGAGTCTTTCATTCCAAACTTTCGGCGATTCCTTAAAAGAAAGTTGTTGTTCGAGAGAACATCGGATGATACTTTGTTTAAATAAAATATCATATGAGGTAACTACAATTTATTTTAGATGTAAGTATAATATAAAAGTAAATTATATATGATATATATATTTCTATACTACATACAATACAAAGGACGAGACAAATATGTTACATTATATTACTCATTCAAAATGTTTTTGCTTACAGTGTAAAATGAAAATGTCTTCCTTATAACCTGAAACATTTACATCAGTTGATTTACACATTACCTTGCATTCTTCGTGTCTTTTTAATTGATTGCATTCTAGTAGTTTACTACAAATAATTTTACTGGCAAAACTGTTTTGGCAATAACAGAAACAGTTGTTTATTATCAGTTCACACCCTAAGAAAAAGTACAAGTCTTATGGTGACTATGTATTAATAGTGCTGTAACAATGGCACAATGTACATTTAACACGTGCGATTTACACAGCAAGAGTTTGCCTTGGTAATCAAATCAAACAAGCAGCACAACTTAAGAAGTAGTGAAACTAGCACCCGTCACAAGAAATCCTGCAAGAATTGACAGTATTATCTATGCATGTTCTAACTTGCTTGGTGTCTTAGGGGTATTCTGGAATCAGCGAGTGACACTGTCGTTGCGTATTATATGTCTCCAACCTATATAAAGGCAGTGATTGTTCATTTTATTTTTATTAGCAATATCGCGCGCAATTAATACCAGGGTTTTAGAAGTTGATGCTTTACTCAAGTATTGCAAAGTACAAACCGCGTCGGAAGCATAACAGAAGAGGGGCAGTATAGTATGGTTTATATTAAATGCGGCTTTATCGAAAATACCACAAATCCACCATCACCTATGTGCCTTATTTATCGAAAAAGTTTTTACAGTACAGTATGTCATTTTTGATTGCTAAAACAGGCAGCAGCAAAAGAAGTAATAACCACTGTGTTCCAGAAATTAACTACAGATATTATCCGAAAAATTCCTTTGAACAATAGCTCTGTGCAAAGACCAATTGATGCGATGGCTGAGAACAATGAATTTGAACAATTTTTAAGCAGTCCCAACGATATTGATATTGCCAAGATCTGTAAAATAGTAATAAAGTTTGTGACAGTTTGAATATACAGTCCTATGAATTTTATGTCCTCAACTTCTGGGATGGAATGCCCATTAATTCCTAAAAGATAACAAGAGCCAGTCTTCAAATCCAACAATAAAAACGTCTTTTGAGATGTGGGAAGATAACCTATTTATATATCATTATCACGCGCTGAGAAATTCCTATGAAGACTGTATTATTTTCCAACTCAACAGAGAATACATACCGATAATTTAAACCTTATATCATATAATCTTACCGAGATAAGAATGTCGACATTCATTTCTATAATTCCACCGACTGACATATACTTTTGCTTTTGGGCTTGCATCATAACCAGCAGTAGTACTTTCTGAATTTTGATATCTTGCTCGTACCAAAATGACTCGTATATCGCATTGGAGATATTCCTTAGCTGAAACAAAATACAGCTATTATTTGAGTAGATATAGTAATTTGACTTTGATCACCTCAGACACAATAATATGAGCTGGGAAAGCATAGTATCCAAACTCAACGTACAGACCTATATTGTAGATGAGCGAAGCTACGATATCCTTGGAATTCGTTTTCCTAAAGCACAAGTACGGGTACACACAAGGATGTATGATAGATAAGTACTAACCTTAGGATAATGATATATAACTGGCAAAAGCCAGTAGCTAGGGTGATGATATAATGAAAAAGGAGCATCCAAAAATATATAGAACTGATCCTCTTGAATATTCTAAAAAATTACACACACTAAAGAAAAACTGTAGTGAATACAATTAAATCTATGAGAAAAGGCAATTAAAAAATTTGCCACAAAAGTTTGGAAAGGTAGCAACACCTTCTGTTGCTTATTCTGCGGTAAAACCGGAGATCATACCAGGATCTTCACCTACATAGAGTAGACAATACCACTGTCCATGAGGGCGGACAAGATTTCGACCGTTTTCAGCTTCAGTTTTAAACATCTCTCAAAAGCTCTAGTTCATAAATCCACACGGGAGCTATCTCGTTGGTTTGTGGACGCCTCTGAAGCGCCTAACGGCACGGGATTTGGAATTTGGAGAGAAGGTGAAATCGAGGGTCAAGTTTTTAGCCTAAGGAGCTCTGCGGACGGCATATTAAGTTGCCCGCAGGTTAATGGAGCAGTGCACATCCTTCCTGACAGCCAGGCTGCCCTTAGAGCGCTACAGGCTGTCAGGTTTGACATAGGACTCTTGTAAAACTGGCGGAACGTCACAGCACCACGCTGAGATGGGTGTCAAGTCAGTCTGGAATCAGAGGTAATGAATTAGCTGACAAATTAGCCAGAACCTATATGTTTGGGACTTCTTTGACAGCATCAAAGCCTCTATCAGATACGAACTAGCTGCCACGCATTGCTCCCATTGGAATGCACTTCTATGTCGGGGTGAGATATTGTAAAACTCTCAGGATTCGCCCGTATGAGAAAAAGCTATTTAATCTTTAAACAGCACAGTTTATAGCCATAGTGAAGCAATAATGAAATCAGAGTCTATCCCAACAATTTATCGACTTTACATGCGCAGAAAAATGCTCCAATTTTCCGCATCTAACAGAGTGGACCTTCTGAACGTCACAACTGAAGTGATTGACAAGAAGCAAAACCGATGCTGAATAATAATAATAATAACTTTATTAGTCATGGGCATCGTAAACTCTCTCCTGTGTAGAAACTGTGGGAATCCGGAGGAACCTCCAATCAATCTTCTTTCCGATGCTCGACAGTGGACAGAAATTAGAACTTACTTCGGAGTCGGGCGTCTGAACGATCCCGGAGTAAGAAAAACCTAACTGTTGACCAGAATGTTGCAATGACTTCTTTGTCCGAAATAAGCAAACAACTCAAATATATGGATTGATGCTAGGGGGGAACACAATAGGCTTTCCCTATGGCCGAGCTTGCTTTTGCGGTTCTTGCGCCCGTGCAGTCCCAAAAAAAAAACCTTCTGTGTGTTATTGGATAATGTATTTTCTGAAACATGAAATATGCTAAAATATTACACGTAGATAATGGTTTAATGTTAAATAAATAAGAAAAGCATATTTAATCTTTAAACAGCACAGATTTTAGCCACCATGAAATATAAGATATTGAGTCTTATCAGCATTTAGGAATAGTTTGTTTTCTGAAATCAGAATCAATATTCGCTAGTAATGTATTAACTTTACGTTCGCTTCAGATACAATCAGATGAAATCAGAGGTGTCATCAACAATATATCAAACTTTAAAACAATGAGTAATATCGTTCATAAAAATGCTCCAATTTTCCGCATCCAGTGGAGTGGACCTTCTGAACGTCATATATTCTCTGATACAACTGAAGTGATTGACAAGAAGCTCCAAAAATCGATGCTGAATAAGTTGTAAACATAATTTTTTAAGGTGCGCTAAGAAAATATTGGCATGTTTCTCAAGAAGGTTAATTAGTGCCAAAAATTGAGAAACGTTGAAGTTTCATTAAGTTGTTTACAATTAGTTCACCCACATAAAAATAAATTTTTCCTAATTATACTCATTTCACCCTGTTCATTTCCATATAAAATTAAATATGACAAATTGCAATATAATGCTTTCGAAAACAAGTATTCAACATTTTCAAACATTACAAAACAATTGCAACGACAATCGTTATCCGCTGTAGTACGGTATAATGATAATTACTTTGCTATTGATTGAATAAAAAAGTCCGGAACTTACGACAGTAAAAATTGATGTTGTCTCACGTATCCATAAAGTTCGGTGGTCGTCGTTGAGATGTTAGTTTTTCTAAATTTATGATTTAACAGTCTTAACTGTACGGCGTATTGTACCGTATACGTAAGGTAAAGGAAGTCGCAACCCAATACTATGGGTATGCCCGTACCTAAGGTATAATACTGACATGCCAGAACTATCGTTTCCAGAACTAGCGAATCTGGATATATCCAGCAGTCATACATGAATATCGTGTCGTTGTTAAAGTATGGTTTGAGCCAATACATGAATATAGCAAAGGACATAGTCGACATCAAATAAATTTGGGCATATTTGACACGTCCGAATGTAAGCTTTAATTGTTGTGACGTTCTGCTAGAAATATTTTCGTACTTCCAAAATTTTGATCTGGCATCGAGTATGTTTTCGATATTCGGCTTGTAGTAGATTATAAATAGATATTTCAGCTGTATCTGAAAGATAATTTGGAATAATATGGCATTAGAACCAAAATAATGTTGCTTACATGGAGTAATGTCGAAATCCCTTCGATAGTTCTCATGTATCCTGCTCCAGTGGCATGTCCTAGATTTGCTGCAGTAAACCATAAGGCAATAACTAAGGCGATAATATTAAAAGCTCGCCAAATGTGTAATTTTATCGACTTATAATGCATATACTCTCCAAACATTTTCAAGAAACTTAATCCCATTTGTGAGATATCGTCTTCCATTTGGCGTTTAGTTTTTTCTAGTTAGTAGTTAATAATTAGCTCTTTTAACAGTGATCGTTGTTAGGTACTAATGCAGCGAAGAAACGATTACTGAATGAGGGATTATTCGACTCGTATGTGAATATAATTGATTACTTCCTTCATTACTAAGAAATTATCTCTATAAGCTATAATAATCGAACTCGTTCTAATTAACCCAAAATTGATTTATATGAGATACTGTATATTTAAACAAGGGGAAGAAGTTTACTTCAGTAAACTTTATAAAGCACAGTATATCTAGAAACAGAATTCCGTTTATATTCTGTATTAATACACTCTTTTCATGTAGAAGGTTACCTACATATGAAACACATCCGGAATCTAATGTCTAATCTTTCTGATGTACTTGATTTGCAAAACCATCTTTACGAATGTTACGCTGTTGTAAATTGAACATAGTTGTAATTGCTCTTTTCTGTAGTAAAAATAAACGAGACACATCACTACCCACGCTCCAATGTATTATGTCTCAATTAATGCGTAGCATGATATTGCCAGTTTCGCGCACAACCGGTCCACATAATCAAACCATTTTAAGTCTTCGTCATTGAACACCTCGAGCAGTCTAGATGTACTAACCAGATCAACTTGAAGGTCATCTAAGGTAACATTTTACAACCCTTATTTTTTTGCATGATAAAACAGAGTACATTGGGTATTATTAGTATTTATGAGAAGTTTATCTACCTCTTCATACTAAAGTTGTATCGGACGTAATAAAATGGTCGTCAAGATTTGTCGAACAAATTATTAAATTAATATCATCTGCATATAATGACACATCCTGGACCCAAAATGGAACCTTGGGAAACACCCAAATGTATGTGGATCTCACTTGATGTAATCGCTTTTATGGATGCGCTTTGTTTTCTGTCAGACAAAATTTGTAATATGAATTGAACCGTTTTATAGCAACTGTAGCAACTAGTTATGTAATAATTAACGGCATTAATAGATGTAGATCTACCACGCCAGAAACCATGTTGGTGCAAACGAAAAGCTTATTAGCTTTTCGTTTGCAACAATTTTATGTAGTTTGAAGCGATGGTACATCAGCAGCTATATTAAAATTTCATTCATAGGTACCTCTAATAATGTCGCTCTAGACATCAGGAAACATGATTATTAAAGCCTTTGCACAACTCAGCTTTGCTGACTGATGATTCCGGAAGAATGATTGCTACGTTGTAGCAAGATTTAAATCTTTGCAAGTACAGTTAGACTCATTCGAGGGCTCATGAGCTGTCGAAACACGTGTACCAATTTTTTATCTGTTTCTTACGTAATCTAAGAGCAACATTAACTTAATCAATACAGTTCCGGGTCATCTCAGCTTCTTCCACGTTATTAGAATCGTTGTCTTTATCTGCAGAAATGTAAGGAGGATTTTCTAAATTGCAAGCATTGACACTTGTAGAAGGGAGAAGGAAATCTCGTTTTTTTTTCTTCATTTAAAAGTCAAACATTGACAAACATTCACTCAAGTGTAATTTCTTCAACAGAATAGGAAATAACTTTTTCACATTCTTACAGTCAGTATTACCCGAATAGATCAGTAATCCAACTGAGCTACCATTCATTGTTCGGTCATAATTAACAACGCAGTTTTATTTATTTTAGCCTAGAAAACGCATTTACACACGAAAATACACAACTAGAGTTGCATGGTAGTACAACAAGCTATACAGTTAGGAAGCCACTGCAGCTGCACTTATCAACAAATTTTGTAATACATTTAAACGTGATACTGTAGGACTGTAAGGACTGATGAACAAATTTTGATGATGACGAGGCACACAAATCCTCAAGAAGTGCATGAACATCCTCTGCATAGTGATAAAGTTACTGTGTGGTGTGGTGTAACGAAAAGTTGTGCCACTGGGTCATACTTCTTTGAAGAGAATGGTCGAACCATTACGGTCAATTCCCACCGTTATCTGTTAATGTTGAAAAACTTCCTGATCCCTGAACTTGGAGAATGGGGCAAGTGCCCATGCAGCCAATGAGATGGTGGACTTTTTGAGAAGTAAGTTTCGAGGTTGAGTCATCTAGCGTTTAGGGGACATTGCATGGCCATCTTGGTCCCCAAACCTTAGCATTTGCGATTTTTTCTTGTGGGGATTCCTTACAGCAACAGTTTCGACAAACAGACCTTACACATTGTTCGAACTGAAAGAAGCCATAAGCCCAAGAAATCGCCAACTTATCTCCTGCATTATTAGAGAAGGTGTTCGACAACTTCAGTGCAAAACTGGAAGAAGGACATCATTTAAAGCACGTTATCTTCAGATCTTAAACGGACGAAATTGGTTGTTCTGATGTCATTTTCATCAATTCAAGCGAAAGGAGTAGACAGTAATGAAGTATTGATGAGCCTAAATGCGTCACAATATCTTTCATCAGGTGAACAGGCCCTCCCCTTGGCAAGCCTTTAATAGTGTCGTCTATGGCTCACTTAGGTCAGTGAAATATTGTGCCTTCAGGGTTTTATCCCTTCAATACTTTAGAAAGCTTAAGCATCATCTCTAAACCAACCTACTAGAATTATTTAAAATTTAATAAAATGCGGAAAGGTAACATCTTAAGTCGGTCTAAGCCGCAGAAGAAACGCTTTCCTGTAATTGGCGCAAGCTGTTGGGGGATGCTAAGGCATGGATTATTATTATTATTATTATCTCTAAACCAACCTACTAGAATTATTTAAAATTTAATAAAGAAGAAACGCTTTCACTAGTTTTTAATAGTTCAATTTATTTATAAATTAATTATTCAATAACTATATTGTACACACTTTCAATTAATTTAAATACTTACAGAAACGTACTGATTTCGATTTCTGAGTTGCTGATAACGTTTCTCAAAATTGCGTAAAACGAAAACGCTTTTCTAATCACCTGGAAAAGTAATTTATTTAAATAAGTTAGAGACATTAATAAATAAAGGTTTACCATAAACATTATCTATTAAAGCGAGTTTAGTTAATACTTACCGATCCGAATGCATCTATGTTGATATCGATGATTCCCCCAGCTGATAAATATTTTTGCCTTTGTGCCTTGGTCATTACAAAGAGCAGTATTTTCTTTATTGGTAAATTTCTTTCGTACCACGATGACATGTAGATAGCCGTTGATAGATCTTTCAACTGTGACCGATAGCACACAAGATAATAGAAATAATCATCAGATTTGTATTCGTTGTTGGCCTACCTCAAAAACAATTTCCTCTATTGGAAATGAATAATAGGCAAATTGTACAAGCAGACCCGATATGTAAATAACTGTAGCTATTAGATCTGCTCTGTCTGTTGTTCTGTGAATATTCTAAATTTAATTGGATTCTTAATTGCATAGCATGAGGGGAACCAGAAAGCAAGTTATCTAGCTGTGATAGAAACAACTAATTCTGAATTGCCTAGCAATGAAATAGAAGGCCTTTCGGACGTAGGTAGCCCTGGTGTCATCGTTGTTTAAAACTTCCAACTATTACTAAGGTCAGATTTGCTGCTCAAAATAATTTGGCGATTTTGGATGCAGACGATAAGGGCCTGTCGCTATTCTAGTTTGGAGAAATTGCTCCATACGTTAGAACAAGCTCATTTCCCATCAATATTCTTTCAAATCAAAATTCTGTTCAAAGAAGAAACAATTCAAGTCCACACGTTTACTGTGGCATTGATACAAAATGTGACCTCATCAAAAAGGAGGATTTGCTGGTGCAAACATTGTTTTGCTTGGCCAAATGGATCATCTTGGTCAAAAATCATCATCTTCCAATGGAGCCAGTGCAAACGTATTATAAGGATTCTCTTCAACGTTTAACAAGAGTTTCATTTTCTCATCATCACTAACCTTTTGACGTCCAGGTTTTGAAACATTTTCTATGGTGGCTATACAGAAAGTTTGGTTTTCTCATTATTACGAAAGTTTTAGATTTTCTTTCAAGGTTTTATTAAACTTGAACAAGCTTGAAATGCACCTATGGCCAGTGTTCTAACATCATAGGATGATGCTATCTCATGTATAGAACGGAAAGGAAGTTACATGTTAGAAAAATTGGATACTATGACAGAAAATTCAACATGGTTTTTGACAGATATGCAGAGCCTTGAAGCAATTCATTAGTAAATAATGTTAAAAGAAATTCGCGGTAGAATTCGTTGGAAGGACTATTTAGTGAGTCGCGTGCATTGGAGAGAAAATCTACTCTTCAAATTATCAATCAGAGTGCAATAGGTTTAATTAATCATCATCATTATTTGGAACAGATCTGAACATATTGAGGTGTGTTATAAACTCATTGGGAAAAGAGTGCAAAGAAATGAACTCAATATCAAGTATGTTAGTGGTCATCAACAACAAGCAGACCTTTTAATAAAAGTACTTCCAAGGTCGCGTTTTCAAATCTTAGTCCAGAAACGTTACGACAATCTAATATTAAAACATTTTAGAATCACATTGTGTAGAAATTGCAAAGCCAACAACAAAAATGCGGCTATATCAGATACAATACATTGAACATTTTTTAGCAGAATTTGGAATTAACACTGCTGTCGAACAAGAAAAATTGTGATAAACGTAATCACTTCCTTATAGTGTCAGCATATGGAAGATATTGGAAGATGTGATCAAGAACCTAGACAGAAACTGTCGAAAGGAAAGTACTGCAATTTTCTCCGATAGTCAAGCAGCCATAAAGGCGCTGAGTTCCAACATCATCAGCTCCCATATTCGGCTGGGAGTGTCTTAACAGACTAACAACTTGGCCAAAGAAAACAGAATTGTATTATGCTGGGTACCAGGATATTTGTTTGTGGGACCGGAACCGTTTTGCGGTCTAGGAATGAGCACCTATCAATGTAGAGAGGAGATACTCAAGAGCATCATTCTGGGAGAGTTTTCCTGGTTTGAACCACTCCAAGATATGGAAACCACAACGAGCGTCGAAAAAATCCATAGAACTAAATAGAAACAGACTACGCATCCTCACAGGTTTCCTAACAGGACCTTGTCACCTTTGGGAAACTGGTTTTCCAGGAAGAAACACTTGCTATTAATCACTGTGTCAGAGAAATATTAAGGCAAGAGACAGAACAAGGCCACTCTTTGGATGTACACTATCGTGTGGAACCACGAAAAGGGAAATAGCCAAAACCATGGAGAAATAAATCCTTCGGGTGGATAAGCCTAGGACACCGGCTAAAGAATTCATCAACAAATACATGCCTAAATATACTGATGAGCTTCTGAACAAAGGCAGAAGAGCAGTCAGGTTGGTAGTAGGCCTACTAACAGGACATAACAGACTCAATAAGCATATAAGCAACCTTGGGCTGGAGGAAAACGCTATGTGCAGAATCTGTCAGACAGAAGAAGAGACTTCGCAGCATATCCTGTGTCAATGCGAGGGGCTATAGCCAGATTAAGGCTAGAGTGTATTGACGAACCATATCCAGACTTGGCGAGCTACATGAAGAGTAACCTGGTAAGGTTAGAAAGCCTCATAAAGAAGGCTAAGCTAGACTATAGTTGGTCTAGATAACATTGAGCTACAATAGACCCATAGGTCGCAGTAGCAAGAGGCCACATAGCCATCCCGTTTCATTATCTGTCTATCTATTCCAGATAGGTTCTGCCAATTAGATTTTTGCATCAGAAGATTTTTCAAAATGAAATGCTAATTTCTTTCATCACACTGGTTTTGACGAATCTCTTTCTTCATGACAAGGCAGCCAAAATCCAATCAGTTCTTCACGAGTTTAATGTTTCTGAACTGGACCACCTAGAATATAGTCCGGATTTGGCTCATTCTAATATCTTTCTAATTAGAAATTTGATAGCTAGAAAACTTCCTTAGTTCCCCATCATACTCAATACTTCAATATTCGCTTCATTGAAATTATCGTAAACTTACCCGAGTAGGATGACGTATAATTGGCTGCATCCTGTAATTAAGGTAACGAAGTAATGGAACAGCAACATCCAGAAATATACTCGTTCCATTCTACTG
This sequence comes from Holotrichia oblita, assembly GCA_023690525.1. Classification (NCBI taxonomy): domain Eukaryota; kingdom Metazoa; phylum Arthropoda; class Insecta; order Coleoptera; family Scarabaeidae; genus Holotrichia; species Holotrichia oblita. Next base: position 2,389,256 of record CM043024.1, on the reverse strand, counting down.
AAAATTCTGGAGAAGAATAAAACTATATGAACGATTTTTGAAGGATTAAAACAGACACTTACGATAAAATCAACTGGTGATGTTTTATGTAATTTCCAATTTCAGTTATTGTAATATTTTCAGGCATAATTTGGAATTTATTTTTCAATAATCGTAACTGAATTATTACGTGAACAGCGTACGAAAAATAAAGAGAATCGTATCCGAAAACGATGGGAAACAAGATGATCCAAAAGTAATATTGACAAGTCAACACCACCGTCTCCAATTCGAAGGAATGAGAGAACGTCCAACATTCAAACAAGAATATATTATTCTTATTGAATACAGGTTTCAGGAAATACATAGTTATGCACGATAATCCTGTACCTAAATAGTACATTTGCGCGAATTTAATGTTCCTGTACAGAGTTTGCATTCGGCTCCAGAAGTGTGAACCGAATTGTTTGATGCTCCAGAAATTTAATATATCATCCAGTAGTTTCTCTATGTCTGTTTTATAATATATAAATAAAGAGTATTTGAATATAGCCTGTAATCATAACTTTACTCGCACAAAGATGATTATTTAATAAAAATTACTTACGTGAGTAATTGTTAAAGCGCATTCTGTCGTTTTAATATATTTTGCTCCATCAACGTGAGCCAAGTTAGCCAGAATAAAAAATAAATTTGCACTTAACATTACTAGATTAAAAATACGAAATATAGGCAATGTCCTCGAATTAGAATGCATTCTTTCTCCCATGTTTTTCAATAAACCCAGACCGATTTGTAATATATCGTCTTCCGGGATATGTTTCATATTTTGTCTCTTTTTATACGGCAGAAAACAGAGATCTAATGATGCGCGATCTTTTCAGGAGTGAGATTGACGATAAAATACGACCAGTCATATTGTACATACGTATTTAATGTTTGTAGACATGTGCATGTTGTCGGAAAATATGCGGTAAGTGGTTATAATTGCGGGTTAACATAAGAATAAGTTTCCTTATTATTACGCGCAGCTGTATTAAACGAAAATTATCGTAAAAACTTTATCGACAAGCTTACATATTTTATATGGGGATTATGTTACATATTTGGGAATAACATAGGCCATGCCAACTGAGGACGTTAGGGAAATCGGTCTATAATTAAACACATTTTTAATATAGTCATTTTTATGAAGTGGGATTACTACTGATCTCGAAGAAAAGGTTGACTAACTATGTTATTGAAGTAATAATAAAGTTGACAGCTTCTTTGATCGTATGACTACAAATCCGACCGAACCTGGTGTGCTTCGAGGATTCAATTTGTTAAAAATGGATACCATTTCATCCACTGTAAAGGGATGTAGTATAAAACATAGAGTGCTGATCCAACAGTAAATTTCCATCTAGCAACATAAGTTTTTAATTCAAATTCCTTACTAGTTGGTCCTGTTTGGGTATTTTCCCGTTTTTTTTAATGATGTCTGTTTACTTGCTTTTCTCCTTTCTTCAGCTGAATAATGTTGCAGGATCTTCATAGTTGAATATCTTGATCTAGGCCCGCGTCGATTTCTAATTCTCTTAACGAGCTGTCTTCCAAAACAAACAAAATCGTTCTGATTTATGCACCGTTTACAGTTTTTTTTTGCATCTTCAGAGTATGCGCTATAAAACGGTAATAAAGAAGACTTAAAGCCTGTTAAACAGCTGAATTTATAGTTTGTATAGTACTTTAACAAAGAATAATAAAACGAAGGCATTATTGTAGTTTAAAATATTTAAAAGACCACATTAAATGAGTACATTATAATAGCTTCTTTGCATCTTAACGTTAACTGAATTACCGCCAGCAGTACTTGTATAGTACACTTAATATGAGAATAAACCAAACACTTTCGTTTTAAACCTGATATAATTTTATTAGATTAATCCAATATCCATGTTAATAGTAATTAAATAATTAGCTAGGAATGAGGTTGATCATAACGATTTCGTTTAAACACAATCTTACTTATTCAACAGATTCCTCAACAACGCATAGAACGAAAATATTTTTCTGATCACCTGAAACATACAAATTATCAGATTTGGATAAAAGCCAGAACCAGTAGTACCTAAATCATGAATTAACTAGCACATGGTTCAAAGGCACACTTGACCATGGTCATTCCATTAATAATAATGTCTGACATTCTAAAAATGTCAGTACTTTTTAAATATTCCACGATCGTACTTGAAGTTTTATAAGAAATTAAAGACTGATCAAATTTCTGACAATACATATTGAGGACATTGACAACATTAAGGAAGAATCCGGCAATCGAGTTGTAATCCATTTACAAGGTGTTTGATGACAAATAAATAAATATATATTGTTCTTCCTTGTACGAGGGAGGGTTTTTATATTCGCGGAATGGGGGATAAGTGGTGAAAATAAAAAAACCAAATTATTTTTCTTTTTCAATATATTCACCTGCAAGACGGATACATTTTTCACATCTTTCAATTAATTTATTTATACCCTCATAAAAAAATGATTTCTCTTTATCTGCAAAATACGCCGAAACTGCCTCCTTGACTTCATCATCGGCAGTAAATTTTTTACCCCGCAGCTCTTTTTTCATTTTCGCAAACAGGTAATAATCACTCGGGGCCAGGTCTGGGCTGTAGGGTGGGTGATTCACAATTTCGAAGCCCACCTTATGCAGGGCAGCTAACGCAACGCGGCTCTTGTGGACGGGCGCGTTGTCGTGCAAAAGCAGCACACCTTTCGTCAATTTTCCCCGTCTTTTCTCTTTAATGGCTTCGTTTAGTCGCTTTAATATTGAAGCGTAATATTCTCCGGTTATAGAAACATCTTTATCTTTATAATCAATCAACAATATTCCTTCCGAGTCCCAAAATACCGTTGCCATGAGTTTCCCAGCTGATTGTGACACTTTAAATTTCTTGGGAGGTGCTGTGCCCTTTTTATGCCACTGCATGGAGTCTTGTTTGGACTCAGGTTCATAATGATGAACCCAAGTTTCGTCTCCAGTAACAATTCGACTCAATTCACCATCCTTGTCTTCATTACAGAGGTCCAAAAATGCACGCGAACACTCTACGCGCTGTTGTTTTTGCGGCGGCGTGAGCATTCTCGGCACCCATCTTGCGCTGACCTTAGACATGCCGAGATGATCGTGTAGGATTTTAAAAATTGTTGTATCGGATACTCCAACCATTTCTGCGAGTTGTTTCTTCTTTAGTCGAGCATCTTCGAGTACAATTTTTTCAACTTTTTGGATAAGTGCTGTGTGGTCACCTCAATGCTCCTGCTCGGCCTCGGGTCGTCTTCAAGGGATTGCCTTCCTTGTTTAAATAAACTATGCCACTTGTACACCATGGTTTTTCCTGGACAAGAGTCACCGTAAACCAATGACATCTCATTCATTATGGTCGCGACTGATTTTCCTTGCCTGGTAAGGAACTTTATAACGGCACGATATTCGATTTTTTCCATATTTCACTTTTCACTCCTGATTATGTTACTTGGTTGATCTTCCGGTTGGTGTTTGTAACCTAATTGTGGTATTAACCGTTAACATTCTTGCAAAATGAAAGACCTTCAGTTGAAGAATACTGTGACAGTTCTTTATGTCGACTTCGATATACAGAAATACGCGTACCCGCAGCTAACAACCTCCATCCTTGCAGTCTTGATCCTAATATTTCTGCCTGAGTTTTTGATAAATTGAGATCTCGAACTAGGTCATTTAATTCCAATTGATTTATTAAATGAGGCGTGTCCTCTTGAGATGGCAAATATTATTCATCTGTGTCCGACAACTGTAAAATGTATTCTTCTATCTCATTTTCAACATGTTCTTGGTTCGAAACATCCATAGGACTTGGTACTGGCAAAGCTTCCAAATGAGGAACTGGACGAGTGGCAGAAGGTAAATTAGGATAGGTAATTTTATCCTTATTTTACTGGAAAACCCGAAGGTCTTTGTACAGCAAAAGTAGCAGTCTGTCGAATGATCCTTTTGTTCTCGCCAAATCATAGGCCTACCAAATGGCATATCTATGCTCTTACCTTTTATCCAGTTCCTCAAAGTAATAGCACATTGTGCACAGACATTGTGAGAGATGTACAACTTGTCTTGATTTGTGATTTTTAATTTAAAATAAAGGTTATACGATTTTTCTATTAACGGTGTAATATTTCGTCTATGCTGTTGAACGGTGAATTCTCCACATACACAACAAAAACTATAATAGCGTGTCTATAGGGTCTTATATTTACTCACATATGCGGAGATCTATTAATTCCTTGATTTGATTGGTTTTAGAGAAAAAAGAGAGTGGTTTCACGACTATGACGTACAAATGAAGCCCAAACATGTTAAATCCTGTTCAGACATCCCCGTTAGCATGGTAATAACTTGATAGTTTCTTTTAATTTACTCATAAAAAATATCTTTAGACATACAGTACATTTAATACATATATGTATATAAAAAAACATTTCTCAGAAACCTGACGTGACAGCCAATTTTTGAAAATATTTTCAGAATTACAATGAAAAAGTCCATAACGTACACGTATTAGAGTGTAAGAAAAAGAAAACTCTGTTGACCAGTGTTATTAAAGCGATACGTTAAAAAATTACATTAGTTAATCCATGAATCACATTAATCAAAATCACATTAATCAAAGTCTGGTAAATTGGTATCGAATTCATTTTTGTGAATTATCTGAAACTTACCGATCCAAAAGTATTGATGTTCATCTCCATTAAACCTCCAGCGGACATATACTTCTGTCTTTGAGCTCTCATCATCATTATAAATAGTATATTTTTAACTACTTTCTTTTCTTGATACCATGTTGACATATAAATAGCACCAGAAATACTGCTTAACTAAAAAGAAGAAGTAATTGAATATGTTGAGCGTCTATAGAAGGGACTCTATGATAATAATTAATATTAAACTTAATTGTTGAACTACAATATATATATGACAAAGCGAGTTTACTTACCTGGAAAACAATCTCTTCCACTGGAAAACACCAGTATCCAAACTGAACCAGCAACGCCAAGATATAAGTGGTAGTTGTAACTAAATCGATGAACTCAGCATTTCTGAAATATACTGCCAAGTAAATGATAATAATAATTTTGCTATATGCACAGATCAAACCATCAACATGTAAGGAGAATTGAAGAGAGACGACGCTCTAAAAACAAGATTCCTTGAAAAACAATTTACAACTATCTACATTAAAAGATCGAAAAAGACGCAACTAATTAACTTATCACCTCAACATTTCTTATTGGTTACTGTAACAGGATATTAACAGGAATTTATTAAAGAAATTTACATACCTTAAGGACTTGTTGCTTCAAAATAGTTTGAGTCAACAATGTGTCCAGGAATACATTCGCTTAACTGACAACTGTATGAAACAGAACACTTTTCAATTCAACGTGACTTTTTAAGAACAGCTGCAAGGGACGGCAATGGGTAACTCGTTTTGAGAAGGAATCTGCGAGCGAATATTTCCCTAGGGTTTGGTTGAGGTATGTGGATGACATTTTCGCTAGTTTTGGTACTAAAAAAATGTAATATTGACGAATTTCTCAATAGATTAAATAAACGGTTCGAAACCATAAAGGTCACTTGTGAAAGAAAAGAAAACGGTCAGCTACCCTTTCTAGATACTTTAGTAATTAGAAATGACAATAGATTAGCGTTTGACGTGTATAGAAAGGAAACCAGTACACTTCGCTACATTCCTTCAGATTCCCATCATGTGTTTAACACGAAATGGCAAGCCTGAATTTTTTAGTACACAGACTCCTCATTTTTCCTAGAACAAGGCGAAGTATGAGAGATAGCTTAAAATTATAAAATATGTGGCCAAGTGTAATGGTTTCCAGCCTCAGCATATCTATAAGTTAATTAGGAAGTTTAATTATAAGAAAACTGTTTCGAAAGAATCTACGACTTTTCGAGAGGATGTTAGAGCTTCACCCGTTGTTACACTCCCTTTGAGAAGAGCTAGATATCAGAATAGTCACATCGGTAACCCTAAAGATAAGATACAACCTTTAGAAAAGTCAAGTATTTACGAAATCAATTGTAAAGATTGTAATCAAAAATATATTGGGCAAACCAGGAGAGCAGCCTCAACTAGATTCAAAGAGCATATGGCTAATCTTAGATTTAATAGAATTGAGAAATCAAGCGTTGCCCAACACATTTTTGAAACAGATTACAACATCGATCATACGAATGTTAAATTACTTAGACAAATAAACAATTGTAAGTTTCTAAATGTTTTCGAAACTTTAGAAATATACAAAAATAAGTCATGGAAGTGTTTAGTGTTCTACACCTTTTTTTAGGGTTTTTCCTACTGTTTATTGAAATAATGTTATTCTTTATATAATCTAAAATCACGTGGACGTAACAAATGGTATTACGTCAAGAGAAGGAAAGGCAGAATATGTTGCTATATGGTTACACGAGATTAGCGCTGTATAATATGTATCTCTTCTGCAAGTGATTTTTTTCGATTAATAAAATGATTTAGAATGTGTTGGTATAATTATTTTTACTATATAGTCAATCGCAGTTTTTGTTTAATTAAAATCGTCTGTACAGTATTATACAGCGTTAGTAAAAAGTCCCGGAACGGTCGAATAACTTTGTTATTTGAAAATTATGATTTCTGAAATTTGGTATGGGGGTATAGTTAATATAAATGCATTTTATGCAATACAGTTTATATTTTTTTCACTTCCGGTTTAATCGGCAATACGTCCAAATTTTTTTTTTTAAACGGAACGCCCAGATTTTTTTAACACTTTTGAATGCAAAATAAAAAACTACGTTCAAGAAGTATTAAGATGTTTATTTTTATTCATATGTTTATCCGGATCGTCACATTAGTAAAAGTACGGTATGCCGAACAATTCAAAAGTTTGAAATCTTTCGTCAGGTGAAGGATTTACCTAGAAGGGGACGTCCATTGACAACAACAGATGAAGAAAATAGTTTGAATGTGTTACTTACAGTGGAAGAAAATCATCACGAGTCCACAACAGAATTAGGTCAAATTCATGAGATCTCTCAAAAATCTGCTCATAAGATTCTTAAATCAGCAAGAATGAAAGTCTATAAAATGTATCCCGTTAATGAGTTAACTGAAGATGATCCAGATCGTAGACTACATTTTTGCGAAACAATGACGGAATTGATCGAGCAGCAGCCTAATGTTTTAGATCACATCATTTTTTCAGATGAGGCAACGTTTTGTCTCAACGGCAATGTGAACAGACATAATTGTCGCTACTGGTCAATTGAAGATCCGCATTGGATTGAAGAAATCCATACACAGTGTCCTCAAAAGGTGAATGTCTGGGCTGGTTTTGTGGGAAACAACATCATAGGACCATTTTTTATAAGAGGAAATTTAACTGGCAACGTCTACTTAAATTTATTGCGAAATGAGGTTGTACCAGCACTTGCGGCCCTCTTTCCAAATGCAAACATAGGTGATCACCCTAATGAACATTTTTGGTTTCAACAAGATGGAGCTCTCCCCCATTTTTCCCATAATGTCCGCGATTATTTGAATGAAATTTTTCCGGCAATCGAATGGCCAGCACGTTCGCCAGATCTCTCGCCATTAGATTTTTTCTGTGGGGGTCACTTGAAATGTCAAGTGTACAAAAATCGTCCCCATAATCTTGAACAATTGGAAGAGAGAATAGTTCAAGAATCCAATCGCATCACTCCAGAACAAATACAAAATTCAATAAGAAATTTTACTGACCGTTTACATTTTTGTCAAATTGTAAATGGAGAGCATTTTGAACAATTATTGTAATCGCAACCTGAATAGACAGGTATCTTGATTTTTCTGTATTAGGACACTTTTTTAATTTTTTAACTGTTTTCTTGTGAATAAAAATAAACATCTTAATACTTCCTGAACGTAGTTTTTTATTTTTCATTCAAAAGTGTTAAAAAAATCTGGGCGTTCCGTTTAAAAAACAAAGTTGGACGTATTGCCGATTAAACCGGAAGTGAATAACTATATTATTAATTAAATTAATTAATAATTAATTATACCCCCATACCAAATTTCAGAAATCATAATTTTCAAATAACAAAGTTATTCGACCGTTCCGGGACTTTTTACTAACGCTGTATGTGAATATATACACTTAGACTTACCCTAAAAGTATAACATACAGTTGTGTGCATCCGGTGATGAGAGTTACGAAATAATGAAAAAGAAACATCCAGAAATAGATCCTGTTCATGCTTTGGAATATCCTAAAATAATATATAACTGTGATCATAACATAATTCACGGCAGTGAGACTTACGATAATAACAATTGATGATGTCTTATACATCTATATAATTGTCCAACGTCAGAATTTGTTGGCAAATGCCTCAACGTATAATTTAACAGTTTTAATTGTACTATAACGTGAATTGAATATGAGATGTAGAACGAATCGCAGGTAAATGTGATATAAATCAAAATAGACATGAAATAATATTGACAAGCCAGCATTATGGTTTCAACAATAATAGAATCAGGTTCCCAGCAATAAAAAATGTATTTATTCTCGTTACTGAAGACAGGTCGTAGAAATATAGCTGTGACCAGAAACACCGAAACTGCAAGATACCAACTTTGGCCGGATCTAAGAAGCTTGTAGATTTGATTGATGTTTCTATTGAAGGTTTTTGCATGCGTAAAATCAGAAACATTCCAGAAATGTGACATATCATTTAATAAATATTTAATATCTGATTTGTGATATAAAAATACTATGTATTTTAATAAAGCCTAGAATTGTTTGTTTAAGCATTTTATTGACTGTAATATCGTGCTACTTACATGTATTATTGTAAGAGAGCCTTCTATTGTTTTAATATACATGCCACCAGCTACGTAAAATAAATTCGTCATGATCGCAATCAAATTAATGATCATAACGATGATATTAAACGTCCGATATAGATGTAATAGTTTGGAGGAATCTCTATCCATTGTTTCACCGATATTTCTATACAAGCTCACGCTTAATTGAATAACATCATCGTCCGCTATGTGCTGCATATTACTCGATGAACTGCAATCTTATTGTAGATAGATGTTGCCTTTCTGAGGTGCACCGAATCACTGAAATGCTCTGTGACGGAAGTGAGTAGATGTCTATGTACCTGCGCCTTTAATACAATTCGTTCTGATCGTATATTGTGTGCAATGTAATAATGCAGATTAAAATTTTATACGAAAAACTACCATGATGGCATTCATCCATAAATTACGTGGTGCAACTTCTTGTAAACAAAAATCAATCGTCAAACTGTAATAAATTTTTACAAAATGAAATTATTTTCTTTAGTTATAATCAACTTCTTGTAAACAAAAATCAATCGTCATCAACTTCGGATAAATTTTAGTGGTAAATAATTAAATTATTTTATTTAGATATTGTTTAATGTTACTTCTGAAGTAACCTGGATGTTTAGAACTATTAAATAGGTATGGTCTAATATTATATCAGAATTGCAGTCGAACTATTTAGTCAATCTAGAATCTAGTGGAACTGACAATCGTGTATTTTGATAGGTAGGTACCTATTGAGCTAAATTCTTAACAAAATCCATTACATGGTAAATAAACTTTATTGCATCAATTAAACAGGTAATATACTAAACATTTGGGCAACAGAAACCATATAGATACCAAGAAACATTTTGTAGCCTAAAATAATTGAAGACCATCCTTTTAAAGATTCTACAGCTATTCAGGAGAATAGTAGGTACCTACTTAGGTATTTATCAATCTCGAAGGGTATTATCTATTCAAAACGTTCCTCAGAAGAGTATAGACAGAGAAAACCCTCCGAATAATCTGAAAACGCAAAAAATTGGAATTCAACTGCATTTTGCATTTCATAAATAGAAAACTTACCGATGCAAATGTGTTTATGTTAATTTCAATAAATCCCCCAGCTGATACGTAATCCTGACTTTGAGCTTTCATCATTACAAAGAGTAGAAGCCTCCTATCTTTCAACGACCTTTCATACCATAGAGATTTATATATAGCACTTGAGATATCAGAAAACTGAAACATAATAGGTATTCAGAGGTAAGTACATCAGCGAACGAAAGTAATTGGACAATCGTATGCTATGGTTATAATCGTTCTTCTTTATAATTACGTAATCTTTTGAACTACGTTTGCTAAAACTCTGCTTCATATTCTATGTTCCAATTTATTTATTTTTTTTACATCAGAAGAAGATCGCTGTCAATATGGTTATTGTCGTATAGGGTTGATAACATTAGCACATTCTTATTCTTCTTTTTAAGTTAGGCGCAAGCCCAAAGGCAAACATACTATAGTTTGTACCTACAGGTCGATCTTCAACCTCCAGAAGCCGACGAGAAACGGCTCGATATGGAATTTGGCTAAGGCCTTAAACCGTGGCAAGCAAAAAACGCTTTCCGTTGCGCATTTTCATGGCTCAAATGGCCTTGTCTACGATGCCCACGCCATGGACAGCGATTCGGACGACCATCTAGAGAGGCAAATCGACGCTATTGTTGACAACCTCCCTTTTCTTAAAGGGAAAACTCTTCCTAAAGCCACTCTAGGCGAAATTAAAAATGTTATCAAGACTCGTAAATCGGGCAAGTCTCCAGGGGCTGACTCTATTACTAATACTGCCACCAAGGGACTTCCAGACTCTGTTCTGGAAATGCTAGTATACATCGTCAATTGGATATTTCCTTAAGGTATGGAAACAAGCCACATCCCAAAAAGAGATCAGTTCCGACAGAATCACCGCTCTATCTCTCTGCTGTCAAATCTCTCAAAAATTGCTGAATCCATCGTCCTCAGCTGAGCTCTTCCTGCACAATATAATCTAGAATGAGCAGATCGGTCCGAGAATCAACTCTTCCGCGTTACGGAGGCAATTTGTAATTTTTTAAGAAAATATATCTGAGTTGTCACAGTAGTCGTCCTCAACTATTGTGAAACTGAAAATGTTTGATTTTTTTCTCTAACGGTGCGAGTGATCCAGGGTTAAAAGCTTTGTTCTGACTTTTTTCTGCCAAACATTAGCCAAAAAAAATAAATTAATCCAGCTTACCTGGAAAATGATTTCTTCTACTGAAAACGTAAAAATTCCAAAATCCAACAGTAAAGCTCCAATATAGACGAACGCTACTAATAAATCAATAATTTGACGATTGCTAAAAATTATTTCATTTACATTAAATCCAGCTTACAAAATCAGTAAGAGTCGCAATAGAATGATAAGAAAAACTCACCTTAACATGAGGACATATAATTCAACGCAGGCTGTGGATAATATTATGAAATAGATAAAAAAGAACATCCAATAATAAACACCGTATATCCGGTAAAAAATTCTGTAACCAAAAGTTAGCTTTCACGTCAAAATTAATACGATTACAACAATATCCTTACGACAGTAGAAGCTGATGATGGACAATATAACGGGTTATGTCTTTAACACCAATTTCTTGTGTTATATGTTCGAATTTATACTTCAACATACGTAGCTGGATTATTACGCATGCCGAATAGCTAGTATAAAATATGTCATAAGCAGTAACTATAACAGCAACAGATAGCATCACATAGTATTGGCTGAATAATACAGCTGTTTCAAAACTTATTGAATCAAAAATAATTCGCGCTGGAAACATCAGTCCGGTATCAGTAGTGATTGGTCTGAAGGAATACTGTTCTATACCAATCACACCCATGAATATGAGCAGTCTGCGCGATATTTGACATAATACGAGAATATATTTTGACATTGGAAATGTTGCTTTTACTTCTGTAATGTCCCAAAACTGTCTTGCATCCCTGACTAAATCAACGATCTCCGTATTATAATAAAAAAGGGAAATATATTTTACTAAGCCCTGAAAATAAATATCAAATCAATATCACATTGACAAGGGAAGTGTGCCAAGTGTTAAACGCCGATTTCAATCTGACTAGCCGTCCAGCTACGGAGGATGGGATGGCTCAAGGCTTCCAAAAAGCGATAACGTGTCACAGGCCACGTTTAGAAGAAGACTCCAGAATCAAAATGTAAGAATTATTGCGGGCTACAAAGAAAGGGATTGGTTTTAGAGGAAGAAATCCTGACATATTCCTTCGATCTCCTGAAGCCACATCGGCAGTTCGAGCCCAAAGAGTCAATAAGCCTCAGTTTCAAAAATTCGTCGATCTATTAGAACGCACACTAATAGAACAAGCCCTCAGTTTTGACCGCATCTTCAATGTTGATGAGTCTGCTATTTTTATACAACCGGCTCTAATATTTGCGAGAAAGAATTGGAAATCGGAGTTAATGGATGCACTAGATGGCACTCGTGGTTTATGTCAGGAGAAGGAACATTTCATTAACCTTGCTATTCCTTGAACGACATTCAGGCCATAAGAATTTGGATGGTTGTTAAACAAAATGGTGTTATAATGCTTTGCATACCACCTCATTGTACGCACCAATTACAGCCTTTATATGTTTCGTTTTTTGGACCATTGTCGACATTTTACAACCAGGCTGTTACAGTCTGGTTAAAAAGTAAACCTGGGCGCACCGTTACAGCATACCAGGTAGCAAAGCTGTTCCGCGAAGCATACGAACGAAGTACAACCATGGAAAATGCTGTCAGTGAATTCAAACAGATGTTCGCTGCTGCTACCACCACCGACGTTCTTGTGTCAAATGACGCTGAACACATTTTGCTATAACAGCAACCTCCAAGAACACCTCCGCAAAACGACACTCCAGAAGCCGAAGGAACAGGAGATCACTTAAAATTAGCCGAGTATCTATTGAAGACATTGTTTCGGTTACCAAGGCATCGACATCTCTTAAACGAAGAACAACTCGCAAGCGCCAAGGAACGACTGTGCTGAATTCAAAACTAAATCTTGAAGACCTGAAAGCTAACGCTCGAGAAAAACGAATGAAGTTGGAACGAAGTGCGAACCGGAAAGCTGTTTCGAAGAATTTATGGCCAGGTGAAAATGAATAGGGAGAAGTTGAAGAAGTTCCCAAACGAAACCATGCGACATGTGGCCATTTTATCGTAGTACCTGCCTAAAGTGACACAGTTGCTAATGTTTTGCTTGAGCACCTGTATTTTTTTAAGCCGTATATTCAAAATATTTACCAGAATAGGTAGGTACACCAGGAGCAGGACCAATTGAAGAACCTGTATACCAAAGATAATTTAAAACATTTTTACGCACATATGACAACTTTTATAAAACAGTATGTCATTTTAGGCCATTTTTTCCTAACGTCATATTTTAGGCATTTTATTCACGGAACCCCCACCAACCCTCCTTTTTATTCTCATTTGGTACGAGCAAATGATTGCGACCGCAGTAATTTAAATCATCAAACACTCTATTCATTATAACACTACAACGAGAGGTCGCAGCACTTCCTACAACTTTTGGTGAAATTCTAATCTGTCTGTAGTCTGTCTGTAATCATTCCAAGCGTTTGCAATCGAAACATCTAATAACCATGTAAAAATTGACCACCCCCATTTTTTTACATCGGACACTTATTCTATATTTTGAAACGATCTATTGATCTTGATACCAAAGCTGTATACGCTTTGGTATGGTGGACAAAGACGCATTAAAGAAATGCCATTCAGAAGCTGAGCAAGGTGCAAGGATTGTCTGCTTAGGCATAACGGGAGCACTGCGGTCGACGCTGACGTTGGTTATACAGGGGGAGGCAAGGATGGGAGCATACAGGCTGCAACACGCAACGACTTCGAAAGGGGTCAATACAAAACACATGTCGATAACTGATGAGCACATGGGAAAGGGGGTTTTGGAAATGCGGACCGACCACGGTGTCAATAGCATACAGACGGGAGGAAGCTGCCAGGTATGCACTTGGAATCAAAAATACTTAGTCTGGTACACGGACGGATCTAAGACGGCTAATGGTACTGGTGCTGGGATATACTCTAAGAAGGAGGGGCACAGCTACACATTGGGGTAATATGCCACTGTGTTTCAGGCGGAAATATATGCCATCCTCCAATACGCACACACAATGAATGTGAAAGTGGTGACCAACAGACGAATTCACATCATGTCCAAAACCATGCAGCAAGAGAGCTAGAGAACTACTACAGCTTAGTAGGAAACAGCTTTGCATTGTTCCGGGTCTAAGGACCGGACATTCTGCGGTGAAAGAACACCTACACAAAATCGGAGTGTTTGACGGGGACACAAATTGTAGACTTTGTGAGATAGAACCGGAGACAGCCGATCATATACTATGCGACTGCGAGGCACTAGATTGCAGAAGGCAAAAGCTATTTGGGAGAACGAAACGAGACCCAAAGACATACTTGATCCACTAGGTTAGGGACCTGTACAGATTAGAGGAGGGAACTACCGTGTTAAAGTTGATGACTTGAATATACAAACGTGACAATAAACCTGAGGGCTGCCGTGCCCTACCGGCGACCACAGGTCGGACGGGTATGGTATGGGGAAAGTATATATATATATATGGTAAGAACATTAACAGTAAACGTCAGCGTACAGACTATGAAATCCTAACAACTGGAGAACCCAGTATGAGGTGGAGCACACCAGAATAGAAACAGCAGTAAGAAACCCAATCTTTGATATGGGCAGCGAGGTATCACTGGCATATCCTACGATAAGTCCTTCAAAGTTTTCTTGAATTGGGATGAGTGGAAAAATGGTGAAGACAGAAAACCGAAAACCCAAAAGTGGTACACAAATGGGTCAAGAGCCATATACCATGGTATTTTAAACAGAAATATATGTTATACAGACCTGTGCGTTGGCATACGCGAGTGGAGGCGATCTGCATTCTCTCTGACAGTCAAGCAGCCTTAGAGGCTCTAGCAGAATCTGCAAAATCTAACTGTTCTGGTCAGGCATAACAAGGCCTGCTTGGTGTGGGTACCAGGACACAGGGGTATAGCGAGCTATGAAGTTGCTGATGACATCGTCTAACAAAGTGGTGGCCAGTGTGTGTGTGTGTGCCACGTTCTTGTACTAACGGCGAAATTAAAGAGAAAGATCCTTAGTTGGCAAAGGAAAAAATTATCTTCTGTCAAGACAATATATGGATACATACTTGCGCAGTTTTGATGATAAAGACCATGGAATTAAAGCTCCAGTTATAGAATATTTGGTTTTCAATGACATTTGTTCTAGTTCCAATTTTGAAGCAATGACTCGGCGAAAAACGATTCATATCGAATCAGGAGATCATCGCATAATTAGATGCCTATTTTGAGGGCCTTCTGAAATCCCACTTTTCACAGGTCTTATTGCACCAACCTCGTAGTAGTCGTTAATTAAAACTTGTGAAAAAGGTTAACCTGTAGCGCAATCATTGTTCTTCAAAACAGGAGGAATGTTCAATATATCCGTCTTCCACTTCTATTCTTTTTGGATTTTGACAGCATTAGAAGCTACGTCATCGCAATTATTTGCAATAATAAACACGCACAACTGTACTTTTACGAGTATTAACGCCCAATAACAGTTTGAAATGTTCGAGTGATATGCAAGATTCTGACAAAAAAAGGATAATCAAGCAAGATAAAACAAAAGACTTACATGAGCTATAGTTCCCAACGATTCAATAATTTTAATATACATATATCCTTTGGCATTAGGTAAATTAGCCAAAAGTAATACCATATTCAGCACGAAGACGCAGCAATTTATCAAACGGTAGATTTTAATAAATTTATAAGAACTCAGTTCACCGGTCATCCTCAAGTAGTCTACAGCGGATCGTAGAACATTATTTGCAAGCTTAGATTCCATCTGGAAGCTTTCGTTGTAGTCTGCGATCGGCAGGGAAATGAGAAGCAATGCGCGATGTTTTTATCGATTGTATTCCGTATTTTTTATGCTAATTAATAAATAATTTATTGTATTAGTAAACGATACTAATTATTAAAAGTAAAAGTTTTGGAATTATTCTCGTGAATTATTCTTAATAGATCACGCAACGCATAAGACGTTAGAAATTGCTTTGGTAGATGAATTGCGGTTATTAATTGTATCCCCAACATAAAAAGTTAAAAAGAAATATTTTTTAATATTAAATATTATATAACAGATTATTATTTCATATTTTGTACATATTTTTAAAGTTTTGGCTAAACGTTATACGTCGTTTGATTCATAGGGGATTAAATGGAGGATATCATACAATAGGGATTCATACACATAATATTTTCTTTCTAGACAAATCAATTGTTTTATTTTCAGCCATCATTGTCAACAAATGCGTAGATCAATTGCACAAACTATTTTTCATGAATCTTAACTCGCCTTTTCCATTTCGTTGTCCCATTGGTTCGCATGTCTATCATTGCTAACCATGCATAAGCGTAAGTTCTTCCCTGAACCATAAGTCTATTAGTATTGTTCTAGTGATGATCTGTAGTGCTACCAATGACACGGTTCTATATACAGACATCTATAATCGACGTTTTTCTTGTACTTTTATTGATATAATGCCATATCGGAGCGCCATGTAGAATAATGTGCGGCTGCGGCCCAAAAGACCCTCTCTTGTCGATGATAATTCCTCAAATAGCTCAAAATGATGAAGATGTACTTCATATGGTTTCTCCTTCTTTTGCCTTTGACTATTATGGCCTCTGTTTTGTCCGGCGTGAGTGTCAGCCCATGCTCTTTAATCCAGCCGCCGATCCGTTCCAGGCAAGTAATACTGTTTTCCATTAATTCAGAGTCGTTCTCATACCCCACTATGAGAGCCAGGTCATTAGCGTACTCAACACACATCGCATCCCTGGGAAGCTCTAGTCCAAGTATATATTCCATCATACAAAACGTTCAAAATAACAGGGCCCAATAAAGAACCCCTGCAGTTGTCTTCACGAATTCATCTTTCTCTATCATAACTATTACCATCATCATTCTTCAGTTTCTGGCTATATTCCTGTCTTACAGCTCCTTGATAATTAGACTGTGACCTCTACCCAGAGAATAGTCCGACATTTAGCACGGTATGTCCCTGCAGTCAGTTGTCTATGCTGTGCGGGAACAAATCAGCGTTGTTAATGTATTCATTTTTTTGTAACTTTTTCATCAGTTTCGAGATATTTCCAAAGTTTTTTTCGTTTTTGATCAGGGACTGTTCAGATGGGTTTTAAATCCTATCAATCCCTGTGTTTATTAAAAAATTGTAACAAATTATAGCAATCTTGTTTAATAATAAATTCGATTAATTTGTCAAACATGGTACGTCACGAAATCAAGTGGTAAAAAAAGAAAAGAAGACCAATAAATAAAGAATTAAAGAATAGAAATAATTTACATTCTTTAAATAATCAGTTTCTGGGAAGTGAAGACTAGGAAAATGCTAGAAATTGCCAAATAAAAAAGTTTAATTAAAGCTTTTACAAATTGTTATTTACGTTTTATGAATTATAAAATAGCTTATTTTCAGCAGCTCACCTCTCGAAGATATCGAATTATTCCAAATCGATAACTTCACTATCAATCTGAAATTTTCTAGCAGACTCATGAAAAGTAACAAACTTCAATATAGCAACTCGAAATATTTCAGTTTAATTTTTATTTGTCAAATTATTTTCAAAAAGAATGAATTGAATTTTGGTAGAATTCAGGACCAATTTCTTAGCGAACATTCAAAGCTTAATAGAACCGCAAAAATTTGCGATCTCACCAACGACAGCGTCGAAACTATTTGATGAAACTATACAGTTTATACCATCAGCATAAAGAGTTCATTTATTCGGAGAAACAGCGAGGTGAAGGTAATTCAAATATATTTTAAAAAGTATAGGGCGGAGAAACTTTTGAGAGGTCGATGAACATTTCCAAGCAGAAGTCGCCATCGTCAATGGTTTAGTAAAAATCTAAATAATACAACTCAGGGCTACTAATTTTTTTAGAATAAATTATACAACTTCAGGGCTACACTTTTCGTAGAAGTTCTCGAAAGCTCAGCCCAGAAGCATTCAGATGAATTCCACTTTAGCTCCTGATCTATAAATTTCCCCACTAAAATTGAATAGGGCTGTGTTCGTTGAACGATTAGGCACGTAGCGGTGTTGTCCAGGATAAAACAAATTGAATTTTTGGAAGTAGGAGATAATGTTTTTATTCATGATACCCTCACAGATTTTAGAAGAGATTGGCAGAATATTAATGGGTCTGTAATTCTCCATCTGATTGGAATTACCCTTCTTGAGGCTGGTACGATCCATGCTGTTTTTAGATGGTCAGGAAAGCTGCCTTTAGTGAATGAAAGGTTTATTAGGTATGTTAGAGGACTTAATAATACAAAAAAAAAGATGCGTGGCTTGCGGAGTCATTTTATCTAAGAAGGCATAGTCAATAGTATCCTATATATTGGCATCAGTGATGGGTTTAGTGACAAGACTACTAAAATGGTAACTAAAGCCATTATAGAGGTCAATATCGCTGAAAAACTGATCGGATAAAGTACACTCGCAGTTGTGGTTTAGCCTGCTGTTACGAATGAGTGACTATAGGGCTTTATTTTTGTTATTAGGGCCAAGTACAGTAGGCACAGCAACATAATTTGTAGTTAATATAAATAAATACGATTTGTAACAGTATTGACATTTATTTTATAATTATACGATTTAATAATAAAGCAATTTATTTATAACACATTCCTCAAAATAGTATAGAACGAGAAAATTCTGCGAATAATCTGAAAACGCAAAGGTTTACTTCGTTCGCATTGCAGTCATAGAAGACTTACCGATGCAAATGTATTGATGTTAATTTCGATAATTCCACCAGCCGAAACATAATCCTGGCTTTGAGCTTTCATCATTACAAACAGTAGAAGCTTCCTATCTCTCAACGACCTTTCATACCATAGAGATTTATATATAGCACTTGAGATGTTAGAAAACTGAAATACAATATTTAGAGGTACGTCATATATATTTATATTCATTTAAATTAAACCAACCTACCTGGAAAATGATTTCTTCTACTGGAAATGTATAAACACCAAAATCCAACAGTAGACCTCCAATAGAGACCAACGCCACCAATAAATCAATTATTTTACGGTAACTGGAAATTATTTCATGTAAACCAACAACTTTGCAAAATCAGTAAGTCGCAGAAGAATGATACGAGGGTCGGCCAATATGTCCGTGACTTTTAGAATTTCCCGCCTTTTAACTGAAACGGCAAGACTACTCTCCTGTTAACAGACATCTGTCAGTTGCCTCCTGTTAAAATTTGAACAAGCTGCGTCATTTAGTTTGTGATTTACAGCCATTGATAGCAGACTATCGCGTGATATGAGGAGAAAATGGAAAAAAAGTGAATTTCGTTTGCTCATTCAGCATTACTTTCTGCGGATAAAAACCATCACTCAAACCAAAACTAAGCTTGATAATTATTATGGGAACTCGGTACCATCAATTTCAATGATAAAAAAGTAGTTTACTGAATTTCGTTGTGGACGTTCTGGACGTCCAGTTAAAACAATTAAAAAGATTCATGATATGGTGTTGGCCGAGAGTGCAAGAGATTGTGGAAGCCATAGGCATATCGCATGGCTCAGTGGTTCCAATTTTGAATAATCACTTGACTATGAGAAAGCTT
Source organism: Holotrichia oblita (assembly GCA_023690525.1). Classification (NCBI taxonomy): domain Eukaryota; kingdom Metazoa; phylum Arthropoda; class Insecta; order Coleoptera; family Scarabaeidae; genus Holotrichia; species Holotrichia oblita. The sequence continues at coordinate 2,369,526 of CM043024.1, read as the reverse complement.
TCCGCAAGATGGGTACCGCGTTTGCTCACAATCGACTACAAACATAATCGTGTGACAACTTCGCAGGAGTGTTTGGCGTTGATTAACCGCAAGATTGATAAGTTTTTGCGCGGTTTCGTAATCGTGGATCCCCCACAACACACCAGAGACAAAATAACAGTCAAAACAGTGGGTTTGTCGGGGTGAATTGCCGCCATAGAAGGCCAAGGTGGGTTTGTCAGCCAATAAAGTTATGGCGACCATTTTTTGGGATCCACGCGGTATAATCCACATTGATTACCTTCAAATGGGTAAAACAATTAATGGCGAATACTATGCCAACTTATTGGGCCGATTTAATGAGGCTTTGAAAAAACAACGACCGCATTTGGTCAAGAAATTTCCACCAGGACAACGCAAGGTTTCACACATGTGCAGTTTCCATGGCAAAAATTAGGCTACGAATTGCTCCCTCATCCGGATTTAGCTCCGAGTGACTATTTCTTCTTTCCAAACCTGAAGAAATGGCTCGGCGGAAAGAAATTTGACTCCTACGATGAAATCACCTCGACAAATTTTATTTTTTGGAAGGGATAAAAAAATTGGAGAAACGTTGGACAAAGTGTATAGAGCTCAAAAGAGACTATGTTGAAAAATAAAATGATTTGTTATCCAAAACCCCGTGTTTCGTTCAAAAAGTCACGGACTTATTTACCCGCCCTCGTAAGTGTAACTCACCCTAACAAGAGAACATATAGTTGAACGCATGCTGTGAATAATATTATGAAATAAATGAAAAAGAACATCCAATAATAAACACCGTATATCCGATGAAAAATTCTGTAATCAATTGACGTTAGCATTCGCATAAAAATTAACACAATTAAAACAGCATTCTTACGATAGCATAAACTGATGATGCTTAATATAACGGTTAATGTCTTTGAGGCAAATGTTTTGTGTTATATGTTCGAATCTATACTTCAACATGCGTAGCTGGATTATTACATATGCCGAATAGCTAGTATAAAATATATCAAAGCCAGGAACTACAACAGCAATAGAAAGCATGATATAGTATTGGCTGAATAAAAGAGCAGCTTTAAAGCCTATCGAATCAGTAATAATTCGAGATGGAAATATCAATCCGTTGTCTGCAGTCATTGGTCTAAAGAAATATTGTTCTATTGCAACTACAGCTATGAGCATGAATAGTTTTTGAGATCGTTTACATAACACAAGAAGCGATTTTGCCATTGGAAATGTTGCTTCAATTTCTCTGATATCCCAAAACTGCCGCGCGTCACTGACCAAATCCAGGATCTCCGTATTATAATAAAAAAGGCAAATATATTTCACAAAGCCCTGAAAATAAAGAGCAAGTTTTAATATCCACTTTTTAACCACTATAATTTTTAGTATCTTTTTAATATATGACTAGTTTTAATTGTGTAGTTTGTCGTCCTCATCTTCTGAATGAAGCCGAAGACGTCCGGTAAGTTGACAATGCATGTTCCAGCATTGAATCAAGTAACCTGTCGATTATTAAATTTATTGATTTCTAAGTACTTTGCACAGGTTCTCAATCGGATTTAGATGCGGATTCTGGACTAGCCATCCGAGAACTCGAACTTTTTCACTTTTCAGCCACACCGATACCAATAAGAATGACATATTTTCTTCGACGTGCGAGACCTCAAAATATTCAGATAAACAAATCGACACGTTGTGCCTTTTATCAGAAGAATCGAAAAACAGCACCAAACCACGAGTGAGCCATCTTCATGTTTAACAGTTGGTTTGGTGAATTTGAAATTATACTTTCTTCCGACGGGACGATGTATGTATCCTCGCCATACCATCGAATCCAAATAATTTAAACTTGTTTTCACCCGATCACAAAACTGTTTACCATTTTTTCATTGGCTAATTCACATGTTCTCTCGCGAATTTCAATAGGGCATCTCTCTTCTTCTTTGTTATTAACGGTTTCTTTGCAGCTTCTTTATTATAACATCAGGTAAATCTGCTCAAATTTGGTTTGCAGAATTTTTTTCGATTGTTACAAAGCAATTCGCAATTTTCCAAGAAAGGATTCCGTGGAAATCAAAGTTATTAACCGTTCCTAGTGGTAAAATAAATAATGAACTTTCATGGGATCAGAAAAAGACGTCTTATAAAAAGCTCACACAACCGGGTTTGACATACTTATACCTTTCGCTGTATAAATGAAGGGAGATGGCGAAATTCTTTCTGCTATATTATTCTTCTGTTGTTGGTCTTTCTAGTTGGCTATTGGGCATAAACAATTATAACTGAAATGATGGAGGTTTTCGTTCTAAGCCTTATGTATTATTATAAGCTAGCCCTTCCGTTTATAGATTGAAGTCTATAATAGAATATTTCATCCTTGCCATGATCATGGAGGCTACTCCGTTCTGTCCTTGTAATTTTTTCGAACTTTGTACATTGCCTGAGGTCTGTTTGTATTTTTCTTTTTATACCATATGGTTCGTATGGTTGAGGCAAAAAAATGTATGGATACAAGGCGTCATCCCAGCGAAATTAGCATAATCAGCAATACAGGGGTATTTCTGAAATGTTCAAACAAGAAAAACTAAAAGACTTACATGTGTTATGGTTCCTAAGGATTCAACAATTTTAATATACATATATCCTTTGGCATTAGGCAAATTAGCCAATAGTAGCACAATATTAAGCACATAAACGCAGCAATTTAACAAGCGGTAGACTTTAATAACTGGGCCCAATTTATAAGAACTCAGTTCACCCACCATTCTCAAATAATCTATTGCAGTTTGTAGGACATCAAGTGCAAGCCTAGGTTGCATCTGGAATCTTTACTTGTAGTCTCTGCGGTCGGTAGGGAAATGACAAACAATGCATGACGTATTTATCGATTTTATTGTGTGTTTACGCTAATTAATAAACAAATAAATGCAATAGTAGACGGTACTGATTATTATAAAAGTTTCGAAATTATAGTCGTAGACGTAATTATTTTTAATATGTCAGAAATCAACGCATGTACAACTTGTATTAATGATTAAATTATGTCGAGGTCCACCTGAAACCTATGCCCTTTCTAAGTAACGAATATAATGGATGTAATTTAGATGCGTGATTGAGCATCAATTTTTGATAATAGCAGATGAAACCGTCCTCAGTTTGTGGAGGTTGGAACTATTATTGAGTCTCTTTTATCGTTTGTGGTATGCATTCCATTATCATTAATGGAACGGACTGTTGCCAAGTTGCAGGTGCAATTTTTATACCGACTATTAGATGCTCTACCTTATATATTCCTCTATGGGTAGATATAACCTGCATAGCTGCCCAGAAAACAAAACGACTTAGATAAATATTGGCAATCAACACCCAATACAATATTGACAAATTGTAGTACCGCAGTAGCAATTCTTAGAATGATTTGATTTTTATTCCTAATATTCTAATAAAATGTTTGGGTGTAATATAAGTTTTGAGCAAGCAGCGTATGTTCAAAACCCCTCATGGAATTTAAACGTACTTCTTTCACGTTTTTTTTTCCATTCACCAGGATATCTTCTCGACTATCTATCTCTCATTTGGTTTTTACGTATTTAACCTTATGTGTTTGGAATCTGCTTATCTGTTGCTCAATATGGTGAAAACTCCTATTCCTCTTTTATCCCGTTTATCCAAGTTTCCTTCATATGGACTGCATAGTCAACCGGGATGGATGGATAAACGTTTCCTATGAGAAGAAGGACGGCCTTCAATCTCAATTTCGAAGCATCTATAGAAAGACGCCATTCTTCTGGGATGTGTTGATGACCTAATGTCATACGTGTGCTCGGAGCTAGTAGCTTCCATCCTTGAAGTTTAGATCCCAGTATATTTACTTGAGTTTTCCACGAGTCTCGAATAAGGTCATTTAATTCTGCCTGATTTACTAAGTGTAGTCCGTCCTCTAGAGATGGCAAATATCTATCATCGCTGGTTGATAATAACTCGGAACTGCATCTGTAATGGCATATTCTTCACTCGAATAGGTCTTAGTACTGGCAAGGCTTGTGAATGAGGTACTGGACGAATAACAGAAGACACGCTAGCGTAATTAACCTTGTTCTTATTTGGGTTGGAGTTTTTTTAAGCAAATGTAACAGTCAAACAAATGGTTCGTTTGTTCACGCCAAATCATAGGTCTTGCAAATGGGGTAGTGCTGTTTTTGCTGTTTGACCAGCCCTACAGAGTAACAGCACACATTTAAATGCTGTGACGTAGGAAACAGACAAGGACATGTTCAGACATGTCCACTCAATGCTCGGTACTGCAATATATCTTGTATTGTATCTTGTTTCTTATATAAAAGTCACTTCGAAATTCTCCTCACTGGTCTCCAGTAACTCTCCAACTTCCGGCCGGTCTACACCTCAATCCCTTCCACCAGTTATCGAACTCCACAATTCCTCAATTTTTTTCAATTTAATTGGTGGCACTCTTGGAGCCTCTGCACAATGCAATGATCGAACGATTACTGCTCCTTCTGATGTCAACTGGTTTGAAATTGCATTTGTGTGTCTCCAGCTCCACTGTGCCTAGTTTCTGGCATCTTCTATCCTTGGATAATGTCACTTCATTTCCATGTTCCTCAATCACCTCAAACTCTTCTCTTCCAAATCTGTTCGTTAATTGGTTTGGAACGACCATATTTTTAACTAACGCTCTATCTCTCCATTCTACTTCTCTTTCTGTTGCTCCTCTCGTTTTGTCCTTTCTATCTTTCCCTTTCTGTTCATTGTAAATGCCTTTATCTTTAGCCTCTTCGTCTTCTTCTTCATACACCAGATCTTGTATGGATGGGATTTTATCTCTAATACTTCTTCCGAACATCAATTCAGATGGCGATTTTCCTGTGGTAACATGGGGCATGACATTATACATTAAAATAAATTTTTGAAGCTCTGTTTTATAGTCCTTTACAGTGGTATAAGCTATCTGAATGCGTTGTAAGATGGACTGATATGGTGTAGTACCTATGTACTAATTTAATATTATTATGATCGCAGAAGTTTTGAAACTCTTGGCTAACAAATTGTCCTCCATTGTCTGTTCTAATACTTTTTGGATAACCAAAATGGCAAAACAGTTCTGTTAAGTGATCAATAATTGCGGAAGATGGTGTGGATTTTAAAAATTTAATTTCCTGACACCTGGAATAAATTTAAATTTTAATCACTTATCATTTTCTCAATGGCTCCATAAGGTCAATTTGGAATAGTAATAGTAGAATAGTCAATAATTTTCACTTTTAATATCATTTTCAAGTCTAAACAAAACATGTTTTCACTTTTTGATGTGTTTATAGTCTCTACCAACCCACTAATTTCTCTATATCGAATGTCATTCCCTCATAGTTTGATATAATCTGGATATTGTGACAGCTATATTCTGTTTCTCTGGTTGATAAATTACTTTGTACCTTAAACCTTGTAACCTTAAACCCATCGCTCTATACGTGCCAGAGGTTTCTAAAGACGTCTTGTCAAATAGCTTCCAGCGGGTTGTGGTCTGTGACTCGTTCAAATTCCAGTCCACCTAATTTGAAAATAAAATCGCTCTACTGATTTATACTAATGCTAAACTTTCTTTCTCTGTCTGGGAGGCGCCGTTTCATCTCAAGTCTAAACGGAAAACATGCAATTTTGCTTTGTTAAAATGTTATATAATTCAAAGTGAACCCAAATAAATAATAAATTCAAAACGATTTTTATATAAACTTTTTATTCTTGCTATAATTGCTGACATATCTTGTGTCTCTTCTGTTTACTGGATCTCTTATGTTTTCGTCATCCCGGATATAATAGTTATGTCATTCTTTTGCAAAAAGCATAATCTGTGAAGTACGCAACATTCTAGCTATGACATATTTTGGTACCCATCTAATCGGCATTGCATCCAAATGAAATTATCTTCGCTAAGAAAAAAAATCAGTTTACAAGAAGGAATATTAAAATATATCCGAATCTGTACTTACACAATATCTCTTCATTGTCAATACTGTTGCTGTTAAACATTGTATTTTCAGTTAATAAACACTAGGTATGTATTTTAAGGCATTACATGCCATTCTTCTGTATAAGTAGTTAATCCTACTTGCAAACAATGAAACCAAGGAATCTAAACCGAAAGAAGATCCAGTCGTTTCTTTATTTGAGAAGAATTTCGGCATCCTTTAATTAACTAGGTATCAAATAACTGTAACCTAACCATACATTACAAATTGGTAAACTGCAAAACACGTTCTTATGAAGTTACTTTGGTTTCACTGACAGTTTGTATTTCTCGTCTTCACAGACAGTGTTGTCATCGATCTTTCTGCTACAATGTCTGCTGCGAAATAAAGGACAAAGAAATAGATTTGTGTAATTTCAAAACAATTTTGTAGTTGAATCTTGTCCAAATTAAAATTAATTAGATAATTCAAATTTCGTGAATCTCAAAAAAGAAAATTAATTAATTGGGTTTCATCTCACACAACAGCATTGCAAAAATCATACAGTAGACAAGTTTTTTTATTCAGTAAAAGAATTAAGAACTATAGATATGTCGTTGAAAATTTTGTAATTATTGAAGAGGATAGCATCAATTTCAATATATACTATTTAGTTAAAACGTTCCTCAAAATAGTATAGAAAATGAAATTATCTTGCGAATAGTCTGAAAAATCATTTTACTTTTTTCGGATTTTATAAATAGAAAACTTACTGATGCGAATGTATTAATATTTATTTCTATAATACCTCCAGCTGATACGTAATTCTGACTTTGAGATTTCATCATCAGTTAATGAACAAGCTTTATGTCTTTCAACGACCTTTCATACCATATGGATTTACATGCTATTCTTGAAATATCAGTTAACTGAAACGCAACATTTCCAAGTACTAAACATCAATTTAAATTGAACCAACCTACTTCAGAAATGATTTCTTCTATTAGAAATGTATAAACACCAAAATCCAACAGTAGACCTCCAATATAGACCAACGCTAACAATAAGTCAGTCATTTGGCGATTGCTGAAAATTACATCATCTAAAGTAACGTTACTTTGTAAATTTATTAAAAGCCACGGTACAATGATAATGTCATTACCCCAATAATAGAACATATAGTTGGACACATGCTGTGAATAATATTATGAAATAAATGAAGAAGAACATCCAATAAAAGACACCAGCTATCCAAAAAATCCTTTAAACAATTGACTTCAGATACAGCATCGACATTTCTGACCAATGTCCGCTTATCATGCAATATATCGAAAAAGGTCTAATCTCCTTAAAATATCTTTGATAATCAGTGGCGTGCCGTATTCCATTAAATCTTAAGCCTATGTTTTCTTTAATGGAATAATATATATTTTGTGGCATATTCAGAAATCCCTCGAAGAGTATACTGATTTTTACTCTTAAAGAACGTCGAACTTACCCCTAACTTTGAAAATTTTGTTATTATTCGCAGCTAGACCCTACTTCAATTTTTTTTGCAGGGACTAAATTGTACCGGCGTTGCGGTTTCAAATTATTTAGGGATAGAGTAAGACTTCTTCTAGTCTGAAACATAATTTTTTTTTTCATCATAAAATTTATGGAAAGAAAACAATTTTTGATTGGGCTTTGCGAATTGTCATTTTATTTAAAATTCTAAAATTCCAAGTTTTTAATTTGTAAAAAACATTTCATAACAAAATTAAAAAGAAGAAACAAATTATGAGGTCAATTTGTCAAAAAACGTCATTTTTCATTTATTTAAAACACCAGAAGTGAAATTATCAAAGCAAACGGAAAAATAATAATTACAGAAGCATTATTGTTATCTGATAAACGTTGCGAAAATGAATCAACTCAATAAGAAATGGTTGACATATGGTGTTTATTCTTGGAAAATCCAACCAGTGTTCAGTGGAATTAGTAGGAACGCTGATAATCAATCAGCTTTTTGCATCGTACTCTTCTGAAAAACCACTTCCATCCATTTAAAATAAATTACTTTGCAAATTTAAAATTTTGAAACCAGGCAGAGTTTCTGCAATTGGGCAATCAACAAAATCGAACTAGATAAATCGACACTTTTCGGATGAATAGACATTCCATAAAAATGGGAAAACATCCAATAGTAACTGTCATTATTATCCGATGAAAACCCCACGTCAACAATTTGAAACTACCAGCAAATGAAAATCAACAATGTTTGGGTGTGGCACCTGAGATGCCCACTTGGTCCTTACTATCGACAGGAACCTGAATGGCAAAATTATTTAATTCCTTCGTAAAATATCTTTCATATTTGGAAAATGTCCTTTAAGTGGAAGTTGACGGATGTTTTCCAACACGATTTTCCTGCGCATGTTCACGAAAGGTTTCCAGAATATTGGTCGTTGGGGTCCAGTAAGGGGGCCGCCAAAGTCATCTGATCTCACTCCTCTTGATTTCTCCCTCTGAGACAACAGCAAAAACATGTAAACCTTACGATAAACTAAGACGATGATATTGATTGGGCTTTGCAAATTGTCATTTTATTCGGAAATCCAAATGGAAATGTCATCGTTGGTCGTAATTTCGAAATTTAGGTTAGGCCAGTAAACAAATGTTTACAATTTCTTTTATAATGCAAAATTAATTAACCTAAAACTTGTTTTTTCAATTAATTTTGTTAAATGTCATTTTTTTTACAAATGGAAAACTTGGAATTTCGGTTATCCAAGTCAGTATTTACATGGTTTCCAAGTTTTAGAAGAAAATGTCAATTTGCAAAGCCCAATCAAAAATAATCTTCTTCTTAAATTTTATTTTGAACAAAAAAATATTTCAGGTAGAAGATTTAGTGATTATGTCGAAAATTTTGCTCACTGATGACCAAAAATATTTCAGGGAGATGGTGGAGCGACGGTCCGAGGCATCTTGAGTGCTACACCCTGTATAAAATGAATATCCTTACGAAAGCATAAACTGATGATAATTAACATAACGGATTATGTCTTTAAGGCGAATATTTTGTGTGATATGCTCATATTTATACTTCAACATGCGTAGCTGAATTATTAGGTATGCCGAATAGCTGGTATAAAATATATCATAACCGGAAACTACACCAGCAATCGAAAGCATTGCATAGTATTGGCTGAATAAAAAGCCGCTTTAAACCCTATCGAATCTGTAATATTTAACGATGGAAATATCAATCCGTTATCTGTAGTAATTGGTCTGAAGAAATATTGTTCCATTGCAACCACGGCTACGAGCATAAATAGTTTTTGAGATCGTTTACATAAAACAAGAATCGATTTTGCCATTGGATATGTTGCTTTAATTTCTCTAATATCCCAAAAATGTCGTGCATCACTGACTAAATCAAGGATCTCAGCATTATTATTGAAAAGGGAAATATATTTCACTAAACCCTGAAAATAAATGTCAAATCACTTTTAAATAAATTTCAACTGGGACAACTTTTAATATTTTTTAATGTATACGTATTTCAAAATACTTACGTGAGTTATGGTTCCCAAAGATTCAACAATTTTAATATACGTATAACCTTGGGCATTAGGTAAATTAGCCAATAAGTAGTACAATATTCACCACATACACGGAGCAATTTATCAAGCGGTAGACTTTAATAAACGAACCCAATTTATAAGAGCTCAGTTCACCGATCATTCTCAAGTAATTTATTGCGGTTTGTAGAACTTCATTTGCAAGGTTATGTTGCATGTCGAACCTTTACTTGTAGTCTCTGCGGTCGGTAGTGAAATGACAAACAATGCATGACGTATTTATCCATTGTATTGTTTGTTTAAGCTAATTAATACATAATTTCATACAATAGTAAACGGTGCTCATTCTTATAAGTAAAAGTTTTGAAATTACTCTCAAACACGTAATTATTTTTAATATAGCAGAAGCCAACTCATAGAATATAATTTGTATTGACGAATGAATTACATTTATGTCCATCTGAAACTTATGCCCTGTCTAAGCAATGCCTCTCTAATGGATGTAATTTAGATGAGAGATTGGGTATTCATTTTTTATAATAGCAGATGAAACCAACCTCGGCTTGTATAGGTTTAGACTATTGCTTTTCTTGTAGCGGGTTTGGTATGTATTCTGGAGAATCTATTTTAAGCAGAAAAATATTTTTGGGCGAAAAGTCCTTTATTCTAAAAATAATTGAAAAAAGACCTTTGAGATATGGCAACATTTGTACTACCTATCTATATCTAACAATTTTACTACATGTTTTAAATTATGGTATGGAAAGACGAAAAGCAAGGTATACACAACCCAACATTGTACCGCGTGACCAACTAAGAATGGTGCTCGTGGATATATCAGGAACGGTTTATAGTATAGGTTCGGGAAAAAATATTACTGACAAGATGATGACGGCGTCGTCACTTTTACAAGGAGAAGAAAAGTGTATTAGCTTCAGCAATGAAGCTAAATACTTATTGAGGGTTATGTTGGACAGCAAACTGTCGTCAAACTTCAACTACTTACAGAAGAAGGCCATAAAGGCAAAATATGGATTAAATTAAATCTGTGGACTTTATTATTGCTTTAAACACATTTTTTTGCAATAAGAATTTAAATCACTATGCAACTGTTTTTGGTGTTGAGAATAACAGTTCGAAAAACAAATCCTGAAAATAGCTTTTATGGCAAGACATTTTGGTTCTACAATAATTTTAATAAAAGAAAGTGGATAGCTGGCAAGACATCCATAACAAAAGACATCCCAATCTGTCTTTGAGGCAGCCAGAATCAACCTCATTGGCAAGATGGAAAGGGTTTAATAGGCAAAACGTAAATAATTTCTATGACATATTAGAGACACCGGTAGACCAATTCCACATAGATGCAAGCAGAATCTATAATGTTGATGAGACTGGCTTTACCACCGTACAAAAGGGTGAAAAGCAAGTTGGCACTATAGCTAGTGGTGAGACGGGCGTAAACACTCTACTAGTTTGTACTAGAGCGGCAGGGCATTATGTTGTGCCAATGATTAATTTTAAAAGAAAGCGAAAGGTGGTCGAACTTGCAGATGGTGCTCCGCCAGGATGTTTGGTTGAAATATCAGACACAGGTTACATCAACTGCGAATTATTTGTAATATGGCTGCAACGATTTATTGAAGTAGTGAAACAACTTAGACTTTGCGGTATTCAAACCGCTGGAAACTTATTACAGCCAAGCAGTTGAGAAATGGATGCGCGAGCTCAGTGGCCTAGCACTAACACAACATCAAGTTGGTAAACTTATAGGCGAGACCTATGGAAAAGCTGCAGCCGTTGACATTGCGATAAATGGATTTCGTAGATGTAGAATATAGTCCGTAAATAGGCACGTTTTTGGCGATGTTGATTTTGCTGGAAGTAACGCTATGTTGAAAGAAAATGAAGTACCAATCCAGTCCATACATATTGCGCAAATTCGAGATGATTCTTCACCACACACCCCTAAATTAAACACTACTTTTGAAGAAATCATTTGTATCCAACGACGTAGCAGGACTGCAAAAGCACCTCCTCATAGAAATGCTCAACAGGCAACAGTACTAACAACCACATCTTATAAAGATGAACTAGAAGAAAGACAAAATAGAGGGAATGTCAAGGCAAAAGGTGCTGTGAAACAACAAATAACGTCAAATAAGGCAAAAACTACGAAACTTAAGCGATTTGTTGCAATGTATCAAATGTTCCAATTGGGTGCATTATTATTCTTCTATGTTATTCTGCAACTAAAAAGATATCTGTTTAAAAACTATATTTCTATTCTGCCTGACCTGCATAATGTATCTGGCTCTTGTTTTTCATTATAGCGACAATGTTCATGTTAGAGAGACTTGATGACAGTTACAAAAAATTACAAAAATTACATTCTTAAGCAAATTTACTGCAGGAGAATTGAATTTTATTACAACTAATGAGCAGGTAACACGACAGAAATCATATAGTAGGTTACATTGCAAGCTAAAACAATTATATAGCATCATAGGTCTAGTTAAAGATTCTGCAGCTATCGGGATGGATACCATCAACCCTACTTGGTACTATTTATTTAAAACATTTCTCAATATAGTATAGAAAGAGAAAACCCTTCGAACAATCTGAAAAAGCAAAATTTTACCTCTTTCCGATTTCATAAACAGAAGGCTTACCGATGCAAATGTATTGATATTAATTTCTATAATTCCTCCAGCTGATACGTAATCCTGACTTTGAGCTTTCATCATTATAAAGAGCAGAAGCTTTCTATCTTTCAGCGACCTTTCATACCATAGCGATTTATATATTGCACTTGAAATGTCAGAAAACTGAAACGTAATATTTATAGATAGGTACGTATTAGATATCCATTTCAACTTACCTGGAAAATGATTTCTTCTACTGGAAATGTATAAACGCCAAAATCTAAGAGTATACCTCCAATATAGACTAACGCCATCAATAAATCAGTAATTTGACGATTGCTGAAAATTAATTCGTTTGAACGAGCTCTACCTTGCAAAATCAGTGAATCACAGTCGATTGATAAGAATAACTCACGCTAACAGAAGAACATACAGTTGAACGCATGCTGTGGATAATATTATGAAATAAATGAAAAAGAACATCCAATAATAGACACTGTATATCCGGTAAAAAATTCTGTAACAAATTAAGGTTCGCCTTCACATTAAAACTCACACATTAAAATAAACATTCTTACGATAGCATAAACTGATGATGATTAATATAACGGTTAATATCCTTAAGGAGAATATCTTGTGTGATATGTTCGAATCGATACTTCAACATGCGTAGCTGGATTATTACGAACGCCGAGTAGCTAGTATAAAATATATCGTAGCCAGAAATTATAACAGCAACAGACAGTATGACATAGTATTGGCTGAATAATAGAGCTGTTTTAAAGCCTATCGAATCAGAAATAATTCGTGCTGGAAACATCAGTCCGGTATCCGTAGTGATTGGTCTGATGAAATATTGTTCTATGGCGAGCACACCTAGTATTATGAAAAGCGTTTGAGATCGTTTACATAATACAAGAATGGATTTTGCCATGGGAAGTGTTGCTCTAACTTCTCTGATATCCCAAAACTGCCGTGTGTCTCTGACTAAATCAAGGATCTCCGTGTTATAATAAAAAAGGCAAACATATTTCACTAAACCCTGAAAATAAATTTCGATTGTACAGTAATATCAATTTTTAACCACAATAGTTTTTAATATAATAATTTCAGAGTCGCCAACCTAACTAAATTAACACAGGGCGCATTTTAAATCTGTCACCTGTAACAAACGATCGAAATAAAACTAAATGATTAAGTTGAAAACAAGAATAACAAAG